>OX387716.1:35766177-36063655 GCA_947577245.1 Andrena bucephala | reverse complement strand
TCACTTATTTATAATTATTTTCAATTATTTTCAATTATTTTCAATTATCTTCAATTATTTATCAATTATTTTCAATTATTTTCAATTATTTTCAATTATTTTCAATTATTTTCAATTATTTATCCATTATTTTCAATTATTTATAATTATTTTCAATAATTTATCAATTATTTTCAATTATTTATAATTATTTTCAATTATTTATAATTCTTTTCAATTATTTTCAATTATTTTCAATTATTTTCAATTATTTTCAATTATTTATAATTATTTTCAATTATTTTCAGTTATTTTCAATTATTTTCAATTATTTATAATTATTTTCATTTATTTTCAATTATTTTCAATTATTTTCAATTATTTTCAATTATTTTCAATTATTTTCAATTATTTTCAATTATTTTCACTTATATATAATTATTTTCAATTATTTATAATTCTTTTCAATTATTTTCAATTATTTTCAATTATTTATCAATTATTTTCAATTATTTATAATTATTTTCAATTATTTTCAATTATTTTCAATTATTTAAAATTATTTTCAATTATTTATCAATTATTTTCTATTATTTATAATTATTTTCAATTATTTTCAATTATTTTCAATTATTTTTAATTATTTTCAATTATTTATCAATTATTTTCAATTATTTATAATTATTTTCTATTATTTTCAATTATTTTCAATTATATATAATTATTTTCAATTATTTATCAATTATTTTCAATTATTTATAATTATTTTCAATTATTTTCAATTATTTTCAATTATTTATAAATTATTTTTAATTATTTTCAGTTATTTATAATTATTTTCAATTATTTTCAATTATTTTCAATTATTTTCAATTATTTATAATTATTTTCAATTATTCTCAATTATTTTAAATTTGTTTATAATTATTTTCAAATATTTATCAATTATTTTCAATTATTCATAATTAATTTCAATATTTTCAATTATTTTCAATTATTT
This sequence comes from Andrena bucephala, assembly GCA_947577245.1. Lineage (NCBI taxonomy): Eukaryota > Metazoa > Arthropoda > Insecta > Hymenoptera > Andrenidae > Andrena > Andrena bucephala. The sequence goes on along the minus strand of OX387716.1, from coordinate 36,062,676 downwards.
TCAATTATTTATCAATTATTTATCAATTATTTTTAAATATTTATAATTATTTTAAATTATTTTCAATTATTTTCAATTATTTATAATTATTTTCAATTATTTATCAATTATTTTCAATTATTTATAATTATTTTCAATTATTTTCAATTATTTTCAATTATTTATAATTATTTTCAATTATTTATCAATTAATTTCTATTATTTTCAATTATTTTCAATTATTTATAATTATTTCCAATTATTTTCAATTATTTATAATTATTTTCAATTATTTATCAATTATTTTCAATTATTTATAATCAATTTAAATTATTTTCAATTATTTTCAATTATTTTCAATTATTTATCAATTATTTTCAATTATTTTCAATTATTCATAATTATTTTCAATTATTTATCAATTATTTTCAATTATTTTCAATTATTTATCAATTATTTTCAATTATTTATAATGATTTTCAATTATTTTCAATTATTTATAAATTATTTATAATTGTTTTCAATTATTTATAATTATTTTCAATTATTTTAAATTATTTTCAATTATTTTCACTTATTTATAATTATTTTCATTTATTTTCAATTATTTTCAATTATTTTCAATTATTTAACAATTATTTATAATTATTTTCAATTATTTTCAATTATTTTCAATTATTTTTAATTATTTTCAATTATTTATCAATTATTTTCAATTATTTATAATTATTTTCTATTATTTTCAATTATTTTCAATTATATATAATTATTTTCAATTATTTATCAATTATTTTCAATTATTTATAATGATTTTTAATTATTTTCAATTATTTATAAATTATTTAAAATTGTTTTCAATTATTTATAATTATTTTCAATTATTTTCAATTATTTTCAATTATTTTCAATTATTTTCACTTATTTATAATTATTTTCAATTATTTATAATTATTTTCAATTATTTATAATTATTTTCAATTATTTTCAATTATTTTCAATTATTTTCAATAATTATCAATTATTTTCAATTATTTTCAATTATTTTCAATTATTTTCAATTATTTTCAATTATTTTCTATTATTTTCAATTATTTTCAATTATTTTCAATTATTTTCAATTATTTTCAATTATTTTCAATTATTTTCAATTATTTATAATTATTTCCAATTAGTTATCAATTAATTTCAATTATTTTCAATTATTTTCAATTATTTTCAATTATTTATCAATTATTTTCAATTATTTATAATTATTTTTAATAATTTATCAATTATTTTCAATTATTTATAATTATTTTCAATTATTTATAAATCTTTTCAATTATTTTCAATTATTTTCAATTATTTTCAATTATTTTCAATTATTTTCAATTATTTTCAATTATTTTCAATTATTTTCAATTATTTTCAATTATTTTCAATTATTTTCAATTATTTTCAATTATTTATAATTATTTTCAATTATTTTCAATTATTTATAATTATTTTCAATTATTTATAATTATTTTCAATTATTTATAATTATTTTCAATTATTTATCAATTATTTTCAATTATTTATAATTATTTTCAATCATTTATCAATTATTTTCAATTATTTATAATTCTTTTCAATTATTTATAATTCTTTTCAATTATTTTCAATTATTTTCAATTATTTATAATTATTTTCAATTATTTATCAATTATTTTCAATTATTCTCATTTATTTTCAATTATTTATCAATTATTTATAATGATTTTCAATTATTTTCAATTATTTATATATTATTTATAATTGTTTTCAATTATTTATAATTATTTTCAATTATTTTCAATTATTTTCAATTATTTATAATTATTTTCAATTATTTATCAATTATTTTCAATTATTTATAATTATTTTCAATTATTTTCAATTATTTATAATTATTTTCAGTTATTTATAATTATTTTCAATTATTTTCAATTATTTTCAATTATTTTCAATTATTTTCAATTATTTTCAATTATTTTTAATTATTTTCAATTATTTATCAATTATTTTCAATTATTTATAATTATTTTCTATTATTTTCAATTATTTTCAATTATATATAATTATTTTCAATTATTTATCAATTATTTTCAATTATTTATAATTATTTTCAATTATTTTCAATTATTTTCAATTATTTATAAATTATTTTTAATTATTTTCAGTTATTTATAATTATTTTCAATTATTTTCAATTATTTTCAATTATTTTCAATTATTTATAATTATTTTCAATTATTTTCAATTATTTTAAATTTGTTTATAATTATTTTCAAATATTTATAAATTATTTTCAATTATTCATAATTAATTTCAATATTTTCAATTATTTTCAATTATTTTCAATTATTTATCAATTATTTATCAATTATTTTTAAATATTTATAATTATTTTAAATTATTTTCAATTATTTTCAATTATTTATAATTATTTTCAATTATTTATCAATTATTTTCAATTATTTATAATTATTTTCAATTATTTTCAATTATTTTCAATTATTTATAATTATTTTCAATTATTTATCAATTAATTTCTATTATTTTCAATTATTTTCAATTATTTATAATTATTTCCAATTATTTTCAATTATTTATAATTATTTTCAATTATTTATCAATTATTTTCAATTATTTATAATCAATTTAAATTATTTTCAATTATTTTCAATTATTTTCAATTATTTTCAATTATTTTCAATTATTTATCAATTATTTTCAATTATTTTCAATTATTCATAATTATTTTCAATTATTTATCAATTATTTTCAATTATTTTCAATTATTTATCAATTATTTTCAATTATTTATAATGATTTTCAATTATTTTCAATTATTTATAAATTATTTATAATTGTTTTCAATTATTTATAATTATTTTCAATTATTTTAAATTATTTTCAATTATTTTCACTTATTTATAATTATTTTCATTTATTTTCAATTATTTTCAATTATTTTCAATTATTTAACAATTATTTATAATTATTTTCAATTATTTTCAATTATTTTCAATTATTTATAATTATTTTCAATTATTTTCAATTATTTTCAATTATTTTTAATTATTTTCAATTATTTATCAATTATTTTCAATTATTTATAATTATTTTCTATTATTTTCAATTATTTTCAATTATATATAATTATTTTCAATTATTTATCAATTATTTTCAATTATTTATAATTATTTTCAATTATTTTCAATTATTTTCAATTATTTATAAATTATTTTTAATTATTTTCAGTTATTTATAATTATTTTCAATTATTTTCAATTATTTTCAATTATTTTCAATTATTTATAATTATTTTCAATTATTCTCAATTATTTTAAATTTGTTTATAATTATTTTCAAATATTTATCAATTATTTTCAATTATTCATAATTAATTTCAATATTTTCAATTATTTTCAATTATTTTCAATTATTTATCAATTATTTATCAATTATTTTTAAATATTTATAATTATTTTAAATTATTTTCAATTATTTTCAATTATTTATAATTATTTTCAATTATTTATCAATTATTTTCAATTATTTATAATTATTTTCAATTATTTTCAATTATTTTCAATTATTTATAATTATTTTCAATTATTTATCAATTAATTTCTATTATTTTCAATTATTTTCAATTATTTATAATTATTTCCAATTATTTTCAATTATTTATAATTATTTTCAATTATTTATCAATTATTTTCAATTATTTATAATCAATTTAAATTATTTTCAATTATTTTCAATTATTTTCAATTATTTATCAATTATTTTCAATTATTTTCAATTATTCATAATTATTTTCAATTATTTATCAATTATTTTCAATTATTTTCAATTATTTATCAATTATTTTCAATTATTTATAATGATTTTCAATTATTTTCAATTATTTATAAATTATTTATAATTGTTTTCAATTATTTATAATTATTTTCAATTATTTTAAATTATTTTCAATTATTTTCACTTATTTATAATTATTTTCATTTATTTTCAATTATTTTCAATTATTTTCAATTATTTAACAATTATTTATAATTATTTTCAATTATTTTCAATTATTTTCAATTATTTTTAATTATTTTCAATTATTTATCAATTATTTTCAATTATTTATAATTATTTTCTATTATTTTCAATTATTTTCAATTATATATAATTATTTTCAATTATTTATCAATTATTTTCAATTATTTATAATGATTTTTAATTATTTTCAATTATTTATAAATTATTTAAAATTGTTTTCAATTATTTATAATTATTTTCAATTATTTTCAATTATTTTCAATTATTTTCAATTATTTTCACTTATTTATAATTATTTTCAATTATTTATAATTATTTTCAATTATTTATAATTATTTTCAATTATTTTCAATTATTTTCAATTATTTTCAATAATTATCAATTATTTTCAATTATTTTCAATTATTTTCAATTATTTTCAATTATTTTCAATTATTTTCTATTATTTTCAATTATTTTCAATTATTTTCAATTATTTTCAATTATTTTCAATTATTTTCAATTATTTTCAATTATTTATAATTATTTCCAATTAGTTATCAATTAATTTCAATTATTTTCAATTATTTTCAATTATTTTCAATTATTTATCAATTATTTTCAATTATTTATAATTATTTTTAATAATTTATCAATTATTTTCAATTATTTATAATTATTTTCAATTATTTATAAATCTTTTCAATTATTTTCAATTATTTTCAATTATTTTCAATTATTTTCAATTATTTTCAATTATTTTCAATTATTTTCAATTATTTTCAATTATTTTCAATTATTTTCAATTATTTTCAATTATTTTCAATTATTTATAATTATTTTCAATTATTTTCAATTATTTATAATTATTTTCAATTATTTATAATTATTTTCAATTATTTATAATTATTTTCAATTATTTATCAATTATTTTCAATTATTTATAATTATTTTCAATCATTTATCAATTATTTTCAATTATTTATAATTCTTTTCAATTATTTATAATTCTTTTCAATTATTTTCAATTATTTTCAATTATTTATAATTATTTTCAATTATTTATCAATTATTTTCAATTATTCTCATTTATTTTCAATTATTTATCAATTATTTATAATGATTTTCAATTATTTTCAATTATTTATATATTATTTATAATTGTTTTCAATTATTTATAATTATTTTCAATTATTTTCAATTATTTTCAATTATTTATAATTATTTTCAATTATTTATCAATTATTTTCAATTATTTATAATTATTTTCAATTATTTTCAATTATTTATAATTATTTTCAGTTATTTATAATTATTTTCAATTATTTTCAATTATTTTCAATTATTTTCAATTATTTTCAATTATTTTCAATTATTTTTAATTATTTTCAATTATTTATCAATTATTTTCAATTATTTATAATTATTTTCTATTATTTTCAATTATTTTCAATTATATATAATTATTTTCAATTATTTATCAATTATTTTCAATTATTTATAATTATTTTCAATTATTTTCAATTATTTTCAATTATTTATAAATTATTTTTAATTATTTTCAGTTATTTATAATTATTTTCAATTATTTTCAATTATTTTCAATTATTTTCAATTATTTATAATTATTTTCAATTATTTTCAATTATTTTAAATTTGTTTATAATTATTTTCAAATATTTATAAATTATTTTCAATTATTCATAATTAATTTCAATATTTTCAATTATTTTCAATTATTTTCAATTATTTATCAATTATTTATCAATTATTTTTAAATATTTATAATTATTTTAAATTATTTTCAATTATTTTCAATTATTTATAATTATTTTCAATTATTTATCAATTATTTTCAATTATTTATAATTATTTTCAATTATTTTCAATTATTTTCAATTATTTATAATTATTTTCAATTATTTATCAATTAATTTCTATTATTTTCAATTATTTTCAATTATTTATAATTATTTCCAATTATTTTCAATTATTTATAATTATTTTCAATTATTTATCAATTATTTTCAATTATTTATAATCAATTTAAATTATTTTCAATTATTTTCAATTATTTTCAATTATTTTCAATTATTTTCAATTATTTATCAATTATTTTCAATTATTTTCAATTATTCATAATTATTTTCAATTATTTATCAATTATTTTCAATTATTTTCAATTATTTATCAATTATTTTCAATTATTTATAATGATTTTCAATTATTTTCAATTATTTATAAATTATTTATAATTGTTTTCAATTATTTATAATTATTTTCAATTATTTTAAATTATTTTCAATTATTTTCACTTATTTATAATTATTTTCATTTATTTTCAATTATTTTCAATTATTTTCAATTATTTAACAATTATTTATAATTATTTTCAATTATTTTCAATTATTTTCAATTATTTTTAATTATTTTCAATTATTTATCAATTATTTTCAATTATTTATAATTATTTTCTATTATTTTCAATTATTTTCAATTATATATAATTATTTTCAATTATTTATCAATTATTTTCAATTATTTATAATTATTTTCAATTATTTTCAATTATTTTCTATTATTTATAAATTATTTATAATTATTTTCAATTATTTATAATTATTTTCAATTATTTATCAATTATTTTCAATTATTCATAATTAATTTCAATTATTTTCAATTAATTTCAATTATTTTCAATTATTTTCCATTCTTTTCAATTATTTATCAATTATTTTAAATTATTTATAATTATTTTCAATTATTTTCAATTATTTTCTATTATTTTCAATTATCTATAATTATTTTCAATTATTTTCAATTATTTTCTATTATTTTCAATTATTTATAATTATTTTCAATTATTTTCAATTATTTTCAATTATTTTCAATTATTTTCAATTATTTATAATTATTATCAATTATTTTCAATTATTTTCAATTATTTTCAATTATTTTCAATTATTTTCAATTATTTTCAATTATTTTCAATTATTTTCACTTATATATAATTATTTTCAATTATTTATAATTCTTTTCAATTATTTTCAATTATTTTCAATTATTTTCAATTATTTTCAATTATTTATAATTATTTTCAATTATTTTCAGTTATTTTCAATTATTTTCAATTATTTATAATTATTTTCAATTATTTTCAATTATTTTCAATTATTTTCAATTATTTTCAATTATTTTCAATTATTTATAATTATTTTCAATTATTTTCAATTATTTTCAATTATTTATAATTATTTTCAATTATTTATAATTATTTTCAATTATTTATAATTATTTTCAATTATTTTCAATTATTTTCAATTATTTTCAATAAATATCAATTATTTTCAATTATTTTCAATTATTTTCAATTATTTTCAATTATTTTCAATTATTTTCTATTATTTTCAATTATTTTCAATTATTTTCAATTAGTTATCAATTAATTTCAATTATTTTCAATTATTTTCAATTATTTTCAATTATTTATCAATTATTTTCAATTATTTATAATTATTTTTAATAATTTATCAATTATTTTCAATTATTTATAATTATTTTCAATTATTTATAAATCTTTTCAATTATTTTCAATTATTTTCAATTATTTTCAATTATTTTCAATTATTTTCAATTATTTTCAATTATTTTCAATTATTTTCAATTATTTTCAATTATTTTCAATTATTTTCAATTATTTATAATTATTTTCAATTATTTTCAATTATTTTCAATTATTTTCAATTATTTATAATTATTTTCAATTATTTTCAATTATTTTCAATTATTTTCAATTATTTTCAATTATTTATAATTATTTTCAATTATTTTCAATTATTTTCAATTATTTTCAATTATTTTCAATTATTTTCAATTATATATAATTATTTTCAATTATTTATCAATTATTTTCAATAATTTATAATTATTTTCAATAATTTATAATTATTTTCAATTATTTTCAATTATTTATAATTATTTTCAATTATTTATCAATTATTTTCAATTATTCATAATTAATTTCAATTATTTTCAATTAATTTCAATTATTTTCAATTATTTTCAATTCTTTTCAATTATTTATCAATTATTTTAAATTATTTATAATTATTTTCAATTATTTTCAATTATTTTCTATTATTTTCAATTATCTATAATTATTTTCAATTATTTTCAATTATTTTCAATTATTTTCTATTATTTTCAATTATTTATAATTATTTTCAATTATTTTCAATTATTTATAATTATTTTCAATTATTTTCAGTTATTTTCAATTATTTTCAATTATTTATAATTATTTTCAATTATTTTCAATTATTTTCAATTATTTTCAATTATTTTCAATTATTTATAATTATTTTCAATTATTTTCAATTATTTTCAATTATTTATAATTATTTTCAATTATTTATAATTATTTTCAATTATTTATAATTATTTTCAATTATTTTCAATTATTTTCAATTATTTTCAATAATTATCAATTATTTTCAATTATTTTCAATTATTTTCAATTATTTTCAATTATTTTCAATTATTTTCTATTATTTTCAATTATTTTCAATTATTTTCAATTATTTTCAATTATTTTCAATTATTTTCAATTATTTTCAATTATTTATAATTATTTCCAATTAGTTATCAATTAATTTCAATTATTTTCAATTATTTTCAATTATTTTCAATTATTTATCAATTATTTTCAATTATTTATAATTATTTTTAATAATTTATCAATTATTTTCAATTATTTATAATTATTTTCAATTATTTATAAATCTTTTCAATTATTTTCAATTATTTTCAATTATTTTCAATTATTTTCAATTATTTTCAATTATTTTCAATTATTTTCAATTATTTTCAATTATTTTCAATTATTTTCAATTATTTTCAATTATTTTCAATTATTTATAATTATTTTCAATTATTTTCAATTATTTTCAATTATTTTCAATTATTTATAATTATTTTCAATTATTTTCAATTATTTTCAATTATTTTCAATTATTTATAATTATTTTCAATTATTTTCAATTATTTTCAATTATTTTCAATTATTTTCAATTATATATAATTATTTTCAATTATTTATCAATTATTTTCAATTATTTATAATTATTTTCAATTATTTTCAATTATTTTCAATTATTTATAAATTATTTATAATTATTTTCAATTATTTATAATTATTTTCAATTATTTTCAATTATTTTCAATTATTTTCAATTATTTATAATTATTTTCAATTAGTTTCAATTATTTTAAATTTGTTTATAATTATTTTCAAATATTTATCAATTATTTTCAATTATTCATAATTAATTTCAATATTTTCAATTATTTTCAATTATTTATCAATTATTTTCAATTATTTTCAATTATTTATCAATTATTTTCAATTATTTATAATGATTTTTAATTATTTTCAATTATTTATAAATTATTTATAATTGTTTTCAATTATTTATAATTATTTTCAATTATTTTCAATTATTTTCAATTATTTTCAATTATTTTCACTTATTTATAATTATTTTCAATTATTTTCAATTATTTTCAATTATCTTCAATTATTTATCAATTATTTTCAATTATTTTCAATTATTTTCAATTATTTTCAATTATTTTCAATTATTTATCCATTATTTTCAATTATTTATAATTATTTTCAATAATTTATCAATTATTTTCAATTATTTATAATTATTTTCAATTATTTATAATTCTTTTCAATTATTTTCAATTATTTTCAATTATTTTCAATTATTTTCAATTATTTATAATTATTTTCAATTATTTTCAGTTATTTTCAATTATTTTCAATTATTTATAATTATTTTCATTTATTTTCAATTATTTTCAATTATTTTCAATTATTTTCAATTATTTTCAATTATTTTCAATTATTTTCAATTATTTTCACTTATATATAATTATTTTCAATTATTTATAATTCTTTTCAATTATTTTCAATTATTTTCAATTATTTATCAATTATTTTCAATTATTTATAATTATTTTCAATTATTTTCAATTATTTTCAATTATTTAAAATTATTTTCAATTATTTATCAATTATTTTCTATTATTTATAATTATTTTCAATTATTTTCAATTATTTTCAATTATTTTTAATTATTTTCAATTATTTATCAATTATTTTCAATTATTTATAATTATTTTCTATTATTTTCAATTATTTTCAATTATATATAATTATTTTCAATTATTTATCAATTATTTTCAATTATTTATAATTATTTTCAATTATTTTCAATTATTTTCAATTATTTATAAATTATTTTTAATTATTTTCAGTTATTTATAATTATTTTCAATTATTTTCAATTATTTTCAATTATTTTCAATTATTTATAATTATTTTCAATTATTCTCAATTATTTTAAATTTGTTTATAATTATTTTCAAATATTTATCAATTATTTTCAATTATTCATAATTAATTTCAATATTTTCAATTATTTTCAATTATTTTCAATTATTTATCAATTATTTATCAATTATTTTTAAATATTTATAATTATTTTAAATTATTTTCAATTATTTTCAATTATTTATAATTATTTTCAATTATTTATCAATTATTTTCAATTATTTATAATTATTTTCAATTATTTTCAATTATTTTCAATTATTTATAATTATTTTCAATTATTTATCAATTAATTTCTATTATTTTCAATTATTTTCAATTATTTATAATTATTTCCAATTATTTTCAATTATTTATAATTATTTTCAATTATTTATCAATTATTTTCAATTATTTATAATCAATTTAAATTATTTTCAATTATTTTCAATTATTTTCAATTATTTATCAATTATTTTCAATTATTTTCAATTATTCATAATTATTTTCAATTATTTATCAATTATTTTCAATTATTTTCAATTATTTATCAATTATTTTCAATTATTTATAATGATTTTCAATTATTTTCAATTATTTATAAATTATTTATAATTGTTTTCAATTATTTATAATTATTTTCAATTATTTTAAATTATTTTCAATTATTTTCACTTATTTATAATTATTTTCATTTATTTTCAATTATTTTCAATTATTTTCAATTATTTAACAATTATTTATAATTATTTTCAATTATTTTCAATTATTTTCAATTATTTTTAATTATTTTCAATTATTTATCAATTATTTTCAATTATTTATAATTATTTTCTATTATTTTCAATTATTTTCAATTATATATAATTATTTTCAATTATTTATCAATTATTTTCAATTATTTATAATGATTTTTAATTATTTTCAATTATTTATAAATTATTTAAAATTGTTTTCAATTATTTATAATTATTTTCAATTATTTTCAATTATTTTCAATTATTTTCAATTATTTTCACTTATTTATAATTATTTTCAATTATTTATAATTATTTTCAATTATTTATAATTATTTTCAATTATTTTCAATTATTTTCAATTATTTTCAATAATTATCAATTATTTTCAATTATTTTCAATTATTTTCAATTATTTTCAATTATTTTCAATTATTTTCTATTATTTTCAATTATTTTCAATTATTTTCAATTATTTTCAATTATTTTCAATTATTTTCAATTATTTTCAATTATTTATAATTATTTCCAATTAGTTATCAATTAATTTCAATTATTTTCAATTATTTTCAATTATTTTCAATTATTTATCAATTATTTTCAATTATTTATAATTATTTTTAATAATTTATCAATTATTTTCAATTATTTATAATTATTTTCAATTATTTATAAATCTTTTCAATTATTTTCAATTATTTTCAATTATTTTCAATTATTTTCAATTATTTTCAATTATTTTCAATTATTTTCAATTATTTTCAATTATTTTCAATTATTTTCAATTATTTTCAATTATTTTCAATTATTTATAATTATTTTCAATTATTTTCAATTATTTTCAATTATTTTCAATTATTTATAATTATTTTCAATTATTTTCAATTATTTTCAATTATTTTCAATTATTTTCAATTATTTATAATTATTTTCAATTATTTTCAATTATTTTCAATTATTTTCAATTATATATAATTATTTTCAATTATTTATCAATTATTTTCAATTATTTATAATTATTTTCAATTATTTTCAATTATTTTCAATTATTTATAAATTATTTATAATTATTTTCAATTATTTATAATTATTTTCAATTATTTTCAATTATTTTCAATTATTTTCAATTATTTATAATTATTTTCAATTAGTTTCAATTATTTTAAATTTGTTTATAATTATTTTCAAATATTTATCAATTATTTTCAATTATTCATAATTAATTTCAATATTTTCAATTATTTTCAATTATTTATCAATTATTTTCAATTATTTTCAATTATTTATCAATTATTTTCAATTATTTATAATGATTTTTAATTATTTTCAATTATTTATAAATTATTTATAATTGTTTTCAATTATTTATAATTATTTTCAATTATTTTCAATTATTTTCAATTATTTTCAATTATTTTCACTTATTTATAATTATTTTCAATTATTTTCAATTATTTTCAATTATCTTCAATTATTTATCAATTATTTTCAATTATTTTCAATTATTTTCAATTATTTTCAATTATTTTCAATTATTTATCCATTATTTTCAATTATTTATAATTATTTTCAATAATTTATCAATTATTTTCAATTATTTATAATTATTTTCAATTATTTATAATTCTTTTCAATTATTTTCAATTATTTTCAATTATTTTCAATTATTTTCAATTATTTATAATTATTTTCAATTATTTTCAGTTATTTTCAATTATTTTCAATTATTTATAATTATTTTCATTTATTTTCAATTATTTTCAATTATTTTCAATTATTTTCAATTATTTTCAATTATTTTCAATTATTTTCAATTATTTTCACTTATATATAATTATTTTCAATTATTTATAATTCTTTTCAATTATTTTCAATTATTTTCAATTATTTTCAATTATTTTCAATTATTTATAATTATTTTCAATTAATTTCAATTATTTTCAATTATTTATAATTATTTTCAATTATTTTCAATTATTTTCAATTATTTTCAATTATTTTCAATTATTTATAATTATTTTCAATTATTTTCAATTATTTTCAATTATTTATAATTATTTTCAATTATTTATAATTATTTTCAATTATTTATAATTATTTTCAATTATTTATCAATTATTTTCAATTATTTATAATTATTTTCAATCATTTATCAATTATTTTCAATTATTTATAATTCTTTTCAATTATTTATAATTCTTTTCAATTATTTTCAATTATTTTCAATTATTTATAATTATTTTCAATTATTTATCAATTATTTTCAATTATTCTCATTTATTTTCAATTATTTATCAATTATTTATAATGATTTTCAATTATTTTCAATTATTTATATATTATTTATAATTGTTTTCAATTATTTATAATTATTTTCAATTATTTTCAATTATTTTCAATTATTTATAATTATTTTCAATTATTTTCAATTCTTTTCAATTATTTAAATTATTTTCAATTTTTTATCAATTATTTATAATTATTTTCAGTTATTTATAATTATTTTCAATTATTTTCAATTATTTTCAATTATTTTCAATTATTTTCAATTATTTTCAATTATTTATCAATTATTTTCAATTATTTTCAATTATTTATAATTATTTTCAATTATTTATCAATTATTTTCAATTATTTATAATTATTTTCAATTATTTTCAATTATTTTCAATTATTTAAAATTATTTTCAATTATTTATCAATTATTTTCTATTATTTATAATTATTTTCAATTATTTTCAATTATTTTCAATTATTTTTAATTATTTTCAATTATTTATCAATTATTTTCAATTATTTATAATTATTTTCTATTATTTTCAATTATTTTCAATTATATATAATTATTTTCAATTATTTATCAATTATTTTCAATTATTTATAATTATTTTCAATTATTTTCAATTATTTTCAATTATTTATAAATTATTTTTAATTATTTTCAGTTATTTATAATTATTTTCAATTATTTTCAATTATTTTCAATTATTTTCAATTATTTATAATTATTTTCAATTATTCTCAATTATTTTAAATTTGTTTATAATTATTTTCAAATATTTATCAATTATTTTCAATTATTCATAATTAATTTCAATATTTTCAATTATTTTCAATTATTTTCAATTATTTATCAATTATTTATCAATTATTTTTAAATATTTATAATTATTTTAAATTATTTTCAATTATTTTCAATTATTTATAATTATTTTCAATTATTTATCAATTATTTTCAATTATTTATAATTATTTTCAATTATTTTCAATTATTTTCAATTATTTATAATTATTTTCAATTATTTATCAATTAATTTCTATTATTTTCAATTATTTTCAATTATTTATAATTATTTCCAATTATTTTCAATTATTTATAATTATTTTCAATTATTTATCAATTATTTTCAATTATTTATAATCAATTTAAATTATTTTCAATTATTTTCAATTATTTTCAATTATTTATCAATTATTTTCAATTATTTTCAATTATTCATAATTATTTTCAATTATTTATCAATTATTTTCAATTATTTTCAATTATTTATCAATTATTTTCAATTATTTATAATGATTTTCAATTATTTTCAATTATTTATAAATTATTTATAATTGTTTTCAATTATTTATAATTATTTTCAATTATTTTAAATTATTTTCAATTATTTTCACTTATTTATAATTATTTTCATTTATTTTCAATTATTTTCAATTATTTTCAATTATTTAACAATTATTTATAATTATTTTCAATTATTTTCAATTATTTTCAATTATTTTTAATTATTTTCAATTATTTATCAATTATTTTCAATTATTTATAATTATTTTCTATTATTTTCAATTATTTTCAATTATATATAATTATTTTCAATTATTTATCAATTATTTTCAATTATTTATAATGATTTTTAATTATTTTCAATTATTTATAAATTATTTAAAATTGTTTTCAATTATTTATAATTATTTTCAATTATTTTCAATTATTTTCAATTATTTTCAATTATTTTCACTTATTTATAATTATTTTCAATTATTTTCAATTATTTTCAATTATCTTCAATTATTTATCAATTATTTTCAATTATTTTCAATTATTTTCAATTATTTTCAATTATTTTCAATTATTTATCCATTATTTTCAATTATTTATAATTATTTTCAATAATTTATCAATTATTTTCAATTATTTATAATTATTTTCAATTATTTATAATTCTTTTCAATTATTTTCAATTATTTTCAATTATTTTCAATTATTTTCAATTATTTATAATTATTTTCAATTATTTTCAGTTATTTTCAATTATTTATAATTATTTTCATTTATTTTCAATTATTTTCAATTATTTTCAATTATTTTCAATTATTTTCAATTATCTTCAATTATTTATCAATTATTTTCAATTATTTTCAATTATTTTCAATTATTTTCAATTATTTTCAATTATTTTCAATTATTTTCACTTATATATAATTATTTTCAATTATTTATAATTCTTTTCAATTATTTTCAATTATTTTCAATTATTTTCAATTATTTTCAATTATTTATAATTATTTTCAATTATTTTCAATTATTTTCAATTATTTATAATTATTTTCAATTATTTTCAATTATTTTCAATTATTTTCAATTATTTTCAATTATTTTCAATTATTTATAATTATTTTCAATTATTTTCAATTATTTTCAATTATTTATAATTATTTTCAATTATTTATAATTATTTTCAATTATTTATAATTATTTTCAATTATTTATCAATTATTTTCAATTATTTATAATTATTTTCAATCATTTATCAATTATTTTCAATTATTTATAATTCTTTTCAATTATTTATAATTCTTTTCAATTATTTTCAATTATTTTCAATTATTTATAATTATTTTCAATTATTTATCAATTATTTTCAATTATTCTCATTTATTTTCAATTATTTATCAATTATTTATAATGATTTTCAATTATTTTCAATTATTTATATATTATTTATAATTGTTTTCAATTATTTATAATTATTTTCAATTATTTTCAATTATTTTCAATTATTTATAATTATTTTCAATTATTTTCAATTCTTTTCAATTATTTAAATTATTTTCAATTTTTTATCAATTATTTATAATTATTTTCAGTTATTTATAATTATTTTCAATTATTTTCAATTATTTTCAATTATTTTCAATTATTTTCAATTATTTTCAATTATTTATCAATTATTTTCAATTATTTTCAATTATTTATAATTATTTTCAATTATTTATCAATTATTTTCAATTATTTATAATTATTTTCAATTATTTTCAATTATTTTCAATTATTTAAAATTATTTTCAATTATTTATCAATTATTTTCTATTATTTATAATTATTTTCAATTATTTTCAATTATTTTCAATTATTTTTAATTATTTTCAATTATTTATCAATTATTTTCAATTATTTATAATTATTTTCTATTATTTTCAATTATTTTCAATTATATATAATTATTTTCAATTATTTATCAATTATTTTCAATTATTTATAATTATTTTCAATTATTTTCAATTATTTTCAATTATTTATAAATTATTTTTAATTATTTTCAGTTATTTATAATTATTTTCAATTATTTTCAATTATTTTCAATTATTTTCAATTATTTATAATTATTTTCAATTATTTTCAATTATTTTAAATTTGTTTATAATTATTTTCAAATATTTATCAATTATTTTCAATTATTCATAATTAATTTCAATATTTTCAATTATTTTCAATTATTTTCAATTATTTATCAATTATTTATCAATTATTTTTAAATATTTATAATTATTTTAAATTATTTTCAATTATTTTCAATTATTTATAATTATTTTCAATTATTTATCAATTATTTTCAATTATTTATAATTATTTTCAATTATTTTCAATTATTTTCAATTATTTATAATTATTTTCAATTATTTATCAATTAATTTCTATTATTTTCAATTATTTTCAATTATTTATAATTATTTCCAATTATTTTCAATTATTTATAATTATTTTCAATTATTTATCAATTATTTTCAATTATTTATAATCAATTTAAATTATTTTCAATTATTTTCAATTATTTTCAATTATTTATCAATTATTTTCAATTATTTTCAATTATTCATAATTATTTTCAATTATTTATCAATTATTTTCAATTATTTTCAATTATTTATCAATTATTTTCAATTATTTATAATGATTTTCAATTATTTTCAATTATTTATAAATTATTTATAATTGTTTTCAATTATTTATAATTATTTTCAATTATTTTAAATTATTTTCAATTATTTTCACTTATTTATAATTATTTTCATTTATTTTCAATTATTTTCAATTATTTAACAATTATTTATAATTATTTTCAATTATTTTCAATTATTTTCAATTATTTTTAATTATTTTCAATTATTTATCAATTATTTTCAATTATTTATAATTATTTTCTATTATTTTCAATTATTTTCAATTATATATAATTATTTTCAATTATTTATCAATTATTTTCAATTATTTATAATGATTTTTAATTATTTTCAATTATTTATAAATTATTTATAATTGTTTTCACTTATTTATAATTATTTTCAATTATTTTCAATTATTTTCAATTATTTTCAATTATTTTCACTTATTTATAATTATTTTCAATTATTTTCAATTATTTTCAATTATCTTCAATTATTTATCAATTATTTTCAATTATTTTCAATTATTTTCAATTATTTTCAATTATTTTCAATTATTTATCCATTATTTTCAATTATTTATAATTATTTTCAATAATTTATCAATTATTTTCAATTATTTATAATTATTTTCAATTATTTATAATTCTTTTCAATTATTTTCAATTATTTTCAATTATTTTCAATTATTTTCAATTATTTATAATTATTTTCAATTATTTTCAGTTATTTTCAATTATTTTCAATTATTTATAATTATTTTCATTTATTTTCAATTATTTTCAATTATTTTCAATTATTTTCAATTATTTTCAATTATTTTCAATTATTTATAATTATTTTCAATTATTTATAATTATTTTCAATTATTTTCAGTTATTTTCAATTATTTTCAATTAT
Source organism: Andrena bucephala (assembly GCA_947577245.1). NCBI lineage: Eukaryota > Metazoa > Arthropoda > Insecta > Hymenoptera > Andrenidae > Andrena > Andrena bucephala. Next base: position 36,044,421 of record OX387716.1, on the reverse strand, counting down.
TTATAATTATTTTCATTTATTTTCAATTATTTTCAATTATTTTCAATTATTTTCAATTATTTTCAATTATTTTCAATTATTTTCAATTATTTTCACTTATATATAATTATTTTCAATTATTTATAATTCTTTTCAATTATTTTCAATTATTTTCAATTATTTTCAATTATTTTCAATTATTTATAATTATTTTCAATTATTTTCAGTTATTTTCAATTATTTTCAATTATTTATAATTATTTTCAATTATTTTCAATTATTTTCAATTATTTTCAATTATTTTCAATTATTTTCAATTATTTATAATTATTTTCAATTATTTTCAATTATTTTCAATTATTTATAATTATTTTCAATTATTTATAATTATTTTCAATTATTTATAATTATTTTCAATTATTTATCAATTATTTTCAATTATTTATAATTATTTTCAATCATTTATCAATTATTTTCAATTATTTATAATTCTTTTCAATTATTTATAATTCTTTTCAATTATTTTCAATTATTTTCAATTATTTATAATTATTTTCAATTATTTATCAATTATTTTCAATTATTCTCATTTATTTTCAATTATTTATCAATTATTTATAATGATTTTCAATTATTTTCAATTATTTATATATTATTTATAATTGTTTTCAATTATTTATAATTATTTTCAATTATTTTCAATTATTTTCAATTATTTATAATTATTTTCAATTATTTTCAATTCTTTTCAATTATTTAAATTATTTTCAATTTTTTATCAATTATTTATAATTATTTTCAGTTATTTATAATTATTTTCAATTATTTTCAATTATTTTCAATTATTTTCAATTATTTTCAATTATTTTCAATTATTTATCAATTATTTTCAATTATTTTCAATTATTTATAATTATTTTCAATTATTTATCAATTATTTTCAATTATTTATAATTATTTTCAATTATTTTCAATTATTTTCAATTATTTAAAATTATTTTCAATTATTTATCAATTATTTTCAATTATTTATAATTATTTTCAATTATTTTCAATTATTTTCAATTATTTATAATTATTTTCAATTATTTATCAATTAATTTCTATTATTTTCAATTATTTTCAATTATTTATAATTATTTCCAATTATTTTCAATTATTTATAATTATTTTCAATTATTTATCAATTATTTTCAATTATTTATAATCAATTTAAATTATTTTCAATTATTTTCAATTATTTTCAATTATTTATCAATTATTTTCAATTATTTTCAATTATTCATAATTATTTTCAATTATTTATCAATTATTTTCAATTATTTTCAATTATTTATCAATTATTTTCAATTATTTATAATGATTTTCAATTATTTTCAATTATTTATAAATTATTTATAATTGTTTTCAATTATTTATAATTATTTTCAATTATTTTAAATTATTTTCAATTATTTTCACTTATTTATAATTATTTTCATTTATTTTCAATTATTTTCAATTATTTAACAATTATTTATAATTATTTTCAATTATTTTCAATTATTTTCAATTATTTTTAATTATTTTCAATTATTTATCAATTATTTTCAATTATTTATAATTATTTTCTATTATTTTCAATTATTTTCAATTATATATAATTATTTTCAATTATTTATCAATTATTTTCAATTATTTATAATGATTTTTAATTATTTTCAATTATTTATAAATTATTTATAATTGTTTTCACTTATTTATAATTATTTTCAATTATTTTCAATTATTTTCAATTATTTTCAATTATTTTCACTTATTTATAATTATTTTCAATTATTTTCAATTATTTTCAATTATCTTCAATTATTTATCAATTATTTTCAATTATTTTCAATTATTTTCAATTATTTTCAATTATTTTCAATTATTTATCCATTATTTTCAATTATTTATAATTATTTTCAATAATTTATCAATTATTTTCAATTATTTATAATTATTTTCAATTATTTATAATTCTTTTCAATTATTTTCAATTATTTTCAATTATTTTCAATTATTTTCAATTATTTATAATTATTTTCAATTATTTTCAGTTATTTTCAATTATTTTCAATTATTTATAATTATTTTCATTTATTTTCAATTATTTTCAATTATTTTCAATTATTTTCAATTATTTTCAATTATTTTCAATTATTTATAATTATTTTCAATTATTTTCAGTTATTTTCAATTATTTTCAATTATTTATAATTATTTTCATTTATTTTCAATTATTTTCAATTATTTTCAATTATTTTCAATTATTTTCAATTATTTTCAATTATTTTCAATTATTTTCACTTATATATAATTATTTTCAATTATTTATAATTCTTTTCAATTATTTTCAATTATTTTCAATTATTTTCAATTATTTTCAATTATTTATAATTATTTTCAATTATTTTCAGTTATTTTCAATTATTTTCAATTATTTATAATTATTTTCAATTATTTTCAATTATTTTCAATTATTTTCAATTATTTTCAATTATTTTCAATTATTTATAATTATTTTCAATTATTTTCAATTATTTTCAATTATTTATAATTATTTTCAATTATTTATAATTATTTTCAATTATTTATAATTATTTTCAATTATTTATCAATTATTTTCAATTATTTATAATTATTTTCAATCATTTATCAATTATTTTCAATTATTTATAATTCTTTTCAATTATTTATAATTCTTTTCAATTATTTTCAATTATTTTCAATTATTTATAATTATTTTCAATTATTTATCAATTATTTTCAATTATTCTCATTTATTTTCAATTATTTATCAATTATTTATAATGATTTTCAATTATTTTCAATTATTTATATATTATTTATAATTGTTTTCAATTATTTATAATTATTTTCAATTATTTTCAATTATTTTCAATTATTTATAATTATTTTCAATTATTTTCAATTCTTTTCAATTATTTAAATTATTTTCAATTTTTTATCAATTATTTATAATTATTTTCAGTTATTTATAATTATTTTCAATTATTTTCAATTATTTTCAATTATTTTCAATTATTTTCAATTATTTTCAATTATTTATCAATTATTTTCAATTATTTTCAATTATTTATAATTATTTTCAATTATTTATCAATTATTTTCAATTATTTATAATTATTTTCAATTATTTTCAATTATTTTCAATTATTTAAAATTATTTTCAATTATTTATCAATTATTTTCTATTATTTATAATTATTTTCAATTATTTTCAATTATTTTCAAGTATTTTTAATTATTTTCAATTATTTATCAATTATTTTCAATTATTTATAATTATTTTCTATTATTTTCAATTATTTTCAATTATATATAATTATTTTCAATTATTTATCAATTATTTTCAATTATTTATAATTATTTTCAATTATTTTCAATTATTTTCAATTATTTATAAATTATTTTTAATTATTTTCAGTTATTTATAATTATTTTCAATTATTTTCAATTATTTTCAATTATTTTCAATTATTTATAATTATTTTCAATTATTTTCAATTATTTTAAATTTGTTTATAATTATTTTCAAATATTTATCAATTATTTTCAATTATTCATAATTAATTTCAATATTTTCAATTATTTTCAATTATTTTCAATTATTTATCAATTATTTATCAATTATTTTTAAATATTTATAATTATTTTAAATTATTTTCAATTATTTTCAATTATTTATAATTATTTTCAATTATTTATCAATTATTTTCAATTATTTATAATTATTTTCAATTATTTTCAATTATTTTCAATTATTTATAATTATTTTCAATTATTTATCAATTAATTTCTATTATTTTCAATTATTTTCAATTATTTATAATTATTTCCAATTATTTTCAATTATTTATAATTATTTTCAATTATTTATCAATTATTTTCAATTATTTATAATCAATTTAAATTATTTTCAATTATTTTCAATTATTTTCAATTATTTATCAATTATTTTCAATTATTTTCAATTATTCATAATTATTTTCAATTATTTATCAATTATTTTCAATTATTTTCAATTATTTATCAATTATTTTCAATTATTTATAATGATTTTCAATTATTTTCAATTATTTATAAATTATTTATAATTGTTTTCAATTATTTATAATTATTTTCAATTATTTTAAATTATTTTCAATTATTTTCACTTATTTATAATTATTTTCATTTATTTTCAATTATTTTCAATTATTTTCAATTATTTAACAATTATTTATAATTATTTTCAATTATTTTCAATTATTTTCAATTATTTTTAATTATTTTCAATTATTTATCAATTATTTTCAATTATTTATAATTATTTTCAATTATTTTCAATTATTTTCAATTATTTAAAATTATTTTCAATTATTTATCAATTATTTTCAATTATTTATAATTATTTTCAATTATTTTCAATTATTTTCAATTATTTATAATTATTTTCAATTATTTATCAATTAATTTCTATTATTTTCAATTATTTTCAATTATTTATAATTATTTCCAATTATTTTCAATTATTTATAATTATTTTCAATTATTTATCAATTATTTTCAATTATTTATAATCAATTTAAATTATTTTCAATTATTTTCAATTATTTTCAATTATTTATCAATTATTTTCAATTATTTTCAATTATTCATAATTATTTTCAATTATTTATCAATTATTTTCAATTATTTTCAATTATTTATCAATTATTTTCAATTATTTATAATGATTTTCAATTATTTTCAATTATTTATAAATTATTTATAATTGTTTTCAATTATTTATAATTATTTTCAATTATTTTAAATTATTTTCAATTATTTTCACTTATTTATAATTATTTTCATTTATTTTCAATTATTTTCAATTATTTAACAATTATTTATAATTATTTTCAATTATTTTCAATTATTTTCAATTATTTTTAATTATTTTCAATTATTTATCAATTATTTTCAATTATTTATAATTATTTTCTATTATTTTCAATTATTTTCAATTATATATAATTATTTTCAATTATTTATCAATTATTTTCAATTATTTATAATGATTTTTAATTATTTTCAATTATTTATAAATTATTTATAATTGTTTTCACTTATTTATAATTATTTTCAATTATTTTCAATTATTTTCAATTATTTTCAATTATTTTCACTTATTTATAATTATTTTCAATTATTTTCAATTATTTTCAATTATCTTCAATTATTTATCAATTATTTTCAATTATTTTCAATTATTTTCAATTATTTTCAATTATTTTCAATTATTTATCCATTATTTTCAATTATTTATAATTATTTTCAATAATTTATCAATTATTTTCAATTATTTATAATTATTTTCAATTATTTATAATTCTTTTCAATTATTTTCAATTATTTTCAATTATTTTCAATTATTTTCAATTATTTATAATTATTTTCAATTATTTTCAGTTATTTTCAATTATTTTCAATTATTTATAATTATTTTCATTTATTTTCAATTATTTTCAATTATTTTCAATTATTTTCAATTATTTTCAATTATTTTCAATTATTTATAATTATTTTCAATTATTTTCAGTTATTTTCAATTATTTTCAATTATTTATAATTATTTTCATTTATTTTCAATTATTTTCAATTATTTTCAATTATTTTCAATTATTTTCAATTATTTTCAATTATTTTCAATTATTTTCAATTATTTTCAATTATTTTCAATTATTTTCAATTATTTTCACTTATATATAATTATTTTCAATTATTTATAATTCTTTTCAATTATTTTCAATTATTTTCAATTATTTTCAATTATTTTCAATTATTTATAATTATTTTCAATTATTTTCAGTTATTTTCAATTATTTTCAATTATTTATAATTATTTTCAATTATTTTCAATTATTTTCAATTATTTTCAATTATTTTCAATTATTTTCAATTATTTATAATTATTTTCAATTATTTTCAATTATTTTCAATTATTTATAATTATTTTCAATTATTTATAATTATTTTCAATTATTTATAATTATTTTCAATTATTTATCAATTATTTTCAATTATTTATAATTATTTTCAATCATTTATCAATTATTTTCAATTATTTATAATTCTTTTCAATTATTTTCAATTATTTTCAATTATTTATAATTATTTTCAATTATTTATCAATTATTTTCAATTATTCTCATTTATTTTCAATTATTTATCAATTATTTATAATGATTTTCAATTATTTTCAATTATTTATATATTATTTATAATTGTTTTCAATTATTTATAATTATTTTCAATTATTTTCAATTATTTTCAATTATTTATAATTATTTTCAATTATTTTCAATTCTTTTCAATTATTTAAATTATTTTCAATTTTTTATCAATTATTTATAATTATTTTCAGTTATTTATAATTATTTTCAATTATTTTCAATTATTTTCAATTATTTTCAATTATTTTCAATTATTTTCAATTATTTATCAATTATTTTCAATTATTTTCAATTATTTATAATTATTTTCAATTATTTATCAATTATTTTCAATTATTTATAATTATTTTCAATTATTTTCAATTATTTTCAATTATTTAAAATTATTTTCAATTATTTATCAATTATTTTCTATTATTTATAATTATTTTCAATTATTTTCAATTATTTTCAAGTATTTTTAATTATTTTCAATTATTTATCAATTATTTTCAATTATTTATAATTATTTTCTATTATTTTCAATTATTTTCAATTATATATAATTATTTTCAATTATTTATCAATTATTTTCAATTATTTATAATTATTTTCAATTATTTTCAATTATTTTCAATTATTTATAAATTATTTTTAATTATTTTCAGTTATTTATAATTATTTTCAATTATTTTCAATTATTTTCAATTATTTTCAATTATTTATAATTATTTTCAATTATTTTCAATTATTTTAAATTTGTTTATAATTATTTTCAAATATTTATCAATTATTTTCAATTATTCATAATTAATTTCAATATTTTCAATTATTTTCAATTATTTTCAATTATTTATCAATTATTTATCAATTATTTTTAAATATTTATAATTATTTTAAATTATTTTCAATTATTTTCAATTATTTATAATTATTTTCAATTATTTATCAATTATTTTCAATTATTTATAATTATTTTCAATTATTTTCAATTATTTTCAATTATTTATAATTATTTTCAATTATTTATCAATTAATTTCTATTATTTTCAATTATTTTCAATTATTTATAATTATTTCCAATTATTTTCAATTATTTATAATTATTTTCAATTATTTATCAATTATTTTCAATTATTTATAATCAATTTAAATTATTTTCAATTATTTTCAATTATTTTCAATTATTTATCAATTATTTTCAATTATTTTCAATTATTCATAATTATTTTCAATTATTTATCAATTATTTTCAATTATTTTCAATTATTTATCAATTATTTTCAATTATTTATAATGATTTTCAATTATTTTCAATTATTTATAAATTATTTATAATTGTTTTCAATTATTTATAATTATTTTCAATTATTTTAAATTATTTTCAATTATTTTCACTTATTTATAATTATTTTCATTTATTTTCAATTATTTTCAATTATTTTCAATTATTTAACAATTATTTATAATTATTTTCAATTATTTTCAATTATTTTCAATTATTTTTAATTATTTTCAATTATTTATCAATTATTTTCAATTATTTATAATTATTTTCTATTATTTTCAATTATTTTCAATTATATATAATTATTTTCAATTATTTATCAATTATTTTCAATTATTTATAATTATTTTCAATAATTTATCAATTATTTTCAATTATTTATAATTATTTTCAATTATTTATAATTCTTTTCAATTATTTTCAATTATTTTCAATTATTTTCAATTATTTTCAATTATTTATAATTATTTTCAATTATTTTCAGTTATTTTCAATTATTTTCAATTATTTATAATTATTTTCATTTATTTTCAATTATTTTCAATTATTTTCAATTATTTTCAATTATTTTCAATTATTTTCAATTATTTTCAATTATTTTCACTTATATGTAATTATATTCAATTATTTATAATTCTTTTCAATTATTTTCAATTATTTTCAATTATTTTCAATTATTTATAATTATTTTCAATTATTTTCAGTTATTTTCAATTATTTTCAATTATTTATAATTATTTTCAATTATTTTCAATTATTTTCAATTATTTTCAATTATTTTCAATTATTTTCAATTATTTTCAATTATTTATAATTATTTTCAATTATTTTCAATTATTTTCAATTATTTATAATTATTTTCAATTATTTATAATTATTTTCAATTATTTATAATTATTTTCAATTATTTATCAATTATTTTCAATTATTTATAATTATTTTCAATTATTTTCAATTATTTTCAATTATTTAAAATTATTTTCAATTATTTATCAATTATTTTCTATTATTTATAATTATTTTCAATTATTTTCAATTATTTTCAATTATTTTTAATTATTTTCAATTATTTATCAATTATTTTCAATTATTTATAATTATTTTCTATTATTTTCAATTATTTTCAATTATATATAATTATTTTCAATTATTTATCAATTATTTTCAATTATTTATAATTATTTTCAATTATTTTCAATTATTTTCAATTATTTATAAATTATTTTTAATTATTTTCAGTTATTTATAATTATTTTCAATTATTTTCAATTATTTTCAATTATTTTCAATTATTTATAATTATTTTCAATTATTTTCAATTATTTTAAATTTGTTTATAATTATTTTCAAATATTTATCAATTATTTTCAATTATTCATAATTAATTTCAATATTTTCAATTATTTTCAATTATTTTCAATTATTTATCAATTATTTATCAATTATTTTTAAATATTTATAATTATTTTAAATTATTTTCAATTATTTTCAATTATTTATAATTATTTTCAATTATTTATCAATTATTTTCAATTATTTATAATTATTTTCAATTATTTTCAATTATTTTCAATTATTTATAATTATTTTCAATTATTTATCAATTAATTTCTATTATTTTCAATTATTTTCAATTATTTATAATTATTTCCAATTATTTTCAATTATTTATAATTATTTTCAATTATTTATCAATTATTTTCAATTATTTATAATCAATTTAAATTATTTTCAATTATTTTCAATTATTTTCAATTATTTATCAATTATTTTCAATTATTTTCAATTATTCATAATTATTTTCAATTATTTATCAATTATTTTCAATTATTTTCAATTATTTATCAATTATTTTCAATTATTTATAATGATTTTCAATTATTTTCAATTATTTATAAATTATTTATAATTGTTTTCAATTATTTATAATTATTTTCAATTATTTTAAATTATTTTCAATTATTTTCACTTATTTATAATTATTTTCATTTATTTTCAATTATTTTCAATTATTTTCAATTATTTAACAATTATTTATAATTATTTTCAATTATTTTCAATTATTTTCAATTATTTTTAATTATTTTCAATTATTTATCAATTATTTTCAATTATTTATAATTATTTTCTATTATTTTCAATTATTTTCAATTATATATAATTATTTTCAATTATTTATCAATTATTTTCAATTATTTATAATGATTTTTAATTATTTTCAATTATTTATAAATTATTTATAATTGTTTTCAATTATTTATAATTATTTTCAATTATTTTCAATTATTTTCAATTATTTTCAATTATTTTCACTTATTTATAATTATTTTCAATTATTTTCAATTATTTTCAATTATCTTCAATTATTTATCAATTATTTTCAATTATTTTCAATTATTTTCAATTATTTTCAATTATTTTCAATTATTTATCCATTATTTTCAATTATTTATAATTATTTTCAATAATTTATCAATTATTTTCAATTATTTATAATTATTTTCAATTATTTATAATTCTTTTCAATTATTTTCAATTATTTTCAATTATTTTCAATTATTTTCAATTATTTATAATTATTTTCAATTATTTTCAGTTATTTTCAATTATTTTCAATTATTTATAATTATTTTCATTTATTTTCAATTATTTTCAATTATTTTCAATTATTTTCAATTATTTTCAATTATTTTCAATTATTTATAATTATTTTCAATTATTTTCAGTTATTTTCAATTATTTTCAATTATTTATAATTATTTTCATTTATTTTCAATTATTTTCAATTATTTTCAATTATTTTCAATTATTTTCAATTATTTTCAATTATTTTCAATTATTTTCACTTATATATAATTATTTTCAATTATTTATAATTCTTTTCAATTATTTTCAATTATTTTCAATTATTTTCAATTATTTTCAATTATTTATAATTATTTTCAATTATTTTCAGTTATTTTCAATTATTTTCAATTATTTATAATTATTTTCAATTATTTTCAATTATTTTCAATTATTTTCAATTATTTTCAATTATTTATAATTATTTTCAATTATTTTCAATTATTTTCAATTATTTATAATTATTTTCAATTATTTATAATTATTTTCAATTATTTATAATTATTTTCAATTATTTATCAATTATTTTCAATCATTTATCAATTATTTTCAATTATTTATAATTCTTTTCAATTATTTATAATTCTTTTCAATTATTTTCAATTATTTTCAATTATTTATAATTATTTTCAATTATTTATCAATTATTTTCAATTATTCTCATTTATTTTCAATTATTTATCAATTATTTATAATGATTTTCAATTATTTTCAATTATTTATATATTATTTATAATTGTTTTCAATTATTTATAATTATTTTCAATTATTTTCAATTATTTTCAATTATTTATAATTATTTTCAATTATTTTCAATTCTTTTCAATTATTTAAATTATTTTCAATTTTTTATAATTATTTTCAGTTATTTATAATTATTTTCAATTATTTTCAATTATTTTCAATTATTTTCAATTATTTTCAATTATTTTCAATTATTTATCAATTATTTTCAATTATTTTCAATTATTTATAATTATTTTCAATTATTTATCAATTATTTTCAATTATTTATAATTATTTTCAATTATTTTCAATTATTTTCAATTATTTAAAATTATTTTCAATTATTTATCAATTATTTTCTATTATTTATAATTATTTTCAATTATTTTCAATTATTTTCAATTATTTTTAATTATTTTCAATTATTTATCAATTATTTTCAATTATTTATAATTATTTTCTATTATTTTCAATTATTTTCAATTATATATAATTATTTTCAATTATTTATCAATTATTTTCAATTATTTATAATTATTTTCAATTATTTTCAATTATTTTCAATTATTTATAAATTATTTTTAATTATTTTCAGTTATTTATAATTATTTTCAATTATTTTCAATTATTTTCAATTATTTTCAATTATTTATAATTATTTTCAATTATTTTCAATTATTTTAAATTTGTTTATAATTATTTTCAAATATTTATCAATTATTTTCAATTATTCATAATTAATTTCAATATTTTCAATTATTTTCAATTATTTTCAATTATTTATCAATTATTTATCAATTATTTTTAAATATTTATAATTATTTTAAATTATTTTCAATTATTTTCAATTATTTATAATTATTTTCAATTATTTATCAATTATTTTCAATTATTTATAATTATTTTCAATTATTTTCAATTATTTTCAATTATTTATAATTATTTTCAATTATTTATCAATTAATTTCTATTATTTTCAATTATTTTCAATTATTTATAATTATTTCCAATTATTTTCAATTATTTATAATTATTTTCAATTATTTATCAATTATTTTCAATTATTTATAATCAATTTAAATTATTTTCAATTATTTTCAATTATTTTCAATTATTTATCAATTATTTTCAATTATTTTCAATTATTCATAATTATTTTCAATTATTTATCAATTATTTTCAATTATTTTCAATTATTTATCAATTATTTTCAATTATTTATAATGATTTTCAATTATTTTCAATTATTTATAAATTATTTATAATTGTTTTCAATTATTTATAATTATTTTCAATTATTTTAAATTATTTTCAATTATTTTCACTTATTTATAATTATTTTCATTTATTTTCAATTATTTTCAATTATTTTCAATTATTTAACAATTATTTATAATTATTTTCAATTATTTTCAATTATTTTCAATTATTTTTAATTATTTTCAATTATTTATCAATTATTTTCAATTATTTATAATTATTTTCTATTATTTTCAATTATTTTCAATTATATATAATTATTTTCAATTATTTATCAATTATTTTCAATTATTTATAATTATTTTCAATAATTTATCAATTATTTTCAATTATTTATAATTATTTTCAATTATTTATAATTCTTTTCAATTATTTTCAATTATTTTCAATTATTTTCAATTATTTTCAATTATTTATAATTATTTTCAATTATTTTCAGTTATTTTCAATTATTTTCAATTATTTATAATTATTTTCATTTATTTTCAATTATTTTCAATTATTTTCAATTATTTTCAATTATTTTCAATTATTTTCAATTATTTTCAATTATTTTCACTTATATATAATTATATTCAATTATTTATAATTCTTTTCAATTATTTTCAATTATTTTCAATTATTTTCAATTATTTATAATTATTTTCAATTATTTTCAGTTATTTTCAATTATTTTCAATTATTTATAATTATTTTCAATTATTTTCAATTATTTTCAATTATATATAATTATTTTCAATTATTTATCAATTATTTTCAATTATTTATAATTATTTTCAATAATTTATCAATTATTTTCAATTATTTATAATTATTTTCAATTATTTATAATTCTTTTCAATTATTTTCAATTATTTTCAATTATTTTCAATTATTTTCAATTATTTATAATTATTTTCAATTATTTTCAGTTATTTTCAATTATTTTCAATTATTTATAATTATTTTCATTTATTTTCAATTATTTTCAATTATTTTCAATTATTTTCAATTATTTTCAATTATTTTCAATTATTTTCAATTATTTTCACTTATATATAATTATATTCAATTATTTATAATTCTTTTCAATTATTTTCAATTATTTTCAATTATTTTCAATTATTTATAATTATTTTCAATTATTTTCAGTTATTTTCAATTATTTTCAATTATTTATAATTATTTTCAATTATTTTCAATTATTTTCAATTATTTTCAATTATTTTCAATTATTTTCAATTATTTTCAATTATTTTCAATTATTTTCAATTATTTATAATTATTTTCAATTATTTTCAATTATTTTCAATTATTTATAATTATTTTCAATTATTTATAATTATTTTCAATTATTTATAATTATTTTCAATTATTTATCAATTATTTTCAATTATTTATAATTATTTTCAATTATTTTCAATTATTTTCAATTATTTAAAATTATTTTCAATTATTTATCAATTATTTTCTATTATTTATAATTATTTTCAATTATTTTCAATTATTTTCAATTATTTTTAATTATTTTCAATTATTTATCAATTATTTTCAATTATTTATAATTATTTTCTATTATTTTCAATTATTTTCAATTATATATAATTATTTTCAATTATTTATCAATTATTTTCAATTATTTATAATTATTTTCAATTATTTTCAATTATTTTCAATTATTTATAAATTATTTTTAATTATTTTCAGTTATTTATAATTATTTTCAATTATTTTCAATTATTTTCAATTATTTTCAATTATTTATAATTATTTTCAATTATTTTCAATTATTTTAAATTTGTTTATAATTATTTTCAAATATTTATCAATTATTTTCAATTATTCATAATTAATTTCAATATTTTCAATTATTTTCAATTATTTTCAATTATTTATCAATTATTTATCAATTATTTTTAAATATTTATAATTATTTTAAATTATTTTCAATTATTTTCAATTATTTATAATTATTTTCAATTATTTATCAATTATTTTCAATTATTTATAATTATTTTCAATTATTTTCAATTATTTTCAATTATTTATAATTATTTTCAATTATTTATCAATTAATTTCTATTATTTTCAATTATTTTCAATTATTTATAATTATTTCCAATTATTTTCAATTATTTATAATTATTTTCAATTATTTATCAATTATTTTCAATTATTTATAATCAATTTAAATTATTTTCAATTATTTTCAATTATTTTCAATTATTTATCAATTATTTTCAATTATTTTCAATTATTCATAATTATTTTCAATTATTTATCAATTATTTTCAATTATTTTCAATTATTTATCAATTATTTTCAATTATTTATAATGATTTTCAATTATTTTCAATTATTTATAAATTATTTATAATTGTTTTCAATTATTTATAATTATTTTCAATTATTTTAAATTATTTTCAATTATTTTCACTTATTTATAATTATTTTCATTTATTTTCAATTATTTTCAATTATTTTCAATTATTTAACAATTATTTATAATTATTTTCAATTATTTTCAATTATTTTCAATTATTTTTAATTATTTTCAATTATTTATCAATTATTTTCAATTATTTATAATTATTTTCTATTATTTTCAATTATTTTCAATTATATATAATTATTTTCAATTATTTATCAATTATTTTCAATTATTTATAATGATTTTTAATTATTTTCAATTATTTATAAATTATTTATAATTGTTTTCAATTATTTATAATTATTTTCAATTATTTTCAATTATTTTCAATTATTTTCAATTATTTTCACTTATTTATAATTATTTTCAATTATTTTCAATTATTTTCAATTATCTTCAATTATTTATCAATTATTTTCAATTATTTTCAATTATTTTCAATTATTTTCAATTATTTTCAATTATTTATCCATTATTTTCAATTATTTATAATTATTTTCAATAATTTATCAATTATTTTCAATTATTTATAATTATTTTCAATTATTTATAATTCTTTTCAATTATTTTCAATTATTTTCAATTATTTTCAATTATTTTCAATTATTTATAATTATTTTCAATTGTTTTCAGTTATTTTCAATTATTTTCAATTATTTATAATTATTTTCATTTATTTTCAATTATTTTCAATTATTTTCAATTATTTTCAATTATTTTCAATTATTTTCAATTATTTATAATTATTTTCAATTATTTTCAGTTATTTTCAATTATTTTCAATTATTTATAATTATTTTCATTTATTTTCAATTATTTTCAATTATTTTCAATTATTTTCAATTATTTTCAATTATTTTCAATTATTTTCAATTATTTTCACTTATATATAATTATTTTCAATTATTTATAATTCTTTTCAATTATTTTCAATTATTTTCAATTATTTTCAATTATTTTCAATTATTTATAATTATTTTCAATTATTTTCAGTTATTTTCAATTATTTTCAATTATTTATAATTATTTTCAATTATTTTCAATTATTTTCAATTATTTTCAATTATTTTCAATTATTTTCAATTATTTATAATTATTTTCAATTATTTTCAATTATTTTCAATTATTTATAATTATTTTCAATTATTTATAATTATTTTCAATTATTTATAATTATTTTCAATTATTTATCAATTATTTTCAATTATTTATAATTATTTTCAATCATTTATCAATTATTTTCAATTATTTATAATTCTTTTCAATTATTTTCAATTATTTTCAATTATTTATAATTATTTTCAATTATTTATCAATTATTTTCAATTATTCTCATTTATTTTCAATTATTTATCAATTATTTATAATGATTTTCAATTATTTTCAATTATTTATATATTATTTATAATTGTTTTCAATTATTTATAATTATTTTCAATTATTTTCAATTATTTTCAATTATTTATAATTATTTTCAATTATTTTCAATTCTTTTCAATTATTTAAATTATTTTCAATTTTTTATCAATTATTTATAATTATTTTCAGTTATTTATAATTATTTTCAATTATTTTCAATTATTTTCAATTATTTTCAATTATTTTCAATTATTTTCAATTATTTATCAATTATTTTCAATTATTTTCAATTATTTATAATTATTTTCAATTATTTATCAATTATTTTCAATTATTTATAATTATTTTCAATTATTTTCAATTATTTTCAATTATTTAAAATTATTTTCAATTATTTATCAATTATTTTCTATTATTTATAATTATTTTCAATTATTTTCAATTATTTTCAATTATTTTTAATTATTTTCAATTATTTATCAATTATTTTCAATTATTTATAATTATTTTCTATTATTTTCAATTATTTTCAATTATATATAATTATTTTCAATTATTTATCAATTATTTTCAATTATTTATAATTATTTTCAATTATTTTCAATTATTTTCAATTATTTATAAATTATTTTTAATTATTTTCAGTTATTTATAATTATTTTAAATTATTTTCAATTATTTTCAATTATTTTCAATTATTTATAATTATTTTCAATTATTTTCAATTATTTTAAATTTGTTTATAATTATTTTCAAATATTTATCAATTATTTTCAATTATTCATAATTAATTTCAATATTTTCAATTATTTTCAATTATTTTCAATTATTTATCAATTATTTATCAATTATTTTTAAATATTTATAATTATTTTCAATTATTTTCAATTATTTTCAATTATTTATAATTATTTTCAATTATTTATCAATTAATTTCTATTATTTTCAATTATTTTCAATTATTTATAATTATTTCCAATTATTTTCAATTATTTATAATTATTTTCAATTATTTATCAATTATTTTCAATTATTTATAATCAATTTAAATTATTTTCAATTATCTTCAATTATTTTCAATTATTTATCAATTATTTTCAATTATTTTCAATTATTCATAATTATTTTCAATTATTTATCAATTATTTTCAATTATTTTCAATTATTTATCAATTATTTTCAATTATTTATAATGATTTTCAATTATTTTCAATTATTTATAAATTATTTATAATTGTTTTCAATTATTTATAATTATTTTCAATTATTTTAAATTATTTTCAATTATTTTCACTTATTTATAATTATTTTCATTTATTTTCAATTATTTTCAATTATTTTCAATTATTTAACAATTATTTATAATTATTTTCAATTATTTTCAATTATTTTCAATTATTTTTAATTATTTTCAATTATTTATCAATTATTTTCAATTATTTATAATTATTTTCTATTATTTTCAATTATTTTCAATTATATATAATTATTTTCAATTATTTATCAATTATTTTCAATTATTTATAATTATTTTCAATAATTTATCAATTATTTTCAATTATTTATAATTATTTTCAATTATTTATAATTCTTTTCAATTATTTTCAATTATTTTCAATTATTTTCAATTATTTTCAATTATTTATAATTATTTTCAATTATTTTCAGTTATTTTCAATTATTTTCAATTATTTATAATTATTTTCATTTATTTTCAATTATTTTCAATTATTTTCAATTATTTTCAATTATTTTCAATTATTTTCAATTATTTTCAATTATTTTCACTTATATATAATTATATTCAATTATTTATAATTCTTTTCAATTATTTTCAATTATTTTCAATTATTTTCAATTATTTATAATTATTTTCAATTATTTTCAGTTATTTTCAATTATTTTCAATTATTTATAATTCTTTTCAATTATTTTCAATTATTTTCAATTATTTTCAATTATTTTCAATTATTTTCAATTATTTTCAATTATTTATAATTATTTTCAATTATTTTCAATTATTTTCAATTATTTATAATTATTTTCAATTATTTATAATTATTTTCAATTATTTATAATTATTTTCAATTATTTATCAATTATTTTCAATTATTTATAATTATTTTCAATCATTTATCAATTATTTTCAATTATTTATAATTCTTTTCAATTATTTATAATTCTTTTCAATTATTTTCAATTATTTTCAATTATTTATAATTATTTTCAATTATTTATCAATTATTTTCAATTATTCTCATTTATTTTCAATTATTTATCAATTATTTATAATGATTTTCAATTATTTTCAATTATTTATATATTATTTATAATTGTTTTCAATTATTTATAATTATTTTCAATTATTTTCAATTATTTTCAATTATTTATAATTATTTTCAATTATTTTCAATTCTTTTCAATTATTTAAATTATTTTCAATTTTTTATCAATTATTTATAATTATTTTCAGTTATTTATAATTATTTTCAATTATTTTCAATTATTTTCAATTATTTTCAATTATTTATCAATTATTTTCAATTATTTTCAATTATTTATAATTATTTTCAATTATTTATCAATTATTTTCAATTATTTATAATTATTTTCAATTATTTTCAATTATTTTCAATTATTTAAAATTATTTTCAATTATTTATCAATTATTTTCTATTATTTATAATTATTTTCAATTATTTTCAATTATTTTCAATTATTTTTAATTATTTTCAATTATTTATCAATTATTTTCAATTATTTATAATTATTTTCTATTATTTTCAATTATTTTCAATTATATATAATTATTTTCAATTATTTATCAATTATTTTCAATTATTTATAATTATTTTCAATTATTTTCAATTATTTTCAATTATTTATAAATTATTTTTAATTATTTTCAGTTATTTATAATTATTTTCAATTATTTTCAATTATTTTCAATTATTTTCAATTATTTATAATTATTTTCAATTATTTTCAATTATTTTAAATTTGTTTATAATTATTTTCAAATATTTATCAATTATTTTCAATTATTCATAATTAATTTCAATATTTTCAATTATTTTCAATTATTTTCAATTATTTATCAATTATTTATCAATTATTTTTAAATATTTATAATTATTTTAAATTATTTTCAATTATTTTCAATTATTTATAATTATTTTCAATTATTTATCAATTATTTTCAATTATTTATAATTATATTCAATTATTTTCAATTATTTTCAATTATTTATAATTATTTTCAATTATTTATCAATTAATTTCTATTATTTTCAATTATTTTCAATTATTTATAATTATTTCCAATTATTTTCAATTATTTATAATTATTTTCAATTATTTATCAATTATTTTCAATTATTTATAATCAATTTAAATTATTTTCAATTATTTTCAATTATTTTCAATTATTTATCAATTATTTTCAATTATTTTCAATTATTTTCAATTATTTTCAATTATTCATAATTATTTTCAATTATTTATCAATTATTTTCAATTATTTTCAATTATTTATCAATTATTTTCAATTATTTATAATGATTTTCAATTATTTTCAATTATTTATAAATTATTTATAATTGTTTTCAATTATTTATAATTATTTTCAATTATTTTAAATTATTTTCAATTATTTTCACTTATTTATAATTATTTTCATTTATTTTCAATTATTTTCAATTATTTTCAATTATTTAACAATTATTTATAATTATTTTCAATTATTTTCAATTATTTTCAATTATTTTTAATTATTTTCAATTATTTATCAATTATTTTCAATTATTTATAATTATTTTCTATTATTATCAATTATTTTCAATTATATATAATTATTTTCAATTATTTATCAATTATTTTCAATTATTTATAATTATTTTCAATTATTTTCAATTATTTTCTATTATTTATAAATTATATATAATTATTTTCAATTATTTATAATTATTTTCAATTATTTATCAATTATTTTCAATTATTCATAATTAATTTCAATTATTTTCAATTAATTTCAATTATTTTCAATTATTTTCAATTCTTTTCAATTATTTATCAATTATTTTAAATTATTTATAATTATTTTCAATTATTTTCAATTATTTTCTATTATTTTCAATTATCTATAATTATTTTCAATTATTTTCAATTATTTTCAATTATTTTCTATTATTTTCAATTATTTATAATTATTTTCAATTATTTTCAATTATTTTCAATTATTTTCAATTATTTTCAATTATTTATAATTATTTTCAATTATTTTCAATTATTTTCAATTATTTTCAATTATTTTCAATTATTTTCAATTATTTTCACTTATATATAATTATTTTCAATTATTTATAATTCTTTTCAATTATTTTCAATTATTTTCAATTATTTTCAATTATTTTCAATTATTTATAATTATTTTCAATTATTTTCAGTTATTTTCAATTATTTTCAATTATTTATAATTATTTTCAATTATTTTCAATTATTTTCAATTATTTTCAATTATTTTCAATTATTTTCAATTATTTATAATTATTTTCAATTATTTTCAATTATTTTCAATTATTTATAATTATTTTCAATTATTTATAATTATTTTCAATTATTTATAATTATTTTCAATTATTTATCAATTATTTTCAATTATTTATAATTATTTTCAATCATTTATCAATTATTTTCAATTATTTATAATTCTTTTCAATTATTTATAATTCTTTTAATTATTTTCAATTATTTTCAATTATTTTCAAGTATTTATAATTTTTTTCAATTATTTTCAATTATTTTCAATTATTTATAATTATTTTCAATTATTTTCAATTATTTTCAATTATTTATAATTATTTTCAATTATTTATCAATTATTTTCAATTATTCTCATTTATTTTTAATTATTTATCAATTATTTTCAATTATTTATAATGATTTTCAATTATTTTCAATTATTTATATATTATTTATAATTGTTTTCAATTATTTATAATTATTTTCAATTATTTTCAATTATTTTCAATTATTTATAATTATTTTCAATTATTTTCAATTCTTTTCAATTTTTTATCAATTATTTATAATTATTTTCAGTTATTTATAATTATTTTCAATTAATTTCAATTATTTTCAATTATTTTCAATTATTTTCAATTATTTTCAATTATTTATCAATTATTTTCAATTATTTTCAATTATTTATAATTATTTTCAATTATTTATCAATTATTTTCAATTATTTATAATTATTTTCAATTATTTTCAATTATTTTCAATTATTTAAAATTATTTTCAATTATTTATCAATTATTTTCTATTATTTATAATTATTTTCAATTATTTTCAATTATTTTCAATTATTTTTAATTATTTTCAATTATTTAGCAATTATTTTCAATTATTTATAATTATTTTCTATTATTTTCAATTATTTTCAATTATATATAATTATTTTCAATTATTTATCAATTATTTTCAATTATTTATAATTATTTTCAATTATTTTCAATTATTTTCAATTATTTATAAATTATTTATAATTATTTTCAGTTATTTATAATTATTTTCAATTATTTTCAATTATTTTCAATTATTTCCAATTATTTTCACTTATATATAATTATTTTCAATTATTTATAATTCTTTTCAATTATTTTCAATTATTTTCAATTATTTTCAATTATTTTCAATTATTTTCAGTTATTTTCAATTATTTTCAATTATTTATAATTATTTTCAATTATTTTCAATTATTTTCAATTATTTTCAATTATTTTCAATTATTTTCAATTATTTTCAATTATTTATAATTATTTTCAATTATTTTCAATTATTTTCAATTATTTATAATTATTTTCAATTATTTATAATTATTTTCAATTATTTATAATTATTTTCAATTATTTATCAATTATTTTCAATTATTTATAATTATTTTCAATCATTTATCAATTATTTTCAATTATTTATAATTCTTTTCAATTATTTATAATTCTTTTCTATTATTTTCAATTATTTTCAATTATTTTCAAGTATTTATAATTTTTTTCAATTATTTTCAATTATTTTCAATTATTTATAATTATTTATAATTATTTTCAATTATTTTCAATTATTTTCAATTATTTATAATTATTTTCAATTATTTATCAATTATTTTCAATTATTCTCATTTATTTTCAATTATTTATCAATTATTTTCAATTATTTATAATGATTTTCAATTATTTTCAATTATTTATATATTATTTATAATTGTTTTCAATTATTTATAATTATTTTCAATTATTTTCAATTATTTTCAATTATTTATAATTATTTTCAATTATTTTCAATTCTTTTCAATTTTTTATCAATTATTTATAATTATTTTCAGTTATTTATAATTATTTTCAATTATTTTCAATTATTTTCAATTATTTTCAATTATTTTCAATTATTTTCAATTATTTTCAATTATTTTCAATTATTTTCAATTATTTTCAATTATTTATCAATTATTTTCAATTATTTTCAATTATTAATAATTATTTTCAATTATTTATCAATTATTTTCAATTATTTATAATTATTTTCAATTATTTTCAATTATTTTCAATTATTTAAAATTATTTTCAATTATTTATCAATTATTTTCTATTATTTATAATTAT
The DNA here is from genome assembly GCA_947577245.1 of Andrena bucephala. Lineage (NCBI taxonomy): Eukaryota > Metazoa > Arthropoda > Insecta > Hymenoptera > Andrenidae > Andrena > Andrena bucephala. The sequence goes on along the minus strand of OX387716.1, from coordinate 36,021,897 downwards.
TTTCAATTATTTTCAATTATTTTCAATTATTTTTAATTATTTTCAATTATTTAGCAATTATTTTCAAGTATTTATAATTATTTTCTATTATTTTCAATTATTTTCAATTATATATAATTATTTTCAATTATTTATCAATTATTTTCAATTATTTATAATTATTTTCAATTATTTCCAATTATTTTCAATTATTTATAAGTTATTTATAATTATTTTCAGTTATTTATAATTATTTTCAATTATTTTCAATTATTTTCAATTATTTTCAATTATTTATAATTATTTTCAATTATTTTCAATTATTTTAAATTTGTTTATAATTATTTTCAAATATTTATCAATTATTTTCAATTATTCATAATTAATTTCAATATTTTCAATTATTTTCAATTATTTTCAATTATTTATCAATTATTTATCAATTATTTTTAAATATTTATAATTATTTTAAATTATTTTCAATTATTTTCAATTATTTATAATTATTTTCAATTATTTATCAATTATTTTCAATTATTTATAATTATTTTCAATTATTTTCAATTATTTTCAATTATTTATAATTATTTTCAATTATTTATCAATTAATTTCTATTATTTTCAATTATTTTCAATTATTTATAATTATTTCCAATTATTTTCAATTATTTATAATTATTTTCAATTATTTATCAATTATTTTCAATTATTTATAATCAATTTAAATTATTTTCAATTATTTTCAATTATTTTCAATTATTTTCAATTATTTTCAATTATTTATCAATTATTTTCAATTATTTTCAATTATTCATAATTATTTTCAATTATTTATCAATTATTTTCAATTATTTTCAATTATTTATAATTATTTTCAATTATTTATCAATTATTTTCAATTATTTATAATTATTTTCAATTATTTTCAATTATTTAAAATTATTTTCAATTATTTATCAATTATTTTCTATTATTTATAATTATTTTCAATTATTTTCAATTATTTTCAATTATTTTTAATTATTTTCAATTATTTAGCAATTATTTTCAATTATTTATAATTATTTTCTATTATTTTCAATTATTTTCAATTATATATAATTATTTTCAATTATTTATCAATTATTTTCAATTATTTATAATTATTTTCAATTATTTTCAATTATTTTCAATTATTTATAAATTATTTATATTTATTTTCAGTTATTTATAATTATTTTCAATTATTTTCAATTATTTTCAATTATTTTCAATTATTTATAATTATTTTCAATTATTTTCAATTATTTTAAATTTGTTTATAATTATTTTCAAATATTTATCAATTATTTTCAATTATTCATAATTAATTTCAATATTTTCAATTATTTTCAATTATTTATCAATTATTTATCAATTATTTTTAAATATTTATAATTATTTTAAATTATTTTCAATTATTTTCAATTATTTATAATTATTTTCAATTATTTATCAATTATTTTCAATTATTTATAATTATTTTCAATTATTTTCAATTATTTATAATTATTTTCAATTATTTATCAATTAATTTCTATTATTTTCAATTAGTTTCAATTATTTATAATTAATTCCAATTATTTTCAATTATTTATAATTATTTTCAATTATTTATCAATTATTTTCAATTATTTATAATCAATTTAAATTATTTTCAATTATTTTCAATTATTTTCAATTATTTATCAATTATTTTCAATTATTTTCAATTATTTATAATTATTTTCAATTATTTATCAATTATTTTCAATTATTTTCAATTATTTATCAATTATTTTCAATTATTTATAATGATTTTCAATTATTTTCAATTATTTATAAATTATTCATAATTAATTTCAATTATTTTCAATTAATTTCAATTATTTTCAATTATTTATAAATTATTCATAATTAATTTCAATTATTTTCAATTAATTTCAATTATTTTCAATTATTTTCAATTATTTTCAATTCTTTTCAATTATTTATCAATTATTTTAAATTATTTATAATTATTTTCAATTATTTTCAATTATTTTCTATTATTTTCAATTATCTATAATTATTTTCAATTATTTTCAATTATTTTCAATTATTTTCTATTATTTTCAATTATTTATAATTATTTTCAATTATTTTCAATTATTTTCAATTATTTTCAATTATTTTCAATTATTTATAATTATTTTCAATTATTTTCAATTATTTTCAATTATTTTCAATTATTTTCAATTATTTTCAATTATTTTCAATTATTTTCACTTATATATAATTATTTTCAATTATTTATAATTCTTTTCAATTATTTTCAATTATTCTCAATTATTTATAATTATTTTCAATTATTTTCAGTTATTTTCAATTATTTTCAATTATTTATAATTATTTTCAATCATTTTCAATTATTTTCAATTATTTTCAATTATTTTCAATTATTTTCAATTATTTATAATTATTTTCAATTATTTTCAATTATTTTCAATTATTTTCAATTATTTTTAATTATTTTCAATTATTTATCAATTATTTTCAATTATTTATAATGATTTTCTATTATTTTCAATTATTTTCAATTATATATAATTATTTTCAATTATTTATCAATTATTTTCAATTATTTATAATTATTTTCAATAATTTATCAATTATTTTCAATTATTTATAATTATTTTCAATTATTTATAATTCTTTTCAATTATTTTCAATTATTTTCAATTATTTTCAATTATTTTCAATTATTTATAATTATTTTCAATTATTTTCAGTTATTTTCAATTATTTTCAATTATTTATAATTATTTTCATTTATTTTCAATTATTTTCAATTATTTTCAATTATTTTCAATTATTTTCAATTATTTTCAATTATTTTCAATTATTTTCACTTATATATAATTATATTCAATTATTTATAATTCTTTTCAATTATTTTCAATTATTTTCAATTATTTTCAATTATTTATAATTATTTTCAATTATTTTCAGTTATTTTCAATTATTTTCAATTATTTATAATTCTTTTCAATTATTTTCAATTATTTTCAATTATTTTCAATTATTTTCAATTATTTTCAATTATTTTCAATTATTTATAATTATTTTCAATTATTTTCAATTATTTTCAATTATTTATAATTATTTTCAATTATTTATAATTATTTTCAATTATTTATAATTATTTTCAATTATTTATCAATTATTTTCAATTATTTATAATTATTTTCAATCATTTATCAATTATTTTCAATTATTTATAATTCTTTTCAATTATTTATAATTCTTTTCAATTATTTTCAATTATTTTCAATTATTTATAATTATTTTCAATTATTTATCAATTATTTTCAATTATTCTCATTTATTTTCAATTATTTATCAATTATTTATAATGATTTTCAATTATTTTCAATTATTTATATATTATTTATAATTGTTTTCAATTATTTATAATTATTTTCAATTATTTTCAATTATTTTCAATTATTTATAATTATTTTCAATTATTTTCAATTCTTTTCAATTATTTAAATTATTTTCAATTTTTTATCAATTATTTATAATTATTTTCAGTTATTTATAATTATTTTCAATTATTTTCAATTATTTTCAATTATTTTCAATTATTTATCAATTATTTTCAATTATTTTCAATTATTTATAATTATTTTCAATTATTTATCAATTATTTTCAATTATTTATAATTATTTTCAATTATTTTCAATTATTTTCAATTATTTAAAATTATTTTCAATTATTTATCAATTATTTTCTATTATTTATAATTATTTTCAATTATTTTCAATTATTTTCAATTATTTTTAATTATTTTCAATTATTTATCAATTATTTTCAATTATTTATAATTATTTTCTATTATTTTCAATTATTTTCAATTATATATAATTATTTTCAATTATTTATCAATTATTTTCAATTATTTATAATTATTTTCAATTATTTTCAATTATTTTCAATTATTTATAAATTATTTTTAATTATTTTCAGTTATTTATAATTATTTTCAATTATTTTCAATTATTTTCAATTATTTTCAATTATTTATAATTATTTTCAATTATTTTCAATTATTTTAAATTTGTTTATAATTATTTTCAAATATTTATCAATTATTTTCAATTATTCATAATTAATTTCAATATTTTCAATTATTTTCAATTATTTTCAATTATTTATCAATTATTTATCAATTATTTTTAAATATTTATAATTATTTTAAATTATTTTCAATTATTTTCAATTATTTATAATTATTTTCAATTATTTATCAATTATTTTCAATTATTTATAATTATATTCAATTATTTTCAATTATTTTCAATTATTTATAATTATTTTCAATTATTTATCAATTAATTTCTATTATTTTCAATTATTTTCAATTATTTATAATTATTTCCAATTATTTTCAATTATTTATAATTATTTTCAATTATTTATCAATTATTTTCAATTATTTATAATCAATTTAAATTATTTTCAATTATTTTCAATTATTTTCAATTATTTATCAATTATTTTCAATTATTTTCAATTATTTTCAATTATTTTCAATTATTCATAATTATTTTCAATTATTTATCAATTATTTTCAATTATTTTCAATTATTTATCAATTATTTTCAATTATTTATAATGATTTTCAATTATTTTCAATTATTTATAAATTATTTATAATTGTTTTCAATTATTTATAATTATTTTCAATTATTTTAAATTATTTTCAATTATTTTCACTTATTTATAATTATTTTCATTTATTTTCAATTATTTTCAATTATTTTCAATTATTTAACAATTATTTATAATTATTTTCAATTATTTTCAATTATTTTCAATTATTTTTAATTATTTTCAATTATTTATCAATTATTTTCAATTATTTATAATTATTTTCTATTATTATCAATTATTTTCAATTATATATAATTATTTTCAATTATTTATCAATTATTTTCAATTATTTATAATTATTTTCAATTATTTTCAATTATTTTCTATTATTTATAAATTATATATAATTATTTTCAATTATTTATAATTATTTTCAATTATTTATCAATTATTTTCAATTATTCATAATTAATTTCAATTATTTTCAATTAATTTCAATTATTTTCAATTATTTTCAATTCTTTTCAATTATTTATCAATTATTTTAAATTATTTATAATTATTTTCAATTATTTTCAATTATTTTCTATTATTTTCAATTATCTATAATTATTTTCAATTATTTTCAATTATTTTCAATTATTTTCTATTATTTTCAATTATTTATAATTATTTTCAATTATTTTCAATTATTTTCAATTATTTTCAATTATTTTCAATTATTTATAATTATTTTCAATTATTTTCAATTATTTTCAATTATTTTCAATTATTTTCAATTATTTTCAATTATTTTCACTTATATATAATTATTTTCAATTATTTATAATTCTTTTCAATTATTTTCAATTATTTTCAATTATTTTCAATTATTTTCAATTATTTATAATTATTTTCAATTATTTTCAGTTATTTTCAATTATTTTCAATTATTTATAATTATTTTCAATTATTTTCAATTATTTTCAATTATTTTCAATTATTTTCAATTATTTTCAATTATTTATAATTATTTTCAATTATTTTCAATTATTTTCAATTATTTATAATTATTTTCAATTATTTATAATTATTTTCAATTATTTATAATTATTTTCAATTATTTATCAATTATTTTCAATTATTTATAATTATTTTCAATCATTTATCAATTATTTTCAATTATTTATAATTCTTTTCAATTATTTATAATTCTTTTAATTATTTTCAATTATTTTCAATTATTTTCAAGTATTTATAATTTTTTTCAATTATTTTCAATTATTTTCAATTATTTATAATTATTTTCAATTATTTTCAATTATTTTCAATTATTTATAATTATTTTCAATTATTTATCAATTATTTTCAATTATTCTCATTTATTTTTAATTATTTATCAATTATTTTCAATTATTTATAATGATTTTCAATTATTTTCAATTATTTATATATTATTTATAATTGTTTTCAATTATTTATAATTATTTTCAATTATTTTCAATTATTTTCAATTATTTATAATTATTTTCAATTATTTTCAATTCTTTTCAATTTTTTATCAATTATTTATAATTATTTTCAGTTATTTATAATTATTTTCAATTAATTTCAATTATTTTCAATTATTTTCAATTATTTTCAATTATTTTCAATTATTTATCAATTATTTTCAATTATTTTCAATTATTTATAATTATTTTCAATTATTTATCAATTATTTTCAATTATTTATAATTATTTTCAATTATTTTCAATTATTTTCAATTATTTAAAATTATTTTCAATTATTTATCAATTATTTTCTATTATTTATAATTATTTTCAATTATTTTCAATTATTTTCAATTATTTTTAATTATTTTCAATTATTTAGCAATTATTTTCAATTATTTATAATTATTTTCTATTATTTTCAATTATTTTCAATTATATATAATTATTTTCAATTATTTATCAATTATTTTCAATTATTTATAATTATTTTCAATTATTTTCAATTATTTTCAATTATTTATAAATTATTTATAATTATTTTCAGTTATTTATAATTATTTTCAATTATTTTCAATTATTTTCAATTATTTCCAATTATTTTCACTTATATATAATTATTTTCAATTATTTATAATTCTTTTCAATTATTTTCAATTATTTTCAATTATTTTCAATTATTTTCAATTATTTTCAGTTATTTTCAATTATTTTCAATTATTTATAATTATTTTCAATTATTTTCAATTATTTTCAATTATTTTCAATTATTTTCAATTATTTTCAATTATTTTCAATTATTTATAATTATTTTCAATTATTTTCAATTATTTTCAATTATTTATAATTATTTTCAATTATTTATAATTATTTTCAATTATTTATAATTATTTTCAATTATTTATCAATTATTTTCAATTATTTATAATTATTTTCAATCATTTATCAATTATTTTCAATTATTTATAATTCTTTTCAATTATTTATAATTCTTTTCTATTATTTTCAATTATTTTCAATTATTTTCAAGTATTTATAATTTTTTTCAATTATTTTCAATTATTTTCAATTATTTATAATTATTTATAATTATTTTCAATTATTTTCAATTATTTTCAATTATTTATAATTATTTTCAATTATTTATCAATTATTTTCAATTATTCTCATTTATTTTCAATTATTTATCAATTATTTTCAATTATTTATAATGATTTTCAATTATTTTCAATTATTTATATATTATTTATAATTGTTTTCAATTATTTATAATTATTTTCAATTATTTTCAATTATTTTCAATTATTTATAATTATTTTCAATTATTTTCAATTCTTTTCAATTTTTTATCAATTATTTATAATTATTTTCAGTTATTTATAATTATTTTCAATTATTTTCAATTATTTTCAATTATTTTCAATTATTTTCAATTATTTTCAATTATTTTCAATTATTTTCAATTATTTTCAATTATTTTCAATTATTTATCAATTATTTTCAATTATTTTCAATTATTAATAATTATTTTCAATTATTTATCAATTATTTTCAATTATTTATAATTATTTTCAATTATTTTCAATTATTTTCAATTATTTAAAATTATTTTCAATTATTTATCAATTATTTTCTATTATTTATAATTATTTTCAATTATTTTCAATTATTTTCAATTATTTTTAATTATTTTCAATTATTTAGCAATTATTTTCAAGTATTTATAATTATTTTCTATTATTTTCAATTATTTTCAATTATATATAATTATTTTCAATTATTTATCAATTATTTTCAATTATTTATAATTATTTTCAATTATTTCCAATTATTTTCAATTATTTATAAGTTATTTATAATTATTTTCAGTTATTTATAATTATTTTCAATTATTTTCAATTATTTTCAATTATTTTCAATTATTTATAATTATTTTCAATTATTTTCAATTATTTTAAATTTGTTTATAATTATTTTCAAATATTTATCAATTATTTTCAATTATTCATAATTAATTTCAATATTTTCAATTATTTTCAATTATTTTCAATTATTTATCAATTATTTATCAATTATTTTTAAATATTTATAATTATTTTAAATTATTTTCAATTATTTTCAATTATTTATAATTATTTTCAATTATTTATCAATTATTTTCAATTATTTATAATTATTTTCAATTATTTTCAATTATTTTCAATTATTTATAATTATTTTCAATTATTTATCAATTAATTTCTATTATTTTCAATTATTTTCAATTATTTATAATTATTTCCAATTATTTTCAATTATTTATAATTATTTTCAATTATTTATCAATTATTTTCAATTATTTATAATCAATTTAAATTATTTTCAATTATTTTCAATTATTTTCAATTATTTTCAATTATTTTCAATTATTTATCAATTATTTTCAATTATTTTCAATTATTCATAATTATTTTCAATTATTTATCAATTATTTTCAATTATTTTCAATTATTTATAATTATTTTCAATTATTTATCAATTATTTTCAATTATTTATAATTATTTTCAATTATTTTCAATTATTTAAAATTATTTTCAATTATTTATCAATTATTTTCTATTATTTATAATTATTTTCAATTATTTTCAATTATTTTCAATTATTTTTAATTATTTTCAATTATTTAGCAATTATTTTCAATTATTTATAATTATTTTCTATTATTTTCAATTATTTTCAATTATATATAATTATTTTCAATTATTTATCAATTATTTTCAATTATTTATAATTATTTTCAATTATTTTCAATTATTTTCAATTATTTATAAATTATTTATATTTATTTTCAGTTATTTATAATTATTTTCAATTATTTTCAATTATTTTCAATTATTTTCAATTATTTATAATTATTTTCAATTATTTTCAATTATTTTAAATTTGTTTATAATTATTTTCAAATATTTATCAATTATTTTCAATTATTCATAATTAATTTCAATATTTTCAATTATTTTCAATTATTTATCAATTATTTATCAATTATTTTTAAATATTTATAATTATTTTAAATTATTTTCAATTATTTTCAATTATTTATAATTATTTTCAATTATTTATCAATTATTTTCAATTATTTATAATTATTTTCAATTATTTTCAATTATTTATAATTATTTTCAATTATTTATCAATTAATTTCTATTATTTTCAATTAGTTTCAATTATTTATAATTAATTCCAATTATTTTCAATTATTTATAATTATTTTCAATTATTTATCAATTATTTTCAATTATTTATAATCAATTTAAATTATTTTCAATTATTTTCAATTATTTTCAATTATTTATCAATTATTTTCAATTATTTTCAATTATTTATAATTATTTTCAATTATTTATCAATTATTTTCAATTATTTTCAATTATTTATCAATTATTTTCAATTATTTATAATGATTTTCAATTATTTTCAATTATTTATAAATTATTCATAATTAATTTCAATTATTTTCAATTAATTTCAATTATTTTCAATTATTTATAAATTATTCATAATTAATTTCAATTATTTTCAATTAATTTCAATTATTTTCAATTATTTTCAATTATTTTCAATTCTTTTCAATTATTTATCAATTATTTTAAATTATTTATAATTATTTTCAATTATTTTCAATTATTTTCTATTATTTTCAATTATCTATAATTATTTTCAATTATTTTCAATTATTTTCAATTATTTTCTATTATTTTCAATTATTTATAATTATTTTCAATTATTTTCAATTATTTTCAATTATTTTCAATTATTTTCAATTATTTATAATTATTTTCAATTATTTTCAATTATTTTCAATTATTTTCAATTATTTTCAATTATTTTCAATTATTTTCAATTATTTTCACTTATATATAATTATTTTCAATTATTTATAATTCTTTTCAATTATTTTCAATTATTCTCAATTATTTATAATTATTTTCAATTATTTTCAGTTATTTTCAATTATTTTCAATTATTTATAATTATTTTCAATCATTTTCAATTATTTTCAATTATTTTCAATTATTTTCAATTATTTTCAATTATTTATAATTATTTTCAATTATTTTCAATTATTTTCAATTATTTATAATTATTTTCAATTATTTATAATTATTTTCAATTATTTATAATTATTTTCAATTATTTATCAATTATTTTCAATTATTTATAATTATTTTCAATCATTTATCAATTATTTTCAATTATTTATAATTCTTTTCAATTATTTATAATTCTTTTAAATTATTTTCAATTATTTTCAATTATTTTCAAGTATTTATAATTTTTTTCAATTATTTTCAATTATTTTCAATTATTTATAATTATTTTCAATTATTTTCAATTATTTTCAATTATTTATAATTATTTTCAATTATTTATCAATTATTTTCAATTATTCTCATTTATTTTCAATTATTTATCAATTATTTTCAATTATTTATAATGATTTTCAATTATTTTCAATTATTTATATATTATTTATAATTGTTTTCGATTATTTATAATTATTTTCAATTATTTTCAATTATTTTCAATTATTTATAATTATTTTCAATTATTTTCAATTCTTTTCAATTTTTTATCAATTATTTATAATTATTTTCAGTTATTTATAATTATTTTCAATTATTTTCAATTATTTTCAATTATTTTCAATTATTTTCAATTATTTTCAATTATTTTCAATTATTTTCAATTATTTATCAATTATTTTCAATTATTTTCAATTATTTATAATTATTTTCAATTATTTATCAATTATTTTCAATTATTTATAATTATTTTCAATTATTTTCAATTATTTTCAATTATTTAAAATTATTTTCAATTATTTATCAATTATTTTCTATTATTTATAATTATTTTCAATTATTTTCAATTATTTTCAATTATTTTCAATTATTTTCAATTATTTATAAATTATTTATAATTATTTTCAGTTATTTATAATTATTTTCAATTATTTTCAATTATTTTCAATTATTTTCAATTATTTTCACTTATATATAATTATTTTCAATTATTTATAATTCTTTTCAATTATTTTCAATTATTTTCAATTATTTTCAATTATTTTCAATTATTTATAATTATTTTCAATTATTTTCAGTTATTTTCAATTATTTTCAATTATTTATAATTATTTTCAATTATTTTCAATTATTTTCAATTATTTTCAATTATTTTCAATTATTTTCAATTATTTATAATTATTTTCAATTATTTTCAATTATTTTCAATTATTTATAATTATTTTCAATTATTTATAATTATTTTCAATTATTTATAATTATTTTCAATTATTTATCAATTATTTTCAATTATTTATAATTATTTTCAATCATTTATCAATTATTTTCAATTATTTATAATTCTTTTCAATTATTTATAATTCTTTTCAATTATTTTCAATTATTTTCAATTATTTTCAAGTATTTATAATTTTTTTCAATTATTTTCAATTATTTTCAATTATTTATAATTATTTTCAATTATTTTCAATTATTTTCAATTATTTATAATTATTTTCAATTATTTATCAATTATTTTCAATTATTCTCATTTATTTTCAATTATTTATCAATTATTTTCAATTATTTATAATGATTTTCAATTATTTTCAATTATTTATATATTATTTATAATTGTTTTCAATTATTTATAATTATTTTCAATTATTATCAATTATTTTCAATTATTTATAATTATTTTCAATTATTTTCAATTCTTTTCAATTTTTTATCAATTATTTATAATTATTTTCAGTTATTTATAATTATTTTCAATTATTTTCAATTATTTTCAATTATTTTCAATTATTTTCAATTATTTTCAATTATTTATCAATTATTTTCAATTATTTTCAATTATTTATAATTATTTTCAATTATTTATCAATTATTTTCAATTATTTATAATTATTTTCAATTATTTTCAATTATTTTCTATTATTTATAATTATTTTCAATTATTTTCAATTATTTTCAATTATTTTTAATTATTTTCAATTATTTAGCAATTATTTTCAATTATTTATAATTATTTTCTATTATTTTCAATTATTTTCAATTATATATAATTATTTTCAATTATTTATCAATTATTTTCAATTATTTATAATTATTTTCAATTATTTTCAATTATTTTCAATTATTTATAAATTATTTATAATTATTTTCAGTTATTTATAATTATTTTCAATTATTTTCAATTATTTTCAATTATTTTCAATTATTTATAATTATTTTCAATTATTTTCAATTATTTTAAATTTGTTTATAATTATTTTCAAATATTTATCAATTATTTTCAATTATTCATAATTAATTTCAATATTTTCAATTATTTTCAATTATTTTCAATTATTTATCAATTATTTATCAATTATTTTTAAATATTTATAATTATTTTAAATTATTTTCAATTATTTTCAATTATTTATAATTATTTTCAATTATTTATCAATTATTTTCAATTATTTATAATTATTTTCAATTATTTTCAATTATTTTCAATTATTTATAATTATTTTCAATTATTTATCAATTAATTTCTATTATTTTCAATTATTTTCAGTTATTTATAATTATTTCCAATTATTTTCAATTATTTATAATTATTTTCAATTATTTATCAATTATTTTCAATTATTTATAATCAATTTAAATTATTTTCAATTATTTTCAATTATTTTCAATTATTTTCAATTATTTTCAATTATTTATCAATTATTTTCAATTATTTTCAATTATTCATAATTATTTTCAATTATTTATCAATTATTTTCAATTATTTTCAATTATTTATAATTATTTTCAATTATTTATCAATTATTTTCAATTATTTATAATTATTTTCAATTATTTCAATTATTTTCAATTATTTAAAATTATTTTCAATTATTTATCAATTATTTTCTATTATTTATAATTATTTTCAATTATTTTCAATTATTTTCAATTATTTTTAATTATTTTCAATTATTTAGCAATTATTTTCAATTATTTATAATTATTTTCTATTATTTTCAATTATTTTCAATTATATATAATTATTTTCAATTATTTATCAATTATTTTCAATTATTTATAATTATTTTCAATTATTTTCAATTATTTTCAATTATTTATAAATTATTTATATTTATTTTCAGTTATTTATAATTATTTTCAATTATTTTCAATTATTTTCAATTATTTTCAATTATTTATAATTATTTTCAATTATTTTCAATTATTTTAAATTTGTTTATAATTATTTTCAAATATTTATCAATTATTTTCAATTATTCATAATTAATTTCAATATTTTCAATTATTTTCAATTATTTATCAATTATTTATCAATTATTTTTAAATATTTATAATTATTTTAAATTATTTTCAATTATTTTCAATTATTTATAATTATTTTCAATTATTTATCAATTATTTTCAATTATTTATAATTATTTTCAATTATTTTCAATTATTTATAATTATTTTCAATTATTTATCAATTAATTTCTATTATTTTCAATTATTTTCAATTATTTATAATTATTTCCAATTATTTTCAATTATTTATAATTATTTTCAATTATTTATCAATTATTTTCAATTATTTATAATCAATTTAAATTATTTTCAATTATTTTCAATTATTTTCAATTATTTATCAATTATTTTCAATTATTTTCAATTATTTATAATTATTTTCAATTATTTATCAATTATTTTCAATTATTTTCAATTATTTATCAATTATTTTCAATTATTTATAATGATTTTCAATTATTTTCAATTATTTATAAATTATTCATAATTAATTTCAATTATTTTCAATTAATTTCAATTATTTTCAATTATTTATAAATTATTCATAATTAATTTCAATTATTTTCAATTAATTTCAATTATTTTCAATTATTTTCAATTCTTTTCAATTATTTATCAATTATTTTAAATTATTTATAATTATTTTCAATTATTTTCAATTATTTTCTATTATTTTCAATTATCTATAATTATTTTCAATTATTTTCAATTATTTTCAATTATTTTCTATTATTTTCAATTATTTATAATTATTTTCAATTATTTTCAATTATTTTCAATTATTTTCAATTATTTTCAATTATTTATAATTATTTTCAATTATTTTCAATTATTTTCAATTATTTTCAATTATTTTCAATTATTTTCAATTATTTTCAATTATTTTCAATTATTTTCAATTATTTTCACTTATATATAATTATTTTCAATTATTTATAATTCTTTTCAATTATTTTCAATTATTTTCAATTATTTATAATTATTTTCAATTATTTTCAGTTATTTTCAATTATTTTCAATTATTTATAATTATTTTCAATTATTTTCAATTATTTTCAATTATTTTCAATTATTTTCAATTATTTTCAATTATTTATAATTATTTTCAATTATTTTCAATTATTTTCAATTATTTATAATTATTTTCAATTATTTATAATTATTTTCAATTATTTATAATTATTTTCAATTATTTATCAATTATGTTCAATTATTTATAATTATTTTCAATCATTTATCAATTATTTTCAATTATTTATAATTCTTTTCAATTATTTATAATTCTTTTAAATTATTTTCAATTATTTTCAATTATTTTCAAGTATTTATAATTTTTTTCAATTATTTTCAATTATTTTCAATTATTTATAATTATTTTCAATTATTTTCAATTATTTTCAATTATTTATAATTATTTTCAATTATTTATCAATTATTTTCAATTATTCTCATTTATTTTCAATTATTTATCAATTATTTTCAATTATTTATAATGATTTTCAATTATTTTCAATTATTTATATATTATTTATAATTGTTTTCAATTATTTATAATTATTTTCAATTATTTTCAATTATTTTCAATTATTTATAATTATTTTCAATTATTTTCAATTCTTTTCAATTTTTTATCAATTATTTATAATTATTTTCAGTTATTTATAATTATTTTCAATTATTTTCAATTATTTTCAATTATTTTCAATTATTTTCAATTATTTTCAATTATTTTCAATTATTTATCAATTATTTTCAATTATTTTCAATTATTTATAATTATTTTCAATTATTTATCAATTATTTTCAATTATTTATAATTATTTTCAATTATTTTCAATTATTTTCAATTATTTAAAATTATTTTCAATTATTTATCAATTATTTTCTATTATTTATAATTATTTTCAATTATTTTCAATTATTTTCAATTATTTTTAATTATTTTCAATTATTTAGCAATTATTTTCAATTATTTATAATTATTTTCTATTATTTTCAATTATTTTCAATTATATATAATTATTTTCAATTATTTATCAATTATTTTCAATTATTTATAATTATTTTCAATTATTTTCAATTATTTTCAATTATTTATAAATTATTTATAATTATTTTCAGTTATTTATAATTATTTTCAATTATTTTCAATTATTTTCAATTATTTTCAATTATTTTCACTTATATATAATTATTTTCAATTATTTATAATTCTTTTCAATTATTTTCAATTATTTTCAATTATTTTCAATTATTTTCAATTATTTATAATTATTTTCAATTATTTTCAGTTATTTTCAATTATTTTCAATTATTTATAATTATTTTCAATTATTTTCAATTATTTTCAATTATTTTCAATTATTTTCAATTATTTTCAATTATTTATAATTATTTTCAATTATTTTCAATTATTTTCAATTATTTATAATTATTTTCAATTATTTATAATTATTTTCAATTATTTATAATTATTTTCAATTATTTATCAATTATTTTCAATTATTTATAATTATTTTCAATCATTTATCAATTATTTTCAATTATTTATAATTCTTTTCAATTATTTATAATTCTTTTCAATTATTTTTAATTATTTTCAATTATTTTCAAGTATTTATAATTTTTTTCAATTATTTTCAATTATTTTCAATTATTTATAATTATTTTCAATTATTTTCAATTATTTTCAATTATTTATAATTATTTTCAATTTATTTTCAATTATTCTCATTTATTTTCAATTATTTATCAATTATTTTCAATTATTTATAATGATTTTCAATTATTTTCAATTATTTATATATTATTTATAATTGTTTTCAATTATTTATAATTATTTTCAATTATTTTCAATTATTTTCAATTATTTATAATTATTTTCAATTATTTTCAATTCTTTTCAATTTTTTATCAATTATTTATAATTATTTTCAGTTATTTATAATTATTTTCAATTATTTTCAATTATTTTCAATTATTTTCAATTATTTTCAATTATTTTCAATTATTTATCAATTATTTTCAATTATTTTCAATTATTTATAATTATTTTCGATTATTTATCAATTATTTTCAATTATTTATAATTATTTTCAATTATTTTCAATTATTTTCTATTATTTATAATTATTTTCAATTATTTTCAATTATTTTCAATTATTTTTAATTATTTTCAATTATTTAGCAATTATTTTCAATTATTTATAATTATTTTCTATTATTTTCAATTATTTTCAATTATATATAATTATTTTCAATTATTTATCAATTATTTTCAATTATTTATAATTATTTTCAATTATTTTCAATTATTTTCAATTATTTATAAATTATTTATAATTATTTTCAGTTATTTATAATTAGTTTCAATTATTTTCAATTATTTTCAATTATTTTCAATTATTTTCAATTATTTATAATTATTTTCAATTATTTTCAATTATTTTAAATTTGTTTATAATTATTTTCAAATATTTATCAATTATTTTCAATTATTCATAATTAATTTCAATATTTTCAATTATTTTCAATTATTTTCAATTATTTATCAATTATTTATCAATTATTTTTAAATATTTATAATTATTTTAAATTATTTTCAATTATTTTCAATTATTTATAATTATTTTCAATTATTTATCAATTATTTTCAATTATTTATAATTATTTTCAATTATTTTCAATTATTTTCAATTATTTATAATTATTTTCAATTATTTATCAATTAATTTCTATTATTTTCAATTATTTTCAATTATTTATAATTATTTCCAATTATTTTCAATTATTTATAATTATTTTCAATTATTTATCAATTATTTTCAATTATTTATAATCAATTTAAATTATTTTCAATTATTTTCAATTATTTTCAATTATTTTCAATTATTTTCAATTATTTTCAAAAATTTATCAATTATTTTCAATTATTTTCAATTATTCATAATTATTTTCAATTATTTATCAATTATTTTCAATTATTTTCAATTATTTATAATTATTTTCAATTATTTATCAATTATTTTCAATTATTTATAATTATTTTCAATTATTTCAATTATTTTCAATTATTTAAAATTATTTTCAATTATTTATCAATTATTTTCTATTATTTATAATTATTTTCAATTATTTTCAATTATTTTCAATTATTTTTAATTATTTTCAATTATTTAGCAATTATTTTCAATTATTTATAATTATTTTCTATTATTTTCAATTATTTTCAATTATATATAATTATTTTCAATTATTTATCAATTATTTTCAATTATTTATAATTATTTTCAATTATTTTCAATTATTTTCAATTATTTATAAATTATTTATATTTATTTTCAGTTATTTATAATTATTTTCAATTATTTTCAATTATTTTCAATTATTTTCAATTATTTATAATTATTTTCAATTATTTTCAATTATTTTAAATTTGTTTATAATTATTTTCAAATATTTATCAATTATTTTCAATTATTCATAATTAATTTCAATATTTTCAATTATTTTCAATTATTTATCAATTATTTATCAATTATTTTTAAATATTTATAATTATTTTAAATTATTTTCAATTATTTTCAATTATTTATAATTATTTTCAATTATTTATCAATTATTTTCAATTATTTATAATTATTTTCAATTATTTTCAATTATTTATAATTATTTTCAATTATTTATCAATTAATTTCTATTATTTTCAATTATTTTCAATTATTTATAATTATTTCCAATTATTTTCAATTATTTATAATTATTTTCAATTATTTATCAATTATTTTCAATTATTTATAATCAATTTAAATTATTTTCAATTATTTTCAATTATTTTCAATTATTTATCAATTATTTTCAATTATTTTCAATTATTTATAATTATTTTCAATTATTTATCAATTATTTTCAATTATTTTCAATTATTTATCAATTATTTTCAATTATTTATAATGATTTTCAATTATTTTCAATTATTTATAAATTATTTATAATTGTTTTCAATTATTTATAATTATTTTCAATTATTTTCAATTATTTTCAATTATTTTCACTTATTTATAATTATTTTCATTTATTTTCAATTATTTTCAATTATTTTCAATTATTTATCAATTATTTATAATTATTTTCAATTATTTTCAATTATTTTCAATTATTTTTAATTATTTTCAATTATTTATCAATTATTTTCAAATATTTATAATTATTTTAAATTATTTTCAATTATTTTCAATTATTTATAATTATTTTCAATTATTTTCAGTTATTTTCAATTATTTTCAATTATTTATAATTATTTTCATTTATTTTCAATTATTTTCAATTATTTTCAATTATTTTCAATTATTTTCAATTATTTTCAATTATTTTCTCTTATATATAATTATTTTCAATTATTTATAATTCTTTTCAATTATTTTCAATTATTTTCAATTATTTTCAATTATTTTCAATTATTTATAATTATTTTCAATTATTTTCAGTTATTTTCAATTATTTTCAATTATTTATAATTATTTTCATTTATTTTCAATTATTTTCAATTATTTTCAATTATTTTCAATTATTTTCAATTATTTTCAATTATTTTCACTTATATATAATTATTTTCAATTATTTATAATTCTTTTCAATTATTTTCAATTATTTTCAATTATTTTCAATTATTTATAATTATTTTCAATTATTTTCAGTTATTTTCAATTATTTTCAATTATTTATAATTATTTTCAATTATTTTCAATTATTTTCAATTATTTTCAATTATTTTCAATTATTTATAATTATTTTCAATTATTTTCAATTATTTTCAATTATTTATAATTATTTTCAATTATTTATAATTATTTTCAATTATTTATAATTATTTTCAATTATTTATCAATTATTTTCAATTATTTATAATTATTTTCAATCATTTATCAATTATTTTCAATTATTTATAATTATTTTCAATTATTTATAATTCTTTTCAATTATTTTCAATTATTTTCAATTATTTTCAATTATTTATAATTATTTTCAATTATTTTCAGTTATTTTCAATTATTTTCAATTATTTATAATTATTTTCATTTATTTTCAATTATTTTCAATTATTTTCAATTATTTTCAATTATTTTCAATTATTTTCAATTATTTTCACTTATATATAATTATTTTCAATTATTTATAATTCTTTTCAATTATTTTCAATTATTTTCAATTATTTTCAATTATTTTCAATTATTTATAATTATTTTCAATTATTTTCAGTTATTTTCAATTATTTTCAATTATTTATAATTATTTTCAATTATTTTCAATTATTTTCAATTATTTTCAATTATTTTCAATTATTTTCAATTATTTTCAATTATTTATAATTATTTTCAATTATTTTCAATTATTTTCAATTATTTATAATTATTTTCAATTATTTATAATTATTTTCAATTATTTATAATTATTTTCAATTATTTATCAATTATTTTCAATTATTTATAATTATTTTCAATCATTTATCAATTATTTTCAATTATTTATAATTCTTTTCAATTATTTATAATTCTTTTCAATTATTTTCAATTATTTTCAATTATTTTCAAGTATTTATAATTTTTTTCAATTATTTTCAATTATTTTCAATTATTTATAATTATTTATCAATTATTTTTAAATATTTATAATTATTTTAAATTATTTTAAATTATTTTCAATTATTTATAATTATTTTCAATTATTTATCAATTATTTTCAATTATTTATGATTATTTTCAATTATTTTCAATTATTTATAATTATTTTCAATTATTTATCAATTAATTTCTATTATTTTCAATTATTTTCAATTATTTATAATTATTTCCAATTATTTTCAATTATTTATAATTATTTTCAATTATTTATCAATTATTTTCAATTATTTATAATCAATTTAAATTATTTTCAATTATTTTCAAGTATTTATAATTTTTTTCAATTATTTTCAATTATTTTCAATTATTTATAATTATTTTCAATTATTTTCAATTATTTTCAATTATTTATAATTATTTTCAATTATTTATCAATTATTTTCAATTATTCTCATTTATTTTCAATTATTTATCAATTATTTTCAATTATTTATAATGATTTTCAATTATTTTCAATTATTTATATATTATTTATAATTGTTTTCAATTATTTATAATTATTTTCAATTATTTTCAATTATTTTCAATTATTTATAATTATTTTCAATTATTTTCAATTCTTTTCAATTTTTTATCAATTATTTATAATTATTTTCAGTTATTTATAATTATTTTCAATTATTTTCAATTATTTTCAATTATTTTCAATTATTTTCAATTATTTTCAATTATTTATCAATTATTTTCAATTATTTTCAATTATTTATAATTATTTTCAATTATTTATCAATTATTTTCAATTATTTATAATTATTTTCAATTATTTTCAATTATTTTCTATTATTTATAATTATTTTCAATTATTTTCAATTATTTTCAATTATTTTTAATTATTTTCAATTATTTAGCAATTATTTTCAATTATTTATAATTATTTTCTATTATTTTCAATTATTTTCAATTATATATAATTATTTTCAATTATTTATCAATTATTTTCAATTATTTATAATTATTTTCAATTATTTTCAATTATTTTCAATTATTTATAAATTATTTATAATTATTTTCAGTTATTTATAATTATTTTCAATTATTTTCAATTATTTTCAATTATTTTCAATTATTTATAATTATTTTCAATTATTTTCAATTATTTTAAATTTGTTTATAATTATTTTCAAATATTTATCAATTATTTTCAATTATTCATAATTAATTTCAATATTTTCAATTATTTTCAATTATTTTCAATTATTTATCAATTATTTATCAATTATTTTTAAATATTTATAATTATTTTAAATTATTTTCAATTATTTTCAATTATTTATAATTATTTTCAATTATTTATCAATTATTTTCAATTATTTATCAATTATTTTCAATTATTTATAATTATTTTCAATTATTTTCAATTATTTTCAATTATTTATAATTATTTTCAATTATTTATCAATTAATTTCTATTATTTTCAATTATTTTCAATTATTTATAATTATTTCCAATTATTTTCAATTATTTATAATTATTTTCAATTATTTATCAATTATTTTCAATTATTTATAATCAATTTAAATTATTTTCAATTATTTTCAATTATTTTCAATTATTTTCAATTATTTTCAATTATTTATCAATTATTTTCAATTATTTTCAATTATTCATAATTATTTTCAATTATTTATCAATTATTTTCAATTATTTTCAATTATTTATAATTATTTTCAATTATTTATCAATTATTTTCAATTATTTATAATTATTTTCAATTATTTCAATTATTTTCAATTATTTAAAATTATTTTCAATTATTTATCAATTATTTTCTATTATTTATAATTATTTTCAATTATTTTCAATTATTTTCAATTATTTTTAATTATTTTCAATTATTTAGCAATTATTTTCAATTATTTATAATTATTTTCTATTATTTTCAATTATTTTCAATTATATATAATTATTTTCAATTATTTATCAATTATTTTCAATTATTTATAATTATTTTCAATTATTTTCAATTATTTTCAATTATTTATAAATTATTTATATTTATTTTCAGTTATTTATAATTATTTTCAATTATTTTCAATTATTTTCAATTATTTTCAATTATTTATAATTATTTTCAATTATTTTCAATTATTTTAAATTTGTTTATAATTATTTTCAAATATTTATCAATTATTTTCAATTATTCATAATTAATTTCAATATTTTCAATTATTTTCAATTATTTATCAATTATTTATCAATTATTTTTAAATATTTATAATTATTTTAAATTATTTTCAATTATTTTCAATTATTTATAATTATTTTCAATTATTTATCAATTATTTTCAATTATTTATCAATTATTTTCAATTATTTATAATTATTTTCAATTATTTTCAATTATTTATAATTATTTTCAATTATTTATCAATTAATTTCTATTATTTTCAATTATTTTCAATTATTTATAATTATTTCCAATTATTTTCAATTATTTATAATTATTTTCAATTATTTATCAATTATTTTCAATTATTTATAATCAATTTAAATTATTTTCAATTATTTTCAATTATTTTCAATTATTTATCAATTATTTTCAATTATTTTCAATTATTTATAATTATTTTCAATTATTTATCAATTATTTTCAATTATTTTCAATTATTTATCAATTATTTTCAATTATTTATAATGATTTTCAATTATTTTCAATTATTTATAAATTATTTATAATTGTTTTCAATTATTTATAATTATTTTCAATTATTTTCAATTATTTTCAATTATTTTCACTTATTTATAATTATTTTCATTTATTTTCAATTATTTTCAATTATTTTCAATTATTTATCAATTATTTATAATTATTTTCAATTATTTTCAATTATTTTCAATTATTTTTAATTATTTTCAATTATTTATCAATTATTTTCAAATATTTATAATTATTTTAAATTATTTTCAATTATTTTCAATTATTTATAATTATTTTCAATTATTTTCAGTTATTTTCAATTATTTTCAATTATTTATAATTATTTTCATTTATTTTCAATTATTTTCAATTATTTTCAATTATTTTCAATTATTTTCAATTATTTTCAATTATTTTCTCTTATATATAATTATTTTCAATTATTTATAATTCTTTTCAATTATTTTCAATTATTTTCAATTATTTTCAATTATTTTCAATTATTTATAATTATTTTCAATTATTTTCAGTTATTTTCAATTATTTTCAATTATTTATAATTATTTTCATTTATTTTCAATTATTTTCAATTATTTTCAATTATTTTCAATTATTTTCAATTATTTTCACTTATATATAATTATTTTCAATTATTTATAATTCTTTTCAATTATTTTCAATTATTTTCAATTATTTTCAATTATTTTCAATTATTTATAATTATTTTCAATTATTTTCAGTTATTTTCAATTATTTTCAATTATTTATAATTATTTTCAATTATTTTCAATTATTTTCAATTATTTTCAATTTTTTTCAATTATTTATAATTATTTTCAATTATTTTCAATTATTTTCAATTATTTATAATTATTTTCAATTATTTATAATTATTTTCAATTATTTATAATTATTTTCAATTATTTATCAATTATTTTCAATTATTTATAATTATTTTCAATCATTTATCAATTATTTTCAATTATTTATAATTATTTTCAATTATTTATAATTCTTTTCAATTATTTTCAATTATTTTCAATTATTTTCAATTATTTATAATTATTTTCAATTATTTTCAGTTATTTTCAATTATTTTCAATTATTTATAATTATTTTCATTTATTTTCAATTATTTTCAATTATTTTCAATTATTTTCAATTATTTTCAATTATTTTCAATTATTTTCACTTATATATAATTATTTTCAATTATTTATAATTCTTTTCAATTATTTTCAATTATTTTCAATTATTTTCAATTATTTTCAATTATTTATAATTATTTTCAATTATTTTCAGTTATTTTCAATTATTTTCAATTATTTATAATTATTTTCAATTATTTTCAATTATTTTCAATTATTTTCAATTATTTTCAATTATTTTCAATTATTTATAATTATTTTCAATTATTTTTAATTATTTTCAATTATTTATAATTATTTTCAATTATTTATAATTATTTTCAATTATTTATCAATTATTTTCAATTATTTATAATTATTTTCAATCATTTATCAATTATTTTCAATTATTTATAATTCTTTTCAATTATTTATAATTCTTCTCAATTATTTTCAATTATTTTCAATTATTTTCAATTATTTTCAATTATTTTCAAGTATTTATAATTTTTTTCAATTATTTTCAATTATTTTCAATTATTTATAATTATTTATCAATTATTTTTAAATATTTATAATTATTTTAAATTATTTTCAATTATTTTCAATTATTTATAATTATTTTCAATTATTTATCAATTATTTTCAATTATTTATGATTATTTTCAATTATTTTCAATTATTTATAATTATTTTCAATTATTTATCAATTAATTTCTATTATTTTCAATTATTTTCAATTATTTATAATTATTTCCAATTATTTTCAATTATTTATAATTATTTTCAATTATTTATCAATTATTTTCAATTATTTATAATCAATTTAAATTATTTTCAATTATTTTCAATTATTTTCAATTATTTATCAATTATTTTCAATTATTTATAATTATTTTCAATTATTTATCAATTATTTTCAATTATTTTCAATTATTTATCAATTATTTTCAATTATTTATAATGATTTTCAATTATTTTCAATTATTTATAAATTATTTATAATTGTTTTCAATTATTTATAATTATTTTCAATTATTTTCAATTATTTTCAATTATTTTCACTTATTTATAATTATTTTCATATATTTTCAATTATTTTCAATTATTTTCAATTATTTTCAATTATTTATCAATTATTTATAATTATTTTCAATTATTTTCAATTATTTTCAATTATTTTTAATTATTTTCAATTATTTATCAATTATTTTCAAATATTTATAATTATTTTTAATTATTTTCAATTATTTTCAATTATTTATAATTATTTTCAATTATTTTCAGTTATTTTCAATTATTTTCAATTATTTATAATTATTTTCATTTATTTTCAATTATTTTCAATTATTTTCAATTATTTTCAATTATTTTCAATTATTTTCAATTATTTTCTCTTATATATAATTATTTTCAATTATTTATAATTCTTTTCAATTATTTTCAATTATTTTCAATTATTTTCAATTATTTTCAATTATTTATAATTATTTTCAATTATTTTCAGTTATTTTCAATTATTTTCAATTATTTATAATTATTTTCAATTATTTTCAATTATTTTCAATTATTTTCAATTATTTTCAATTATTTTCAATTATTTTCAATTATTTTCACTTATATATAATTATTTTCAATTATTTATAATTCTTTTCAATTATTTTCAATTATTTTCAATTATTTTCAATTATTTTCAATTATTTATAATTATTTTCAATTATTTTCAGTTATTTTCAATTATTTTCAATTATTTATAATTATTTTCAATTATTTTCAATTATTTTCAATTATTTTCAATTATTTATAATTATTTTCAATTATTTTCAATTATTTTCAATTATTTATAATTATTTTCAATTATTTATAATTATTTTCAATTATTTACAATTATTTTCAATTATTTATCAATTATTTTCAATTATTTATAATTATTTTCAATCATTTATCAATTATTTTCAATTATTTATAATTCTTTTCAATTATTCATAATTCTTTTAAATTATTTTCAATTATTTTCAATTATTTTCAATTATTTTCAATTATTTTCAATTATTTATAATTATTTTCAATTAGTTTCAATTATTTTAAATTTGTTTATAATTATTTTCAAATATTTATCAATTATTTTCAATTATTCATAATTAATTTCAATATTTTCAATTATTTTCAATTATTTATCAATTATTTTCAATTATTTTCAATTATTTATAATGATTTTTAATTATTTTCAATTATTTATAATTGTTTTCAATTATTTATAATTATTTTCAATTATTTTCAATTATTTTCAATTATTTTCAATTATTTTCACTTATTTATAATTATTTTCAATTATTTTCAATTATTTTCAATTATCTTCAATTATTTATCAATTATTTTCAATTATTTTCAATTATTTTCAATTATTTTCAATTATTTTCAATTATTTTCAATTATTGATCAATTATTTTCAATTATTTATAATTATTTTCAATAATTTATCAATTATTTTCAATTATTTATAATTATTTTCAATTATTTATAATTCTTTTCAATTATTTTCAATTATTTTCAATTATTTTCAATTATTTATAATTATTTTCAATTATTTTCAGTTATTTTCAATTATTTTCAATTATTTATAATTATTTTCATTTATTTTCAATTATTTTCAATTATTTTCAATTATTTTCAATTATTTTCAATTATTTTCACTTATATATAATTATTTTCAATTATTTATAATTCTTTTCAATTATTTTCCATTATTTTCAATTATTTTCAATTATTTTCAATTATTTATAATTATTTTCAATTATTTTCAGTTATTTTCAATTATTTTCAATTATTTATAATTATTTTCAATTATTTTCAATTATTTTCAATTATTTTCAATTATTTTCAATTATTTTCAATTATTTATAATTATTTTCAATTATTTTCAATTATTTTCAATTATTTATAATTATTTTCAATTATTTATAATTATTTTCAATTATTTATAATTATTTTCAATTATTTATCAATTATTTTCAATTATTTATAATTATTTTCAATCATTTATCAATTATTTTCAATTATTTATAATTCTTTTCAATTATTTATAATTCTTTTCAATTATTTTCAATTATTTTCAATTATTTTCAAGTATTTATAATTGTTTGCAATTATTTTCAATTATTTTCAATTATTTATAATTATTTTCAATTATTTTCAATTATTTTCAATTATTTATAATTATTTTCAATTATTTATCAATTATTTTCAATTATTCTCATTTATTTTCAATTATTTATCAATTATTTTCAATTATTTATAATGATTTTCAATTATTTTCAATTATTTATATATTATTTATAATTGTTTTCAATTATTTATAATTATTTTCAATTATTTTCAATTATTTTCAATTATTTATAATTATTTTCAATTATTTTCAATTATTTTCAATTATTTTCAATTATTTTCAATTATTTTCAATTATTTTTAATTATTTTCAATTATTTATCAATTATTTTCAATTATTTATAATTATTTTCTATTATTTTCAATTATTTTCAATTATATATAATTATTTTCAATTATTTATCAATTATTTTCAATTATTTATAATTATTTTCAATTATTTTCAATTATTTTCAATTATTTATAAATTATTTATAATTATTTTCATTTATTTATAATTATTTTCAATTATTTTCAATTATTTTGAAATAATTTTAATTATTTATCAATTATTTTCAATTATTTTCAATTATTCATAATTATTTTCAATTATTTATCAATTATTTTCAATTATTTTCAATTATTTATCAATTATTTTCAATTATTTATAATGATTTTCAATTATTTTCAATTATTTATAAATTATTTATAATTGTTTTCAATTATTTATAATTATTTTCAATTATTTTCAATTATTTTCAATTATTTTCACTTATTTATAATTATTTTCATTTATTTTCAATTATTTTCAATTATTTTCAATCATTTATCAATTATTTATAATTATTTTCAATTATTTTCAATTATTTTCAATTATTTTTAATTATTTTCAATTATTTATCAATTATTTTCAATTATTTATAATTATTTTCTATTATTTTCAATTATTTTCAAGTATTTATAATTGTTTGCAATTATTTTCAATTATTTTCAATTATTTATAATTATTTTCAATTATTTTCAATTATTTTCAATTATTTATAATTATTTTCAATTATTTATCAATTATTTTCAATTATTCTCATTTATTTTCAATTATTTATCAATTATTTTCAATTATTTATAATGATTTTCAATTATTTTCAATTATTTATATATTATTTATAATTGTTTTCAATTATTTATAATTATTTTCAATTATTTTCAATTATTTTCAATTATTTATAATTATTTTCAATTATTTTCAATTATTTTCAATTATTTTCAATTATTTTCAATTATTTTCAATTATTTTCAATTATTTTCAATTATTTTCAATTATTTATAATTATTTTCAATTAGTTTCAATTATTTTAAATTTGTTTATAATTATTTTCAAATATTTATCAATTATTTTCAATTATTCATAATTAATTTCAATATTTTCAATTATTTTCAATTATTTATCAATTATTTTCAATTATTTTCAATTATTTATAATGATTTTTAATTATTTTCAATTATTTATAATTGTTTTCAATTATTTATAATTATTTTCAATTATTTTCAATTATTTTCAATTATTTTCAATTATTTTCACTTATTTATAATTATTTTCAATTATTTTCAATTATTTTCAATTATCTTCAATTATTTATCAATTATTTTCAATTATTTTCAATTATTTTCAATTATTTTCAATTATTTTCAATTATTTTCAATTATTGATCAATTATTTTCAATTATTTATAATTATTTTCAATAATTTATCAATTATTTTCAATTATTTATAATTATTTTCAATTATTTATAATTCTTTTCAATTATTTTCAATTATTTTCAATTATTTTCAATTATTTATAATTATTTTCAATTATTTTCAGTTATTTTCAATTATTTTCAATTATTTATAATTATTTTCATTTATTTTCAATTATTTTCAATTATTTTCAATTATTTTCAATTATTTTCAATTATTTTCACTTATATATAATTATTTTCAATTATTTATAATTCTTTTCAATTATTTTCCATTATTTTCAATTATTTTCAATTATTTTCAATTATTTATAATTATTTTCAATTATTTTCAGTTATTTTCAATTATTTTCAATTATTTATAATTATTTTCAATTATTTTCAATTATTTTCAATTATTTTCAATTATTTTCAATTATTTTCAATTATTTATAATTATTTTCAATCATTTTCAATTATTTTCAATTATTTATAATTATTTTCAATTATTTATAATTATTTTCAATTATTTATAATTATTTTCAATTATTTATCAATTATTTTCAATTATTTATAATTATTTTCAATTATTTATAATTCTTTTCAATTATTTTCAATTATTTTCAATTATTTTCAAGTATTTATAATTGTTTGCAATTATTTTCAATTATTTTCAATTATTTATAATTATTTTCAATTATTTTCAATTATTTTCAATTATTTATAATTATTTTCAATTATTTATAATTATTTTCAATTATTTATCAATTATTTTCAATTATTCTCATTTATTTTCAATTATTTATCAATTATTTTCAATTATTTATAATGATTTTCAATTATTTTCAATTATTTATATATTATTTATAATTGTTTTCAATTATTTATAATTATTTTCAATTATTTTCAATTATTTTCAATTATTTATAATTATTTTCAATTATTTTCAATTATTTTCAATTATTTTCAATTATTTTCAATTATTTTCAATTATTTTTAATTATTTTCAATTATTTATCAATTATTTTCAATTATTTATAATTATTTTCTATTATTTTCAATTATTTTCAATTATATATAATTATTTTCAATTATTTATCAATTATTTTCAATTATTTATAATTATTTTCAATTATTTTCAATTATTTTCAATTATTTATAAATTATTTATAATTATTTTCATTTATTTATAATTATTTACAATTATTTTCAATTATTTTGAAATAATTTCAATTATTTATCAATTATTTTCAATTATTTTCAATTATTCATAATTATTTTCAATTATTTATCAATTATTTTCAATTATTTTCAATTATTTATCAATTATTTTCAATTATTTATAATGATTTTCAATTATTTTCAATTATTTATAAATTATTTATAATTGTTTTCAATTATTTATAATTATTTTCAATTATTTTCAATTATTTTCAATTATTTTCACTTATTTATAATTATTTTCATTTATTTTCAATTATTTTCAATTATTTTCAATCATTTATCAATTATTTATAATTATTTTCAATTATTTTCAATTATTTTCAATTATTTTTAATTATTTTCAATTATTTATCAATTATTTTCAATTATTTATAATTATTTTCTATTATTTTCAATTATTTTCAATTATATATAATTATTTTCAATTATTTATCAATTATTTTCAATTATTTATAATTATTTTCAATTATTTTCTATTATTTATAAATTATTTTAAATTATTTTCAATTATTTATAATTATTTTCAATTATTTTCAATTATTTTCAATTATTTTCAATTATTTTCAATTATTTTCAATTATTTTCAATTATTTTCAATTATTTTAAATTTGTTTATAATTATTTTCAAATATTTATCAATTATTTTCAATTATTCATAATTAATTTCAATATTTTCAATTATTTTCAATTATTTTCAATTATTTATCAATTATTTATAATTATTTTCAATTATTTTCAATTATTTTCAATTATTTTCAATTATTTTCAATTATTTTCAATTATTTATCAATTATTTTCAATTATTTTCAATTATTTTCAATTATTTTCTATTATTTTCAATTATTTTCAATTATTTATCAATTATTTTCAATTATTTATAATTATTTTCAATAATTTATCAATTATTTTCAATTATTTATAATTATTTTCAATTATTTATAATTCTTTTCAATTATTTTCAATTATTTTCAATTATTTTCAATTATTTTCAATTATTTTCAATTATTTATAATTATTTTCAATTATTTTCAATTATTTTCAATTATTTTCAATTATTTTCAATTATTTTCAATTATTTTCAATTATTTTCAATTATTTATAATTATTTTCAATTATTTATAATTATTTTCAATTATTTTCAATTATTTTCAATTATTTTCAATTATTTTCAATTATTTTCAATTATTTTCAATTATTTTCAATTATTTATAATTATTTTCAATTATTTTCAATTATTTTCAATTATTTATAATTATTTTCAATTATTTATAATTATTTTCAATTATTTATAATTATTTTCAATTATTTATCAATTATTTTCAATTATTTATAATTATTTTAATCATTTATCAATTATTTTCAATTATTTATAATTATTTTCAATTATTTATAATTCTTTTCAATTATTTTCAATTATTTTCAATTATTTTCAAGTATTTATAATTTTTTTCAATTATTTTCAATTATTTTCAATTATTTATAATTATTTTCAATTATTTTCAATTATTTTCAATTATTTATAATTATTTTCAATTATTTTCAGTTATTTTCAATTATTTTCAATTATTTATAATTACTTTCATTTATTTTCAATTATTTTCAATTATTTTCAATTATTTTCAATTATTTTCAATTATTTTCAATTATTTTCACTTATATATAATTATTTTCAATTATTTATAATTCTTTTCAATTATTTTCAATTATTTTCAATTATTTTCAATTATTTTCAATTATTTATAATTATTTTCAATTATTTTCAATTATTTTAAATTTGTTTATAATTATTTTCAAATATTTATCAATTGTTTTCAATTATTCATAATTAATTTCAATATTTTCAATTAATTTCAATATTTTCAATTATTTTCAATTATTTTCAATTATTTATCAATTATTTATCAATTATTTTCAAATATTTATAATTATTTTAAATTATTTTCAATTATTTTCAATTATTTATAATTATTTTCAATTATTTATCAATTATTTTCAATTATTTATAATTATTTTCAATTATTTTCAATTATTTTCAATTATTTATAATTATTTTCAATTATTTATCAATTATTTTCAATTATTTTCAATTATTTTCAATTATTTTCAATTATTTTCAATTATTTTCAATTATTTATCAATTATTTTCAATTATTTATAATGATTTTCAATTATTTTCAACTATTTATAAATTATTTATAATTGTTTTCAATTATTTATAATTATTTTCAATTATTTTCAATTATTTTCAATTATTTTCAATTATTTTCAATTATTTATAATTATTTTCAATTATTTATAATTATTTATAATTATTTTCAATTATTTTCAATTATTTTCAATTATTTTCAATTATTTTCAATTATTTTCAATTATTTATAATTATTTTCAATTATTTTCAATTATTTTCAATTATTTATAATTATTTTCAATTATTTATAATTATTTTCAATTATTTATAATTATTTTCAATTATTTATCAATTATTTTCAATTATTTATAATTATTTTCAATCATTTATCAATTATTTTCAATTATTTATAATTCTTTTCAATTATTTATAATTCTTTTCAATTATTTTCAATTATTTTCAATTATTTTCAAGTATTTATAATTGTTTGCAATTATTTTCAATTATTTTCAATTATTTATAATTATTTTCAATTATTTTCAATTATTTTCAATTATTTATAATTATTTTCAATTATTCTCATTTATTTTCAATTATTTATCAATTATTTTCAATTATTTATAATGATTTTCAATTATTTTCAATTATTTATATATTATTTATAATTGTTTTCAATTATTTATAATTATTTTCAATTATTTTCAATTATTTTCAATTATTTATAATTATTTTCAATTATTTTCAATTATTTTCAATTATTTTCAATTCTTTTCAATTATTTTGAATTATTTTCAATTTTTTATCAATTATTTATAATTATTTTCAGTTATTTATAATTATTTTCAATTATTTATCAATTATTTTCAATTATTTATAATTATTTTCAATTATTTTCAATTATTTAAAATTATTTTCAATTATTTATCAATTATTTTCTATTATTTATAATTATTTTCAATTATTTTCAATTATTTTCAATTATTTTTAATTATTTTCAATTATTTATCAATTATTTTCAATTATTTATAATTATTTTCTATTATTTTCAATTATTTTCAATTATATATAATTATTTTCAATTATTTATCAATTATTTTCAATTATTTATAATTATTTTCAATTATTTTCAATTATTTTCAATTATTTATAAATTATTTATAATTATTTTCATTTATTTATAATTATTTTCAATTATTTTCAATTATTTTGAAATAATTTCAATTATTTATCAATTATTTTCAATTATTTTCAATTATTCATAATTATTTTCAATTATTTATCAATTATTTTCAATTATTTTCAATTATTTATCAATTATTTTCAATTATTTATAATGATTTTCAATTATTTTCAATTATTTATAAATTATTTATAGTTGTTTTCAATTATTTATAATTATTTTCAATTATTTTCAATTATTTTCAATTATTTTCACTTATTTATAATTATTTTCATTTATTTTCAATTATTTTCAATTATTTTCAATCATTTATCAATTATTTATAATTATTTTCAATTATTTTCAATTATTTTCAATTATTTTTAATTATTTTCAATTATTTATCAATTATTTTCTATTATTTATAATTATTTTCTATTATTTTCAATTATTTTCAATTATATATAATTATTTTCAATTATTTATCAATTATTTTCAATTATTTATAATTATTTTCAATTATTTTCTATTATTTATAAATTATTTTAAATTATTTTCAATTATTTATAATTATTTTCAATTATTTTCAATTATTTATAATTATTTTCAATTATTTATAATTCTTTTCAATTATTTTCAATTATTTTCAATTATTTTCAAGTATTTATAATTTTTTTCAATTATTTTCAATTATTTTCAATTATTTATAATTATTTTCAATTATTTTCAATTATTTTCAATTATTTATAATTATTTTCAATTATTTTCAGTTATTTTCAATTATTTTCAATTATTTATAATTATTTTCATTTATTTTCAATTATTTTCAATTATTTTCAATTATTTTCAATTATTTTCAATTATTTTCAATTATTTTCAATTATTTTCAATTATTTTCACTTATATATAATTATTTTCAATTATTTATAATTCTTTTCAATTATTTTCAATTATTTTCAATTATTTTCAATTATTTTCAATTATTTATAATTATTTTCAATTATTTTCAATTATTTTAAATTTGTTTATAATTATTTTCAAATATTTATCAATTGTTTTCAATTATTCATAATTAATTTCAATATTTTCAATTATTTTCAATTATTTTCAATTATTTATCAATTATTTATCAATTATTTTCAAATATTTATAATTATTTTAAATTATTTTCAATTATTTTCAATTATTTATAATTATTTTCAATTATTTATCAATTATTTTCAATTATTTATAATTATTTTCAATTATTTTCAATTATTTTCAATTATTTATAATTATTTTCAATTATTTATCAATTATTTTCAATTATTTTCAATTATTTTCAATTATTTTCAATTATTTTCAATTATTTTCAATTATTTATCAATTATTTTCAATTATTTATAATGATTTTCAATTATTTTCAACTATTTATAAATTATTTATAATTGTTTTCAATTATTTATAATTATTTTCAATTATTTTCAATTATTTTCAATTATTTTCAATTATTTTCAATTATTTATAATTATTTTCAATTATTTATAATTATTTTTAATTATTTTCAATTATTTTCAATTATTTTCAATTATTTTAAATTATTTTCAATTATTTTCAATTATTTATAATTATTTTCAATTATTTTCAATTATTTTCAATTATTTATAATTATTTTCAATTATTTATAATTATTTTCAATTATTTATAATTATTTTCAATTATTTATCAATTATTTTCAAATATTTATAATTATTTTAATCATTTATCAATTATTTTCAATTATTTATAATTATTTTCAATTATTTATAATTCTTTTCAATTATTTTCAATTATTTTCAATTATTTTCAAGTATTTATAATTTTTTTCAATTATTTTCAATTATTTTCAATTATTTATAATTATTTTCAATTATTTTCAATTATTTTCAATTATTTATAATTATTTTCAATTATTTATCAATTATTTTGAATTATTTTCAATTATTTTCAATTATTTATCAATTATTTTAAATTATTTATAATGATTTTCAATTATTTTCAATTATTTATAAATTATTTATAATTGTTTTCAATTATTTATAATTATTTATCAATTATTTTCAATTATTTATAATTATTTTCAATTATTTTCAATTATTTTCAATTATTTATAATTATTTTCAATTATTTATCAATTATTTTCAATTATTTTCAATTATTTTCAATTATTTTCAATTATTTTCAATTATTTTCAATTATTTTCAATTATTTTCAATTATTTTCAATTATTTATCAATTATTTTCAATTATTTATAATGATTTTCAATTATTTTCAATTATTTATAAATTATTTATAATTGTTTTCAATTATTTATAATTATTTTCAATTATTCTCAATTATTCATAATTATTTTCAATTATTTATCAATTATTTTCAATTATTTATAATTATTTTAATCATTTATCAATTATTTTCAATTATTTATAATCATTTTCAATTATTTATAATTCTTTTCAATTATTTTCAATTATTTTCAATTATTTTCAAGTATTTATAATTTTTTCAATTATTTTCAATTATTTTCAATTATTTATAATTATTTTCAATTATTTATCAATTATTTTCAATTATTTATAATGATTTTCAATTATTTTCAATTATTTATAAATTATTTATAATTGTTTTCAATTATTTATAATTGTTTTCAATTATTTATAATTATTTTCAATTATTTTCAATTATTTTCAATTATTTTCACTTATTTATAATTATTTTCATTTATTTTCAATTATTTTCAATTATTTTCAATTATTTATCAATTATTTATAATTATTTTCAATTATTTTCAATTATTTTCAATTATTTTTAATTATTTTCAATTATTTATCAATTATTTTCAATTATTTATAATTATTTTCTATTATTTTCAATTATTTTCAATTATATATAATTATTTTCAATTATTTATCAATTATTTTCAATTATTTATAATTATTTTCAATTATTTTCAATTATTTTCTATTATTTATAAATTATTTATAATTATTTTCAATTATTTATAATTATTTTCAATTATTTTCAATTATTTTCAATTATTTTCAATTATTTATAATTATTTTCAATTATTTATAATTATTTTCAATTATTTTCAATTATTTTAAATTTGTTTATAATTATTTTCAAATATTTATCAATTATTTTCAATTATTCATAATTAATTTCAATATTTTCAATTATTTTCAATTATTTTCAATTATTTATAATTATTTTCAATTATTTATAATTATTTTCAATTATTTATCAATTATTTTCAATTATTTTCAATTATTTTCAATTATTTTCAATTATTTTCAATTATTTTCAATTATTTATCAATTATTTTCAATTATTTATAATGATTTTCAATTATTTTCAACTATTTATAAATTATTTATAATTGTTTTCAATTATTTATAATTATTTTCAATTATTTTCAATTATTTTCAATTATTTTCAATTATTTTCAATTATTTATAATTATTTTCAATTATTTATAATTATTTATAATTATTTTCAATTATTTTCAATTATTTTCAATTATTTTCAATTATTTTCAATTATTTTCAATTATTTATAATTATTTTCAATTATTTTCAATTATTTTCAATTATTTATAATTATTTTCAATTATTTATAATTATTTTCAATTATTTATAATTATTTTCAATTATTTATCAATTATTTTCAATTATTTATAATTATTTTCAATCATTTATCAATTATTTTCAATTATTTATAATTCTTTTCAATTATTTATAATTCTTTTCAATTATTTTCAATTATTTTCAATTATTTTCAAGTATTTATAATTGTTTGCAATTATTTTCAATTATTTTCAATTATTTATAATTATTTTCAATTATTTTCAATTATTTTCAATTATTTATAATTATTTTCAATTATTCTCATTTATTTTCAATTATTTATCAATTATTTTCAATTATTTATAATGATTTTCAATTATTTTCAATTATTTATATATTATTTATAATTGTTTTCAATTATTTATAATTATTTTCAATTATTTTCAATTATTTTCAATTATTTATAATTATTTTCAATTATTTTCAATTATTTTCAATTATTTTCAATTCTTTTCAATTATTTTGAATTATTTTCAATTTTTTATCAATTATTTATAATTATTTTCAGTTATTTATAATTATTTTCAATTATTTATCAATTATTTTCAATTATTTATAATTATTTTCAATTATTTTCAATTATTTAAAATTATTTTCAATTATTTATCAATTATTTTCTATTATTTATAATTATTTTCAATTATTTTCAATTATTTTCAATTATTTTTAATTATTTTCAATTATTTATCAATTATTTTCAATTATTTATAATTATTTTCTATTATTTTCAATTATTTTCAATTATATATAATTATTTTCAATTATTTATCAATTATTTTCAATTATTTATAATTATTTTCAATTATTTTCAATTATTTTCAATTATTTATAAATTATTTATAATTATTTTCATTTATTTATAATTATTTTCAATTATTTTCAATTATTTTGAAATAATTTCAATTATTTATCAATTATTTTCAATTATTTTCAATTATTCATAATTATTTTCAATTATTTATCAATTATTTTCAATTATTTTCAATTATTTATCAATTATTTTCAATTATTTATAATGATTTTCAATTATTTTCAATTATTTATAAATTATTTATAGTTGTTTTCAATTATTTATAATTATTTTCAATTATTTTCAATTATTTTCAATTATTTTCACTTATTTATAATTATTTTCATTTATTTTCAATTATTTTCAATTATTTTCAATCATTTATCAATTATTTATAATTATTTTCAATTATTTTCAATTATTTTCAATTATTTTTAATTATTTTCAATTATTTATCAATTATTTTCTATTATTTATAATTATTTTCTATTATTTTCAATTATTTTCAATTATATATAATTATTTTCAATTATTTATCAATTATTTTCAATTATTTATAATTATTTTCAATTATTTTCTATTATTTATAAATTATTTTAAATTATTTTCAATTATTTATAATTATTTTCAATTATTTTCAATTATTTTCAATTATTTTCAATTATTTTCAATTATTTTCAATTATTTTCAATTATTTTCAATTATTTTAAATTTGTTTATAATTATTTTCAAATATTTATCAATTATTTTCAATTATTCATAATTAATTTCAATATTTTCAATTATTTTCAATTATTTTCAATTATTTATCAATTATTTATAATTATTTTCAATTATTTTCAATTATTTTCAATTATTTTCAATTATTTTCAATTATTTTCAATTATTTATCAATTATTTTCAATTATTTTCAATTATTTTCAATTATTTTCTATTATTTTCAATTATTTTCAATTATTTATCAATTATTTTCAATTATTTATAATTATTTTCAATAATTTATCAATTATTTTCAATTATTTATAATTATTTTCAATTATTTATAATTATTTTCAATTATTTTCAAGTATTTATAATTGTTTGCAATTATTTTCAATTATTTTCAATTATTTATAATTATTTTCAATTATTTTCAATTATTTTCAATTATTTATAATTATTTTCAATTATTCTCATTTATTTTCAATTATTTATCAATT
The DNA here is from genome assembly GCA_947577245.1 of Andrena bucephala. NCBI lineage: Eukaryota > Metazoa > Arthropoda > Insecta > Hymenoptera > Andrenidae > Andrena > Andrena bucephala. Next base: position 35,983,011 of record OX387716.1, on the reverse strand, counting down.
ATTTTCAATTATTTATAATGATTTTCAATTATTTTCAATTATTTATATATTATTTATAATTGTTTTCAATTATTTATAATTATTTTCAATTATTTTCAATTATTTTCAATTATTTATAATTATTTTCAATTATTTTCAATTATTTTCAATTATTTTCAATTCTTTTCAATTATTTTGAATTATTTTCAATTTTTTATCAATTATTTATAATTATTTTCAGTTATTTATAATTATTTTCAATTATTTATCAATTATTTTCAATTATTTATAATTATTTTCAATTATTTTCAATTATTTAAAATTATTTTCAATTATTTATCAATTATTTTCTATTATTTATAATTATTTTCAATTATTTTCAATTATTTTCAATTATTTTTAATTATTTTCAATTATTTATCAATTATTTTCAATTATTTATAATTATTTTCTATTATTTTCAATTATTTTCAATTATATATAATTATTTTCAATTATTTATCAATTATTTTCAATTATTTATAATTATTTTCAATTATTTTCAATTATTTTCAATTATTTATAAATTATTTATAATTATTTTCATTTATTTATAATTATTTTCAATTATTTTCAATTATTTTGAAATAATTTCAATTATTTATCAATTATTTTCAATTATTTTCAATTATTCATAATTATTTTCAATTATTTATCAATTATTTTCAATTATTTTCAATTATTTATCAATTATTTTCAATTATTTATAATGATTTTCAATTATTTTCAATTATTTATAAATTATTTATAGTTGTTTTCAATTATTTATAATTATTTTCAATTATTTTCAATTATTTTCAATTATTTTCACTTATTTATAATTATTTTCATTTATTTTCAATTATTTTCAATTATTTTCAATCATTTATCAATTATTTATAATTATTTTCAATTATTTTCAATTATTTTCAATTATTTTTAATTATTTTCAATTATTTATCAATTATTTTCTATTATTTATAATTATTTTCTATTATTTTCAATTATTTTCAATTATATATAATTATTTTCAATTATTTATCAATTATTTTCAATTATTTATAATTATTTTCAATTATTTTCTATTATTTATAAATTATTTTAAATTATTTTCAATTATTTATAATTATTTTCAATTATTTTCAATTATTTTCAATTATTTTCAATTATTTTCAATTATTTTCAATTATTTTCAATTATTTTCAATTATTTTAAATTTGTTTATAATTATTTTCAAATATTTATCAATTATTTTCAATTATTCATAATTAATTTCAATATTTTCAATTATTTTCAATTATTTTCAATTATTTATCAATTATTTATAATTATTTTCAATTATTTTCAATTATTTTCAATTATTTTCAATTATTTTCAATTATTTTCAATTATTTATCAATTATTTTCAATTATTTTCAATTATTTTCAATTATTTTCTATTATTTTCAATTATTTTCAATTATTTATCAATTATTTTCAATTATTTATAATTATTTTCAATAATTTATCAATTATTTTCAATTATTTATAATTATTTTCAATTATTTATAATTCTTTTCAATTATTTTCAATTATTTTCAATTATTTTCAATTATTTTCAATTATTTATAATTATTTTCAATTATTTTCAATTATTTTCAATTATTTTCAATTATTTTCAATTATTTATCAATTATTTTAAATTATTTATAATGATTTTCAATTATTTTCAATTATTTATAAATTATTTATAATTGTTTTCAATTATTTATAATTATTTATCAATTATTTTCAATTATTTATAATTATTTTCAATTATTTTCAATTATTTTCAATTATTTATAATTATTTTCAATTATTTATCAATTATTTTCAATTATTTTCAATTATTTTCAATTATTTTCAATTATTTTCAATTATTTTCAATTATTTTCAATTATTTTCAATTATTTTCAATTATTTATCAATTATTTTCAATTATTTATAATGATTTTCAATTATTTTCAATTATTTATAAATTATTTATAATTGTTTTCAATTATTTATAATTATTTTCAATTATTCTCAATTATTCATAATTATTTTCAATTATTTATCAATTATTTTCAATTATTTATAATTATTTTAATCATTTATCAATTATTTTCAATTATTTATAATCATTTTCAATTATTTATAATTCTTTTCAATTATTTTCAATTATTTTCAATTATTTTCAAGTATTTATAATTTTTTCAATTATTTTCAATTATTTTCAATTATTTATAATTATTTTCAATTATTTATCAATTATTTTCAATTATTTATAATGATTTTCAATTATTTTCAATTATTTATAAATTATTTATAATTGTTTTCAATTATTTATAATTGTTTTCAATTATTTATAATTATTTTCAATTATTTTCAATTATTTTCAATTATTTTCACTTATTTATAATTATTTTCATTTATTTTCAATTATTTTCAATTATTTTCAATTATTTATAAATTATTTATAATTATTTTCAATTATTTATAATTATTTTCAATTATTTTCAATTATTTTCAATTATTTTCAATTATTTATAATTATTTTCAATTATTTATAATTATTTTCAATTATTTTCAATTATTTTAAATTTGTTTATAATTATTTTCAAATATTTATCAATTATTTTCAATTATTCATAATTAATTTCAATATTTTCAATTATTTTCAATTATTTTCAATTATTTATAATTATTTTCAATTATTTATAATTATTTTCAATTATTTATCAATTATTTTCAATTATTTTCAATTATTTTCAATTATTTTCAATTATTTTCAATTATTTTCAATTATTTATCAATTATTTTCAATTATTTATAATGATTTTCAATTATTTTCAACTATTTATAAATTATTTATAATTGTTTTCAATTATTTATAATTATTTTCAATTATTTTCAATTATTTTCAATTATTTTCAATTATTTTCAATTATTTATAATTATTTTCAATTATTTATAATTATTTATAATTATTTTCAATTATTTTCAATTATTTTCAATTATTTTCAATTATTTTCAATTATTTTCAATTATTTATAATTATTTTCAATTATTTTCAATTATTTTCAATTATTTATAATTATTTTCAATTATTTATAATTATTTTCAATTATTTATAATTATTTTCAATTATTTATCAATTATTTTCAATTATTTATAATTATTTTCAATCATTTATCAATTATTTTCAATTATTTATAATTCTTTTCAATTATTTATAATTCTTTTCAATTATTTTCAATTATTTTCAATTATTTTCAAGTATTTATAATTGTTTGCAATTATTTTCAATTATTTTCAATTATTTATAATTATTTTCAATTATTTTCAATTATTTTCAATTATTTATAATTATTTTCAATTATTCTCATTTATTTTCAATTATTTATCAATTATTTTCAATTATTTATAATGATTTTCAATTATTTTCAATTATTTATATATTATTTATAATTGTTTTCAATTATTTATAATTATTTTCAATTATTTTCAATTATTTTCAATTATTTATAATTATTTTCAATTATTTTCAATTATTTTCAATTATTTTCAATTCTTTTCAATTATTTTGAATTATTTTCAATTTTTTATCAATTATTTATAATTATTTTCAGTTATTTATAATTATTTTCAATTATTTATCAATTATTTTCAATTATTTATAATTATTTTCAATTATTTTCAATTATTTAAAATTATTTTCAATTATTTATCAATTATTTTCTATTATTTATAATTATTTTCAATTATTTTCAATTATTTTCAATTATTTTCAATTATTTTCAATTATTTTTAATTATTTTCATTATTTATCAATTATTTTCAATTATTTATAATTATTTTCTATTATTTTCAATTATTTTCAATTATATATAATTATTTTCAATTATTTATCAATTATTTTCAATTATTTATAATTATTTTCAATTATTTTCAATTATTTTCAATTATTTATAAATTATTTATAATTATTTTCATTTATTTATAATTATTTTCAATTATTTTCAATTATTTTGAAATAATTTCAATTATTTATCAATTATTTTCAATTATTTTCAATTATTCATAATTATTTTCAATTATTTATCAATTATTTTCAATTATTTTCAATTATTTATCAATTATTTTCAATTATTTATAATGATTTTCAATTATTTTCAATTATTTATAAATTATTTATAGTTGTTTTCAATTATTTATAATTATTTTCAATTATTTTCAATTATTTTCAATTATTTCACTTATTTATAATTATTTTCATTTATTTTCAATTATTTTCAATTATTTTCAATCATTTAACAATTATTTATAATTATTTTCAATTATTTTCAATTATTTTCAATTATTTTTAATTATTTTCAATTATTTATCAATTATTTTCTATTATTTATAATTATTTTCTATTATTTTCAATTATTTTCAATTATATATAATTATTTTCAATTATATATAATATTTTCAATTATTTATCAATTATTTTCAATTATTTATAATTATTTTCAATTATTTTCTATATTTATAAATTATTTTAAATTATTTTCAATTATTTATAATTATTTTCAATTATTTTCAATTATTTTCAATTATTTTCAATTATTTTCAATTATTTTCAATTATTTTCAATTATTTTCAATTATTTTAAATTTGTTTATAATTATTTTCAAATATTTATCAATTATTTTCAATTATTCATAATTAATTTCAATATTTTCAATTATTTTCAATTATTTTCAATTATTTATCAATTATTTATAATTATTTTCAATTATTTTCAATTATTTTCAAATTATTTTCAATTATTTTCAATTATTTTCAATTATTTATCAATTATTTTCAATTATTTTCAATTATTTTCAATTATTTTCTATTATTTTCAATTATTTTCAATTATTTATCAATTATTTTCAATTATTTATAATTATTTTCAATAATTTATCAATTATTTTCAATTATTTATAATTATTTTCAATTATTTATAATTCTTTTCAATTATTTTCATTATTTTCAATTATTTTCAATTATTTTCAATTATTTATAATTATTTTCAATTATTTTCAATTATTTTCAATTATTTTCAATTATTTTCAATTATTTTCAATTATTTTCAATTATTTTCAATTATTTATAATTATTTTCAATTATTTATAATTATTTTCAATTATTGTCAATTATTTTCAATTATTTTCAATTATTTTCAATTATTTTCAATTATTTTCAATTATTTTCAATTATTTATAATTATTTTCAATTATTTTCAATTATTTTCAATTATTTATAATTATTTTCAATTATTTATAATTATTTTCAATTATTTATAATTATTTTCAATTATTTATCAATTATTTTCAATTATTTATAATTATTTTAATCATTTATCAATTATTTTCAATTATTTATAATTATTTTCAATTATTTATAATTCTTTTCAATTATTTTCAATTATTTTCAATTATTTTCAAGTATTTATAATTTTTTTCAATTATTTTCAATTATTTTCAATTATTTATAATTATTTTCAATTATTTTCAATTATTTTCAATTATTTATAATTATTTTCAATTATTTTCAGTTATTTTCAATTATTTTCAATTATTTATAATTATTTTCATTTATTTTCAATTATTTTCAATTATTTTCAATTATTTTCAATTATTTTCAATTATTTTCAATTATTTTCAATTATTTTCAATTATTTTCACTTATATATAATTATTTTCAATTATTTATAATTCTTTTCAATTATTTTCAATTATTTTCAATTATTTTCAATTATTTTCAATTATTTATAATTATTTTCAATTATTTTCAATTATTTTAAATTTGTTTATAATTATTTTCAAATATTTATCAATTGTTTTCAATTATTCATAATTATTTCCAATATTTTCAATTATTTTCAATTATTTTCAATTATTTATCAATTATTTATCAATTATTTTCAAATATTTATAATTATTTTAAATTATTTTCAATTATTTTCAATTATTTATAATTATTTTCAATTATTTATCAATTATTTTCAATTATTTATAATTATTTTCAATTATTTTCAATTATTTTCAATTATTTATAATTATTTTCAATTATTTATCAATTATTTTCAATTATTTTCAATTATTTTCAATTATTTTCAATTATTTTCAATTATTTTCAATTATTTATCAATTATTTTCAATTATTTATAATGATTTTCAATTATTTTCAACTATTTATAAATTATTTATAATTGTTTTCAATTATTTATAATTATTTTCAATTATTTTCAATTATTTTCAATTATTTTCAATTATTTTCAATTATTTATAATTATTTTCAATTATTTATAATTATTTTTAATTATTTTCAATTATTTTCAATTATTTTCAATTATTTTAAATTATTTTCAATTATTTTCAATTATTTATAATTATTTTCAATTATTTTCAATTATTTTCAATTATTTATAATTATTTTCAATTATTTATAATTATTTTCAATTATTTATAATTATTTTCAATTATTTATCAATTATTTTCAAATATTTATAATTATTTTAATCATTTATCAATTATTTTCAATTATTTATAATTATTTTCAATTATTTATAATTCTTTTCAATTATTTTCAATTATTTTCAATTATTTTCAAGTATTTATAATTTTTTTCAATTATTTTCAATTATTTTCAATTATTTATAATTATTTTCAATTATTTTCAATTATTTTCAATTATTTATAATTATTTTCAATTATTTATCAATTATTTTGAATTATTTTCAATTATTTTCAATTATTTATCAATTATTTTAAATTATTTATAATGATTTTCAATTATTTTCAATTATTTATAAATTATTTATAATTGTTTTCAATTATTTATAATTATTTATCAATTATTTTCAATTATTTATAATTATTTTCAATTATTTTCAATTATTTTCAATTATTTATAATTATTTTCAATTATTTATCAATTATTTTCAATTATTTTCAATTATTTTCAATTATTTTCAATTATTTTCAATTATTTTCAATTATTTTCAATTATTTTCAATTATTTTCAATTATTTATCAATTATTTTCAATTATTTATAATGATTTTCAATTATTTTCAATTATTTATAAATTATTTATAATTGTTTTCAATTATTTATAATTATTTTCAATTATTCTCAATTATTCATAATTATTTTCAATTATTTATCAATTATTTTCAATTATTTATAATTATTTTAATCATTTATCAATTATTTTCAATTATTTATAATCATTTTCAATTATTTATAATTCTTTTCAATTATTTTCAATTATTTTCAATTATTTTCAAGTATTTATAATTTTTTCAATTATTTTCAATTATTTTCAATTATTTATAATTATTTTCAATTATTTATCAATTATTTTCAATTATTTATAATGATTTTCAATTATTTTCAATTATTTATAAATTATTTATAATTGTTTTCAATTATTTATAATTGTTTTCAATTATTTATAATTATTTTCAATTATTTTCAATTATTTTCAATTATTTTCACTTATTTATAATTATTTTCATTTATTTTCAATTATTTTCAATTATTTTCAATTATTTATCAATTATTTATAATTATTTTCAATTATTTTCAATTATTTTCAATTATTTTTAATTATTTTCAATTATTTATCAATTATTTTCAATTATTTATAATTATTTTCTATTATTTTCAATTATTTTCAATTATATATAATTATTTTCAATTATTTATCAATTATTTTCAATTATTTATAATTATTTTCAATTATTTTCAATTATTTTCTATTATTTATAAATTATTTATAATTATTTTCAATTATTTATAATTATTTTCAATTATTTTCAATTATTTTCAATTATTTTCAATTATTTATAATTATTTTCAATTATTTATAATTATTTTCAATTATTTTCAATTATTTTAAATTTGTTTATAATTATTTTCAAATATTTATCAATTATTTTCAATTATTCATAATTAATTTCAATATTTTCAATTATTTTCAATTATTTTCAATTATTTATAATTATTTTCAATTATTTATCAATTATTTTCAATTATTTTCAATTATTTTCAATTATTTTCAATTATTTTCAATTATTTTCAATTATTTATCAATTATTTTCAATTATTTATAATGATTTTCAATTATTTTCCATTATTTATAAATTATTTTTAATTGTTTTCAATTATTTATAATTATTTTCAATTATTTTAAATTATTTTCAATTATTTTCAATTATTTTCAATTATTTATCAATTATTTTCAATTATTTTCAATTATTTTCAATTATTTTCAATTATTTTCAATTATTTATCAATTATTTTCAATTATTTATAATTATTTTCAATAATTTATCAATTATTTTCAATTATTTATAATTATTTTCAATTATTTATAATTCTTTTCAATTATTTTCAATTATTTTCAATTATTTTCAATTATTTTCAATTATTTTCAATTATTTATAATTATTTTCAATTATTTTCAATTATTTTCAATTATTTTCAATTATTTTCAATTATTTTCAATTATTTTCAATTATTTATAATTATTTTCAATTATTTATAATTATTTTCAATTATTTTCAATTATTTTCAATTATTTTCAATTATTTTCAATTATTTTCAATTATTTTCAATCATTTATAATTATTTTCAATTATTTTCAATTATTTTCAATTATTTATAATTATTTTCAATTATTTATAATTATTTTCAATTATTTATAATTATTTTCAATTATTTATCAATTATTTTCAATTATTTATAATTATTTTAATCATTTATCAATTATTTTCAATTATTTATAATTATTTTCAATTATTTATAATTCTTTTCAATTATTTTCAATTATTTTCAATTATTTTCAAGTATTTATAATTTTTTTCAATTATTTTCAATTATTTTCAATTATTTATAATTATTTTCAATTATTTTCAATTATTTTGAATTATTTACAATTATTTTCAATTATTTATCAATTATTTTGAATTATTTTCAATTATTTTCAATTATTTATAAATTATTTTCAATTATTTATAATGATTTTCAATTATTTTCAACTATTTATAAATTATTTATAATTGTTTTCAATTATTTATAATTATTTATCAATTATTTTCAATTATTTATAATTATTTTCAATTATTTTCAATTATTTTCAATTATTTATAATTATTTTCAATTATTTATCAATTATTTTCAATTATTTTCAATTATTTTCAATTATTTTCAATTATTTTCAATTATTTTCAATTATTTTCAATTATTTATCAATTAATTTCAATTATTTATAATTATTTTCAATAATTTATCAATTATTTTCAATTATTTATAATTATTTTCAATTATTTATAATTCTTTTAAATTATTTTCTATTATTTTCAATTATTTTCAATTATTTTCAATTATTTTCAATTATTTATAATTATTTTCAATTATTTTCAATTATTTTCAATTATTTTCAATTATTTTCTATTATTTTCAATTATTTTCAATTATTTATAATTATTTTCAATTATTTATAATTATTTTCAATTATTTTCAATTATTTTCAATTATTTTCAATTATTTTCAATTATTTATAATTATTTTCAATTATTTTCAATTATTTTCAATTATTTATCAATTATTTATAATTATTTATAATTATTTTCAATTATTTATAATTATTTTCAATTATTTTCAATTATTTATAATTATTTTAATCATTTATCAATTATTTTCAATTATTTATAATTATTTTCAATTATTTATAATTCTTTTCAATTATTTTCAATTATTTTCAATTATTTTCAAGTATTTATAATTTTTTTCAATTATTTTCAATTATTTTCAATTATTTATAATTATTTTCAATTATTTTCAATTATTTTCAATTATTTATAATTATTTTCAATTATTTATCAATTATTTTGAATTATTTTCAATTATTTTCAATTATTTATCAATTATTTTCAATTATTTATAATGATTTTCAATTATTTTCAATTATTTATAAATTATTTATAATTGTTTTCAATTATTTATAATTATTTTCAATTATTTTCAATTATTTTCAATTATTTTCACTTATTTATAATTATTTTCAATTATTTTCAATTATTTTCAATTATTTTCAATTATTTTCAATTACTTTTCAATTATTTTCAATTATTTTCAATTATTTTCAATTATGTTCAATTATTTTCAATTATTTATAATTATTTTCAATTATTTTCAATTATTTTCAATTATTTTCAATTATTTTTAATTATTTTCAATTATTTTCAATTATTTATAATTATTTTCAATTATTTTCAATTATTTTCAATTATTTTCAATTATTTTCAATTATTTTCAATTATTTTCAATTATTTTCAATTATTTTCAATTATTTATAATTATTTTCAATTATTTATAATTATTTTCAATTATTTATAATTATTTTCAATTATTTATCAATTATTTTCAATTATTTATAATTATTTTAATCATTTATCAATTATTTTCAATTATTTATAATTATTTTCAATTATTTTCAATTATTTATAATTCTTTTCAATTATTTTCAATTATTTTCAATTATTTTCAAGTATTTATAATTTTTTTCAATTATTTTCAATTATTTTCAATTATTTATAATTATTTTCAATTATTTTCAATTATTTTCAATTATTTTCAATTATTTATAATTATTTTCAATTATTTATCAATTATTTTGAATTATTTTCAATTATTTTCAATTATTTATCAATTATTTTCACTTATTTATAATTATTTTCATTTATTTTCAATTATTTTCAATTATTTTCAATTATTTATCAATTATTTATAATTATTTTCAATTATTTTCAATTATTTTCAATTATTTTTAATTATTTTCAATTATTTATCAATTATTTTCAATTATTTATAATTATTTTCTATTATTTTCAATTATTTTCAATTATATATAATTATTTTCAATTATTTATCAATTATTTTCAATTATTTATAATTATTTTCAATTATTTTCAATTATTTTCTATTATTTATAAATTATTTATAATTATTTTCAATTATTTATAATTATTTTCAATTATTTTCAATTATTTTCAATTATTTTCAATTATTTATAATTATTTTCAATTATTTATAATTATTTTCAATTATTTTCAATTATTTTAAATTTGTTTATAATTATTTTCAAATATTTATCAATTATTTTCAATTATTCATAATTAATTTCAATATTTTCAATTATTTTCAATTATTTTCAATTATTTATAATTATTTTCAATTATTTATAATTATTTTCAATTATTTATCAATTATTTTCAATTATTTTCAATTATTTTCAATTATTTTCAATTATTTTCAATTATTTTCAATTATTTATCAATTATTTTCAATTATTTATAATGATTTTCAATTATTTTCAACTATTTATAAATTATTTATAATTGTTTTCAATTATTTATAATTATTTTCAATTATTTTCAATTATTTTCAATTATTTTCAATTATTTTCAATTATTTATAATTATTTTCAATTATTTATAATTATTTATAATTATTTTCAATTATTTTCAATTATTTTCAATTATTTTCAATTATTTTCAATTATTTTCAATTATTTATAATTATTTTCAATTATTTTCAATTATTTTCAATTATTTATAATTATTTTCAATTATTTATAATTATTTTCAATTATTTATAATTATTTTCAATTATTTATCAATTATTTTCAATTATTTATAATTATTTTCAATCATTTATCAATTATTTTCAATTATTTATAATTCTTTTCAATTATTTATAATTCTTTTCAATTATTTTCAATTATTTTCAATTATTTTCAAGTATTTATAATTGTTTGCAATTATTTTCAATTATTTTCAATTATTTATAATTATTTTCAATTATTTTCAATTATTTTCAATTATTTATAATTATTTTCAATTATTCTCATTTATTTTCAATTATTTATCAATTATTTTCAATTATTTATAATGATTTTCAATTATTTTCAATTATTTATATATTATTTATAATTGTTTTCAATTATTTATAATTATTTTCAATTATTTTCAATTATTTTCAATTATTTATAATTATTTTCAATTATTTTCAATTATTTTCAATTATTTTCAATTCTTTTCAATTATTTTGAATTATTTTCAATTTTTTATCAATTATTTATAATTATTTTCAGTTATTTATAATTATTTTCAATTATTTATCAATTATTTTCAATTATTTATAATTATTTTCAATTATTTTCAATTATTTAAAATTATTTTCAATTATTTATCAATTATTTTCTATTATTTATAATTATTTTCAATTATTTTCAATTATTTTCAATTATTTTTAATTATTTTCAATTATTTATCAATTATTTTCAATTATTTATAATTATTTTCTATTATTTTCAATTATTTTCAATTATATATAATTATTTTCAATTATTTATCAATTATTTTCAATTATTTATAATTATTTTCAATTATTTTCAATTATTTTCAATTATTTATAAATTATTTATAATTATTTTCATTTATTTATAATTATTTTCAATTATTTTCAATTATTTTGAAATAATTTCAATTATTTATCAATTATTTTCAATTATTTTCAATTATTCATAATTATTTTCAATTATTTATCAATTATTTTCAATTATTTTCAATTATTTATCAATTATTTTCAATTATTTATAATGATTTTCAATTATTTTCAATTATTTATAAATTATTTATAGTTGTTTTCAATTATTTATAATTATTTTCAATTATTTTCAATTATTTTCAATTATTTTCACTTATTTATAATTATTTTCATTTATTTTCAATTATTTTCAATTATTTTCAATCATTTATCAATTATTTATAATTATTTTCAATTATTTTCAATTATTTTCAATTATTTTTAATTATTTTCAATTATTTATCAATTATTTTCTATTATTTATAATTATTTTCTATTATTTTCAATTATTTTCAATTATATATAATTATTTTCAATTATTTATCAATTATTTTCAATTATTTATAATTATTTTCAATTATTTTCTATTATTTATAAATTATTTTAAATTATTTTCAATTATTTATAATTATTTTCAATTATTTTCAATTATTTTCAATTATTTTCAATTATTTTCAATTATTTTCAATTATTTTCAATTATTTTCAATTATTTTAAATTTGTTTATAATTATTTTCAAATATTTATCAATTATTTTCAATTATTCATAATTAATTTCAATATTTTCAATTATTTTCAATTATTTTCAATTATTTATCAATTATTTATAATTATTTTCAATTATTTTCAATTATTTTCAATTATTTTCAATTATTTTCAATTATTTTCAATTATTTATCAATTATTTTCAATTATTTTCAATTATTTTCAATTATTTTCTATTATTTTCAATTATTTTCAATTATTTATCAATTATTTTCAATTATTTATAATTATTTTCAATAATTTATCAATTATTTTCAATTATTTATAATTATTTTCAATTATTTATAATTCTTTTCAATTATTTTCAATTATTTTCAATTATTTTCAATTATTTTCAATTATTTATAATTATTTTCAATTATTTTCAATTATTTTCAATTATTTTCAATTATTTTCAATTATTTTCAATTATTTTCAATTATTTTCAATTATTTATAATTATTTTCAATTATTTATAATTATTTTCAATTATTTTCAATTATTTTCAATTATTTTCAATTATTTTCAATTATTTTCAATTATTTTCAATTATTTTCAATTATTTATAATTATTTTCAATTATTTTCAATTATTTTCAATTATTTATAATTATTTTCAATTATTTATAATTATTTTCAATTATTTATAATTATTTTCAATTATTTATCAATTATTTTCAATTATTTATAATTATTTTAATCATTTATCAATTATTTTCAATTATTTATAATTATTTTCAATTATTTATAATTCTTTTCAATTATTTTCAATTATTTTCAATTATTTTCAAGTATTTATAATTTTTTTCAATTATTTTCAATTATTTTCAATTATTTATAATTATTTTCAATTATTTTCAATTATTTTCAATTATTTATAATTATTTTCAATTATTTTCAGTTATTTTCAATTATTTTCAATTATTTATAATTATTTTCATTTATTTTCAATTATTTTCAATTATTTTCAATTATTTTCAATTATTTTCAATTATTTTCAATTATTTTCAATTATTTTCAATTATTTTCAATTATTTTCACTTATATATAATTATTTTCAATTATTTATAATTCTTTTCAATTATTTTCAATTATTTTCAATTATTTTCAATTATTTTCAATTATTTATAATTATTTTCAATTATTTTCAATTATTTTAAATTTTGTTATAATTATTTTCAAATATTTATCAATTGTTTTCAATTATTCATAATTATTTCCAATATTTTCAATTATTTTCAATTATTTTCAATTATTTATCAATTATTTATCAATTATTTTCAAATATTTATAATTATTTTAAATTATTTTCAATTATTTTCAATTATTTATAATTATTTTCAATTATTTATCAATTATTTTCAATTATTTATAATTATTTTCAATTATTTTCAATTATTTTCAATTATTTATAATTATTTTCAATTATTTATCAATTATTTTCAATTATTTTCAATTATTTTCAATTATTTTCAATTATTTTCAATTATTTTCAATTATTTATCAATTATTTTCAATTATTTATAATGATTTTCAATTATTTTCAACTATTTATAAATTATTTATAATTGTTTTCAATTATTTATAATTATTTTCAATTATTTTCAATTATTTTCAATTATTTTCAATTATTTTCAATTATTTATAATTATTTTCAATTATTTATAATTATTTTTAATTATTTTCAATTATTTTCAATTATTTTCAATTATTTTAAATTATTTTCAATTATTTTCAATTATTTATAATTATTTTCAATTATTTTCAATTATTTTCAATTATTTATAATTATTTTCAATTATTTATAATTATTTTCAATTATTTATAATTATTTTCAATTATTTATCAATTATTTTCAAATATTTATAATTATTTTAATCATTTATCAATTATTTTCAATTATTTATAATTATTTTCAATTATTTATAATTCTTTTCAATTATTTTCAATTATTTTCAATTATTTTCAAGTATTTATAATTTTTTTCAATTATTTTCAATTATTTTCAATTATTTATAATTATTTTCAATTATTTTCAATTATTTTCAATTATTTATAATTATTTTCAATTATTTATCAATTATTTTGAATTATTTTCAATTATTTTCAATTATTTATCAATTATTTTAAATTATTTATAATGATTTTCAATTATTTTCAATTATTTATAAATTATTTATAATTGTTTTCAATTATTTATAATTATTTATCAATTATTTTCAATTATTTATAATTATTTTCAATTATTTTCAATTATTTTAAATTATTTATAATTATTTTCAATTATTTATCAATTATTTTCAATTATTTTCAATTATTTTCAATTATTTTCAATTATTTTCAATTATTTTCAATTATTTTCAATTATTTTCAATTATTTTCAATTATTTATCAATTATTTTCAATTATTTATAATGATTTTCAATTATTTTCAATTATTTATAAATTATTTATAATTGTTTTCAATTATTTATAATTATTTTCAATTATTCTCAATTATTCATAATTATTTTCAATTATTTATCAATTATTTTCAATTATTTATAATTATTTTAATCATTTATCAATTATTTTCAATTATTTATAAATTATTTATAATTGTTTTCAATTATTTATAATTGTTTTCAATTATTTATAATTATTTTCAATTATTTTCAATTATTTTCAATTATTTTCACTTATTTATAATTATTTTCATTTATTTTCAATTATTTTCAATTATTTTCAATTATTTATCAATTATTTATAATTATTTTCAATTATTTTCAATTATTTTCAATTATTTTAATTATTTTCAATTATTTATCAATTATTTTCAATTATTTATAATTATTTTCTATTATTTTCAATTATTTTCAATTATATATAATTATTTTCAATTATTTATCAATTATTTTCAATTATTTATAATTATTTTCAATTATTTTCAATTATTTTCTATTATTTATAAATTATTTATAATTATTTTCAATTATTTATAATTATTTTCAATTATTTTCAATTATTTTCAATTATTTTCAATTATTTATAATTATTTTCAATTATTTATAATTATTTTCAATTATTTTCAATTATTTTAAATTTGTTTATAATTATTTTCAAATATTTATCAATTATTTTCAATTATTCATAATTAATTTCAATATTTTCAATTATTTTCAATTATTTTCAATTATTTATAATTATTTTCAATTATTTATCAATTATTTTCAATTATTTTCAATTATTTTCAATTATTTTCAATTATTTTCAATTATTTTCAATTATTTATCAATTATTTTCAATTATTTATAATGATTTTCAATTATTTTCAATTATTTATAAATTATTTTTAATTGTTTTCAATTATTTATAATTATTTTCAATTATTTTAAATTATATTCAATTATTTTCAATTATTTTCAATTATTTATCAATTATTTTCAATTATTTTCAATTATTTTCAATTATTTTCAATTATTTTCAATTATTTATCAATTATTTTCAATTATTTATAATTATTTTCAATAATTTATCAATTATTTTCAATTATTTATAATTATTTTCAATTATTTATAATTCTTTTCAATTATTTTCAATTATTTTCAATTATTTTCAATTATTTTCAATTATTTTCAATTATTTATAATTATTTTCAATTATTTTCAATTATTTTCAATTATTTTCAATTATTTTCAATTATTTTCAATTATTTTCAATTATTTATAATTATTTTCAATTATTTATAATTATTTTCAATTATTTTCAATTATTTTCAATTATTTTCAATTATTTTCAATTATTTTCAATTATTTTCAATCATTTATAATTATTTTCAATTATTTTCAATTATTTTCAATTATTTATAATTATTTTCAATTATTTATAATTATTTTCAATTATTTATAATTATTTTCAATTATTTATCAATTATTTTCAATTATTTATAATTATTTTAATCATTTATCAATTATTTTCAATTATTTATAATTATTTTCAATTATTTATAATTCTTTTCAATTATTTTCAATTATTTTCAATTATTTTCAAGTATTTATAATTTTTTTCAATTATTTTCAATTATTTTCAATTATTTATAATTATTTTCAATTATTTTGAATTATTTTGAATTATTTACAATTATTTTCAATTATTTATCAATTATTTTGAATTATTTTCAATTATTTTCAATTATTTATAAATTATTTTCAATTATTTATAATGATTTTCAATTATTTTCAACTATTTATAAATTATTTATAATTGTTTTCAATTATTTATAATTATTTATCAATTATTTTCAATTATTTATAATTATTTTCAATTATTTTCAATTATTTCAATTATTATAATTATTTTCAATTATTTATCAATTATTTTCAATTATTTTCAATTATTTTCAATTATTTTCAATTATTTTCAATTATTTTCAATTATTTTCAATTATTTATCAATTAATTTCAATTATTTATAATTATTTTCAATAATTTATCAATTATTTTCAATTATTTATAATTATTTTCAATTATTTATAATTATTTTCAATTATTTATAATTATTTTCAATTATTTATCAATTATTTTCAATTATTTATAATTATTTTAATCATTTATCAATTATTTTCAATTATTTATAATTATTTTCAATTATTTATAATTCTTTTCAATTATTTTCAATTATTTTCAATTATTTTCAAGTATTTATAATTTTTTTCAATTATTTTCAATTATTTTCAATTATTTATAATTATTTTCAATTATTTTCAATTATTTTGAATTATTTACAATTATTTTCAATTATTTATCAATTATTTTGAATTATTTTCAATTATTTTCAATTATTTATAAATTATTTTCAATTATTTATAATGATTTTCAATTATTTTCAACTATTTATAAATTATTTATAATTGTTTTCAATTATTTATAATTATTTATCAATTATTTTCAATTATTTATAATTATTTTCAATTATTTTCAATTATTTTCAATTATTTATAATTATTTTCAATTATTTATCAATTATTTTCAATTATTTTCAATTATTTTCAATTATTTTCAATTATTTTCAATTATTTTCAATTATTTTCAATTATTTATCAATTAATTTCAATTATTTATAATTATTTTCAATAATTTATCAATTATTTTCAATTATTTATAATTATTTTCAATTATTTATAATTCTTTTAAATTATTTTCTATTATTTTCAATTATTTTCAATTATTTTCAATTATTTTCAATTATTTATAATTATTTTCAATTATTTTCAATTATTTTCAATTATTTTCAATTATTTTCAATTATTTTCAATTATTTTCAAGTATTTATAATTTTTTCAATTATTTTCAATTATTTTCAATTATTTATAATTATTTTCAATTATTTATCAATTATTTTCAATTATTTATAATGATTTTCAATTATTTTCAATTATTTATAAATTATTTATAATTGTTTTCAATTATTTATAATTGTTTTCAATTATTTATAATTATTTTCAATTATTTTCAATTATTTTCAATTATTTTCACTTATTTATAATTATTTTCATTTATTTTCAATTATTTTCAATTATTTTCAATTATTTATCAATTATTTATAATTATTTTCAATTATTTTCAATTATTTTCAATTATTTTTAATTATTTTCAATTATTTATCAATTATTTTCAATTATTTATAATTATTTTCTATTATTTTCAATTATTTTCAATTATATATAATTATTTTCAATTATTTATCAATTATTTTCAATTATTTATAATTATTTTCAATTATTTTCAATTATTTTCTATTATTTATAAATTATTTATAATTATTTTCAATTATTTATAATTATTTTCAATTATTTTCAATTATTTTCAATTATTTTCAATTATTTATAATTATTTTCAATTATTTATAATTATTTTCAATTATTTTCAATTATTTTAATTTGTTTATAATTATTTTCAAATATTTATCAATTATTTTCAATTATTCATAATTAATTTCAATATTTTCAATTATTTTCAATTATTTTCAATTATTTATAATTATTTTCAATTATTTATCAATTATTTTCAATTATTTTCAATTATTTTCAATTATTTTCAATTATTTTCAATTATTTTCAATTATTTATCAATTATTTTCAATTATTTATAATGATTTTCAATTATTTTCAATTATTTATAAATTATTTTTAATTGTTTTCAATTATTTATAATTATTTTCAATTATTTTAAATTATTTTCAATTATTTTCAATTATTTTCAATTATTTATCAATTATTTTCAATTATTTTCAATTATTTTCAATTATTTTCAATTATTTTCAATTATTTATCAATTATTTTCAATTATTTATAATTATTTTCAATAATTTATCAATTATTTTCAATTATTTATAATTATTTTCAATTATTTATAATTCTTTTCAATTATTTTCAATTATTTTCAATTATTTTCAATTATTTTCAATTATTTTCAATTATTTATAATTATTTTCAATTATTTTCAATTATTTTCAATTATTTTCAATTATTTTCAATTATTTTCAATTATTTTCAATTATTTATAATTATTTTCAATTATTTATAATTATTTTCAATTATTTTCAATTATTTTCAATTATTTTCAATTATTTTCAATTATTTTCAATTATTTTCAATCATTTATAATTATTTTCAATTATTTTCAATTATTTTCAATTATTTATAATTATTTTCAATTATTTATAATTATTTTCAATTATTTATAATTATTTTCAATTATTTATCAATTATTTTCAATTATTTATAATTATTTTAATCATTTATCAATTATTTTCAATTATTTATAATTATTTTCAATTATTTATAATTCTTTTCAATTATTTTCAATTATTTTCAATTATTTTCAAGTATTTATAATTTTTTTCAATTATTTTCAATTATTTTCAATTATTTATAATTATTTTCAATTATTTTCAATTATTTTGAATTATTTACAATTATTTTCAATTATTTATCAATTATTTTGAATTATTTTCAATTATTTTCAATTATTTATAAATTATTTTCAATTATTTATAATGATTTTCATTTATTTTCAACTATTTATAAATTATTTATAATTGTTTTCAATTATTTATAATTATTTATCAATTATTTTCAATTATTTATAATTATTTTCAATTATTTTCAATTATTTTCAATTATTTATAATTATTTTCAATTATTTATCAATTATTTTCAATTATTTTCAATTATTTTCAATTATTTTCAATTATTTTCAATTATTTTCAATTATTTTCAATTATTTATCAATTAATTTCAATTATTTATAATTATTTTCAATAATTTATCAATTATTTTCAATTATTTATAATTATTTTCAATTATTTATAATTCTTTTAAATTATTTTCTATTATTTTCAATTATTTTCAATTATTTTCAATTATTTTCAATTATTTATAATTATTTTCAATTATTTTCAATTATTTTCAATTATTTTCAATTATTTTCTATTATTTTCAATTATTTTCAATTATTTATAATTATTTTCAATTATTTATAATTATTTTCAATTATTTTCAATTATTTTCAATTATTTTCAATTATTTTCAATTATTTATAATTATTTTCAATTATTTTCAATTATTTTCAATTATTTATCAATTATTTATAATTATTTATAATTATTTTCAATTATTTATAATTATTTTCAATTATTTTCAATTATTTATAATTATTTTAATCATTTATCAATTATTTTCAATTATTTATAATTATTTTCAATTATTTATAATTCTTTTCAATTATTTTCAATTATTTTCAATTATTTTCAAGTATTTATAATTTTTTTCAATTATTTTCAATTATTTTCAATTATTTATAATTATTTTCAATTATTTTCAATTATTTTCAATTATTTATAATTATTTTCAATTATTTATCAATTATTTTGAATTATTTTCAATTATTTTCAATTATTTATCAATTATTTTCAATTATTTATAATGATTTTCAATTATTTTCAATTATTTATAAATTATTTATAATTGTTTTCAATTATTTATAATTATTTTCAATTATTTTCAATTATTTTCAATTATTTTCACTTATTTATAATTATTTTCAATTATTTTCAATTATTTTCAATTATTTTCAATTATTTTCAATTACTTTTCAATTATTTTCAATTATTTTCAATTATTTTCAATTATGTTCAATTATTTTCAATTATTTATAATTATTTTCAATTATTTTCAATTATTTTCAATTATTTTCAATTATTTTTAATTATTTTCAATTATTTTCAATTATTTATAATTATTTTCAATTATTTTCAATTATTTTCAATTATTTTCAATTATTTTCAATTATTTTCAATTATTTTCAATTATTTTCAATTATTTTCAATTATTTTCAATTATTTATAATTATTTTCAATTATTTATAATTATTTTCAATTATTTATAATTATTTTCAATTATTTATCAATTATTTTCAATTATTTATAATTATTTTAATCATTTATCAATTATTTTCAATTATTTATAATTATTTTCAATTATTTTCAATTATTTATAATTCTTTTCAATTATTTTCAATTATTTTCAATTATTTTCAAGTATTTATAATTTTTTTCAATTATTTTCAATTATTTTCAATTATTTATAATTATTTTCAATTATTTTCAATTATTTTCAATTATTTTCAATTATTTATAATTATTTTCAATTATTTATCAATTATTTTGAATTATTTTCAATTATTTTCAATTATTTATCAATTATTTTCAATTATTTATAATGATTTTCAATTATTTTCAATTATTTATCAATTATTTTCAATTATTTATAATTATTTTCAATAATTTATCAATTATTTTCAATTATTTATAATTATTTTCAATTATTTATAATTCTTTTCAATTATTTTCAATTATTTTCAATTATTTTCAATTATTTTCAATTATTTTCAATTATTTATAATTATTTTCAATTATTTTCAATTATTTTCAATTATTTTCAATTATTTTCAATTATTTTCAATTATTTTCAATTATTTATAATTATTTTCAATTATTTATAATTATTTTCAATTATTTTCAATTATTTTCAATTATTTTCAATTATTTTCAATTATTTTCAATTATTTTCAATCATTTATAATTATTTTCAATTATTTTCAATTATTTTCAATTATTTATAATTATTTTCAATTATTTATAATTATTTTCAATTATTTATAATTATTTTCAATTATTTATCAATTATTTTCAATTATTTATAATTATTTTAATCATTTATCAATTATTTTCAATTATTTATAATTATTTTCAATTATTTATAATTCTTTTCAATTATTTTCAATTATTTTCAATTATTTTCAAGTATTTATAATTTTTTTCAATTATTTTCAATTATTTTCAATTATTTATAATTATTTTCAATTATTTTCAATTATTTTGAATTATTTACAATTATTTTCAATTATTTATCAATTATTTTGAATTATTTTCAATTATTTTCAATTATTTATAAATTATTTTCAATTATTTATAATGATTTTCAATTATTTTCAACTATTTATAAATTATTTATAATTGTTTTCAATTATTTATAATTGTTTTCAATTATTTATAATTATTTATCAATTATTTTCAATTATTTATAATTATTTTCAATTATTTTCAATTATTTTCAATTATTTATAATTATTTTCAATTATTTATCAATTATTTTCAATTATTTTCAATTATTTTCAATTATTTTCAATTATTTTCAATTATTTTCAATTATTTTCAATTATTTATCAATTAATTTCAATTATTTATAATTATTTTCAATAATTTATCAATTATTTTCAATTATTTATAATTATTTTCAATTATTTATAATTCTTTTAAATTATTTTCTATTATTTTCAATTATTTTCAATTATTTTCAATTATTTTCAATTATTTATAATTATTTTCAATTATTTTCAATTATTTTCAATTATTTTCAATTATTTTCAATTATTTTCAATTATTTTCAATTATTTATAATTATTTTCAATTATTTATAATTATTTTCAATTATTTTCAATTATTTTCAATTATTTTCAATTATTTTCAATTATTTATAATTATTTTCAATTATTTTCAATTATTTTCAATTATTTATAATTATTTTCAATTATTTATAATTATTTTCAATTATTTATAATTATTTTCAATTATTTTCAATTATTTATAATTATTTTAATCATTTATCAATTATTTTCAATTATTTATAATTATTTTCAATTATTTATAATTCTTTTCAATTATTTTCAATTATTTTCAATTATTTTCAAGTATTTATAATTTTTTTCAATTATTTTCAATTATTTTCAATTATTTATAATTATTTTCAATTATTTTCAATTATTTTCAATTATTTATAATTATTTTCAATTATTTATCAATTATTTTGAATTATTTTCAATTATTTTCAATTATTTATCAATTATTTTCAATTATTTATAATGATTTTCAATTATTTTCAATTATTTATAAATTATTTATAATTGTTTTCAATTATTTATAATTATTTTCAATTATTTTCAATTATTTTCAATTATTTTCACTTATTTATAATTATTTTCAATTATTTTCAATTATTTTCAATTATTTTCAATTATTTTCAATTACTTTTCAATTATTTTCAATTATTTTCAATTATTTTCAATTATGTTCAATTATTTTCAATTATTTATAATTATTTTCAATTATTTTCAATTATTTTCAATTATTTTCAATTATTTTTAATTATTTTCAATTATTTTCAATTATTTATAATTATTTTCAATTATTTTCAATTATTTTCAATTATTTTCAATTATTTTCAATTATTTTCAATTATTTTCAATTATTTATAATTATTTTCAATTATTTTCAATTATTTTCAATTATTTATAATTATTTTCAATTATTTATAATTATTTTCAATTATTTATAATTATTTTCAATTATTTATCAATTATTTTCAATTATTTATAATTATTTTAATCATTTATCAATTATTTTCAATTATTTATAATTATTTTCAATTATTTATAATTCTTTTCAATTATTTTCAATTATTTTCAATTATTTTCAAGTATTTATAATTTTTTTCAATTATTTTCAATTATTTTCAATTATTTATAATTATTTTCAATTATTTTCAATTATTTTCAATTATTTATAATTATTTTCAATTATTTATCAATTATTTTGAATTATTTTCAATTATTTTCAATTATTTTCAATTATTTTCAATTATTTATAATTATTTCCAATCAGTTATCAACTAATTTCTATTATTTTCAATTATTTTCAATTATTTATAATTATTTCCAATTATTTTCAATTATTTATAATTATTTTCAATTATTTATCAATTATTTTCAATTATTTATAATCAATTTAAATTATTTTCAATTATTTTCAATTATTTTCAATTATTTATCAATTATTTTCAATTATTTATAATTCTTTTCAATTATTTTCAATTATTTTCAATTATTTTCAAGTATTTATAATTTTTTTCAATTATTTTCAATTATTTTCAATTATTTATAATTATTTTCAATTATTTTCAATTATTTTCAATTATTTTCAATTATTTATAATTATTTTCAATTATTTATCAATTATTTTGAATTATTTTCAATTATTTTCAATTATTTATCAATTATTTTCAATTATTTATAATGATTTTCAATTATTTTCAATTATTTATAAATTATTTATAATTGTTTTCAATTATTTATAATTATTTTCAATTATTTTCAATTATTTTCACTTATTTATAATTATTTTCAATTATTTTCAATTATTTTCAATTATTTTCAATTATTTTCAATTACTTATCAATTATTTTCAATTATTTTCAATTATTTTAAATTATTTTCAATTATTTTCAATTATTTTCAATTATTTATCAATTATTTTCAATTATTTTCAATTATTTTCAATTATTTTCAATTATTTTCAATTATTTATCAATTATTTTCAATTATTTATAATTATTTTCAATAATTTATCAATTATTTTCAATTATTTATAATTATTTTCAATTATTTATAATTCTTTTCAATTATTTTCAATTATTTTCAATTATTTTCAATTATTTTCAATTATTTTCAATTATTTATAATTATTTTCAATTATTTTCAATTATTTTCAATTATTTTCAATTATTTTCAATTATTTTCAATTATTTTCAATTATTTTCAATTATTTTCAATTATTTATAATTATTTTCAATTATTTTCAATTATTTTCAATTATTTATAATTATTTTCAATTATTTATAATTATTTTCAATTATTTATAATTATTTTCAATTATTTATCAATTATTTTCAATTATTTATAATTATTTTAATCATTTATCAATTATTTTCAATTATTTATAATTATTTTCAATTATTTATAATTCTTTTCAATTATTTTCAATTATTTTCAATTATTTTCAATTATTTATAATTATTTTCAATTATTTATCAATTATTTTGAATAATTTTCAATTATTTCCAATCAGTTATCAATTAATTTCTATTATTTTCAATTATTTTCAATTATTTATAATTATTTCCAATTATTTTCAATTATTTATAATTATTTTCAATTATTTATCAATTATTTTCAATTATTTATAATCAATTTAAATTATTTTCAATTATTTTCAATTATTTTCAATTATTTATCAATTATTTTCAATTATTTTCAATTATTCATAATTATTTTCAATTATTTATCAATTATTTTCAATTATTTTCAATTATTTATCAATTATTTTCAATTATTTATAATGATTTTCAATTATTTTCAATTATTTATAAATTATTTATAATTGTTTTCAATTATTTATAATTATTTTCAATTATTTTCAATTATTTTCAATTATTTTCACTTATTTATAATTATTTTCATTTATTTTCAATTATTTTCAATTATTTATCAATTATTTTCAATTATTTTCAATTATTTTCTATTATTTTCAATTATTTTCAATTATTTTCAATTATTTTCAATTATTTATAATTATTTCCAATTAGTTATCAATTAATTTCAATTATTTTCAATTATTTTCAATTATTTATAATTATTTCCAATTATTTTCAATTATTTATAATTATTTTCAATTATTTATCAATTATTTTCAATTATTTATAATTAATTTAAATTATTTTCAATTAATTTAAATTATTTTCAATTATTTTCAATTATTTTCAATTATTTATCAATTATTTTCAATTATTTATAATTATTTTTAATAATTTATCAATTATTTTCAATTATTTATAATTATTTTCAATTATTTATAATTATTTTCAATTATTTATAATTATTTTCAATTATTTATAAATCTTTTCAATTATTTTCAATTATTTTCAATTATTTTCAATTATTTTCAATTATTTTCAATTATTTTCAATTATTTTCAATTATTTATAATTATTTTCAATTATTTTCAATTATTTTCAATTATTTATAATTATTTTCAATTATTTTCAATTATTTTCAATTATTTTCAATTATTTTGAATTATTTTCAATTATTTATAATTATTTTCAATTATTTTCAATTATTTTCAATTATTTTCACTTATTTATAATTATTTTCAATTATTTTCAATTATTTTCAATTATTTTCAATTATTTATCAATTATTTTCAATTATTTTCAATTATTTTCAATTATTTTCAATTATTTTCAATTATTTTCAATTATTTATCAATTATTTTCAATTATTTATAATTATTTTCAATAATTTATCAATTATTTTCAATTATTTATAATTATTTTCAATTATTTATAATTCTTTTCAATTATTTTCAATTATTTTCAATTATTTTCAATTATTTTCAATTATTTTCAATTATTTATAATTATTTTCAATTATTTTCAGTTATTTTCAATTATTTTCAATTATTTATAATTATTTTCAATTATTTTCAATTATTTTCAATTATTTTCAATTATTTTCAATTATTTTCAATTATTTATAATTATTTTCAATTATTTTCAATTATTTATAATTATTTTCAATTATTTATAATTATTTTCAATTATTTATAATTATTTTCAATTATTTATCAATTATTTTCAATTATTTATAATTATTTTCAATCATTTATAAATTATTTTCAATTATTTATAATTCTTTTCAATTATTTATAATTCTTTTCAATTATTTTCAATTATTTTCAATTATTTTCAAGTATTTATAATTTTTTTCAATTATTTTCAATTATTTTCAATTATTTATAATTATTTTCAATTATTTTCAATTATTTTCAATTATTTATAATTATTTTCAATTATTTATCAATTATTTTCAATTATTCTCATTTATTTTCAATTATTTATCAATTATTTTCAATTATTTTTAATGATTTTCAATTATTTTCAATTATTTATATATTATTTATAATTGTTTTCAATTATTTATAATTATTTTTAATAATTTATCAATTATTTTCAATTATTTATAATTATTTTCAATTATTTATAATTATTTTCAATTATTTATAAATCTTTTCAATTATTTTCAATTATTTTCAATTATTTTCAATTATTTTCAATTATTTTCAATTATTTTCAATTATTTTCAATTATTTATAATTATTTTCAATTATTTTCAATTATTTTCAATTATTTATAATTATTTTCAATTATTTTCAATTATTTTCAATTATTTTCAATTATTTTGAATTATTTTCAATTATTTATAATTATTTTCAATTATTTTCAATTATTTTCAATTATTTTCACTTATTTATAATTATTTTCAATTATTTTCAATTATTTTCAATTATTTTCAATTATTTATCAATTATTTTCAATTATTTTCAATTATTTTCAATTATTTTCAATTATTTTCAATTATTTTCAATTATTTATCAATTATTTTCAATTATTTATAATTATTTTCAATAATTTATCAATTATTTTCAATTATTTATAATTATTTTCAATTATTTATAATTCTTTTCAATTATTTTCAATTATTTTCAATTATTTTCAATTATTTTCAATTATTTTCAATTATTTATAATTATTTTCAATTATTTTCAATTATTTTCAATTATTTTCAATTATTTATAATTATTTTCAATTATTTTCAATTATTTTCAATTATTTTCAATTATTTTCAATTGTTTTCAATTATTTTCAATTATTTTCAATTGTTTTCAATTATTTTCAATTATGTATAATTATTTTCAATTATTTTCAATTATTTTCAATTATTTATAATTATTTTCAATTATTTATAATTATTTTCAATTATTTATAATTATTTTCAATTATTTATAATTATTTTCAATTATTTATCAATTATTTTCAATTATTTATAATTATTTTCAAACATTTATCAATTAATTTCAATTATTTATAATTATTTTCAATTATTTATAATTCTTTTCTATTATTTTCAATTATTTTCAATTATATATAATTATTTTCAATTATTTATCAATTATTTTCAATTATTCATAATTATTTTCAATTATTTTAAATTATTTTCAATTATTTATAAATTATTTATAAATATTTTCAATTATTTATAATTATTTTCAATTATTTTCAATTATTTTCAATTATTTTCAATTATTTTCAATTATTTATGAATTATTTTCAATTATTTTCAATTATTTTCAATTATTTTCAATTATTTTCAATTATTTTCAATTATTTTCAATTATTTTCAATTATTTATCAATTATTTTCAATTATTTATAATTATTTTCAATAATTTATCAATTATTTTCAATTATTTATAATTATTTTCAATTATTTATCAATTATTTTCAATTATTTACAATTAATTTAAAATATTTTCAATTGTTTTAAATTATTTTTAATTATTTATCAATTATTTATCAATTATTTTCAATTATTTATAATTATTTTAAATAATTTATAATTATTTTCAATTATTTATCAATAATTTTCAATTATTTATAATTATTTTCAATTATTTTCAATTATTTTCAATTATTTATAATTATTTTAAATTATTTATCAATTATTTTCTATTATTTATAATTATTTTCAATTATTTTCAATTATTTATAATTATTTTCAATTATTTATCAATTATTTTCCATTATTTATAATTAATTTAAAATATTTTCAATTATTTTAAATTATTTTCAATTATTTTAAATTATTTTCAATTATTTTAAATTATTTTCAATTATTTTAAATTATTTTCAATTATTTATAATTATTTTCAATTATTTTCAGTTATTTTCAATTATTTTCAATTATTTATAATTATTTTCAATTATTTTCAATTATTTTCAATTATTTTCAATTATTTTCAATTATTTTCAATTATTTATAATTATTTTCAATTATTTTCAATTATTTATAATTATTTTCAATTATTTATAATTATTTTCAATTATTTATAATTATTTTCAATTATTTATCAATTATTTTCAATTATTTATAATTATTTTCAATCATTTATCAATTATTTTCAATTATTTATAATTCTTTTCAATTATTTATAATTCTTTTCAATTATTTTCAATTATTTTCAATTATTTTCAAGTATTTATAATTTTTTTCAATTATTTTCAATTATTTTCAATTATTTATAATTATTTTCAATTATTTTCAATTATTTTCAATTATTTATAATTATTTTCAATTATTTATCAATTATTTTCAATTATTCTCATTTATTTTCAATTATTTATCAATTATTTTCAATTATTTATAATGATTTTCAATTATTTTCAATTATTTATATATTATTTATAATTGTTTTCAATTATTTTTAATTATTTTTCAATTATTTATCAATTATTTTCAATTATTTATAATTATTTTCAATTATTTTCAATTATTTTAAATTATTTATAATTATTTTAAATTATTTATCAATTATTTTCAATTATTTATAATTATTTTCAATTATTTTCAATTATTTTCAATTATTTATAATTATTTTAAATTATTTATCAATTATTTTCTATTATTTTCAATTATTTTCAATTATTTTCAATTATTTTCAATTATTTTCAATTATTTTCAATTATTTTCAATTATTTTCAATTATTTTCAATTATTTTCAATTATTTTCAATTATTTATAATTATTTTCAATTATTTATCAATTATTTTCAATTATTTCAATTATTTTCAATTATTTTCAATTATTTATAATTATTTTCAATTATTTTCAATTATTTTCAATTATTTTCAATTATTTATCAATTATTTATAATTATTTTCAATTATTTATAATTATTTTCAATTATTTTAAATGATTTTCAATTATTTTCAATTATTTTCAATTATTTATAATTATTTTCTATTATTTATCAATTATTTTCAATTATTTTCAATTATTTATAATGATTGTCAATTATTTTCAATTATTTATCAATTATTTATAATTATTTTCAATTATTTATAATTATTTTCAATTATTTTAAATGATTTTCAATTATTTTCAATTATTTTCAATTATTTATAATTATTTTCAATTATTTATCAATTATTTTCAATTATTTTCAATTATTTTAAATTATTTATAATTATTTTCAATTATTTATCAATTATTTTCAATTATTTATAATTATTTTCAATTATTTTCAATTATTTTCAATTATTTATAATTATTTTAAATTATTTATCAATTATTTTCTATTATTTTCAATTATTTTCAATTATTTTCAATTATTTTCAATTATTTTCAATTATTTTCAATTATTTTCAATTATTTTCAATTATTTTCAATTATTTTCAATTATTTTCAATTATTTTCAATTATTTATAATTATTTTCAATTATTTATCAATTATTTTCAATTATTTCAATTATTTTCAATTATTTTCAATTATTTATAATTATTTTCAATTATTTTCAATTATTTTCAATTATTTA
This sequence comes from Andrena bucephala, assembly GCA_947577245.1. Lineage (NCBI taxonomy): Eukaryota > Metazoa > Arthropoda > Insecta > Hymenoptera > Andrenidae > Andrena > Andrena bucephala. Next base: position 35,951,940 of record OX387716.1, on the reverse strand, counting down.
TCAATTATTTATAATTATTTTCAATTATTTATAATTATTTTCAATTATTTTAAATGATTTTCAATTATTTTCAATTATTTTCAATTATTTATAATTATTTTCTATTATTTATCAATTATTTTCAATTATTTTCAATTATTTATAATGATTGTCAATTATTTTCAATTATTTATCAATTATTTATAATTATTTTCAATTATTTATAATTATTTTCAATTATTTTAAATGATTTTCAATTATTTTCAATTATTTTCAATTATTTATAATTATTTTCAATTATTTATCAATTATGTATCAATTATTTTCAATTATTTTAAATTATTTATAATTATTTTCAATTATTTATCAATTATTTTCAATTATTTATAATTATTTTCAATTATTTTCAATTATTTTCAATTATTTATAATTATTTTAAATTATTTATCAATTATTTTCTATTATTTTCAATTATTTTCAAGTATTTTCAATTATTTTCAATTATTTTCAATTATTTTCAATTATTTTCAATTATTTTCAATTATTTTCAATTATTTTCAATTATTTATAATTATTTTCAATTATTTATCAATTATTTTCAATTATTTCAATTATTTTCAATTATTTTCAATTATTTTCAATTATTTTCAATTATTTTCAATTATTTTCAATTATTTTCAATTATTTTCAATTATTTTCAATTATTTTCAATTATTTTCAATTATTTTCAATTATTTTCAATTATTTATAATTATTTTCAATTATTTATCAATTATTTTCAATTATTTCAATTATTTTCAATTATTTTCAATTATTTATAATTATTTTCAATTATTTTCAATTATTTTCAATTATTTTTCAATTATTTATAATTATTTTCAATTATTTATAATTATTTTCAATTATTTATAATTATTTTCAATTATTTATCAATTATTTTCAATTATTTATAATTATTTTCAATCATTTATCAATTATTTTCAATTATTTATAATTCTTTTCAATTATTTATAATTCTTTTCAATTCTTTTCAATTATTTTCAATTATTTTCAAGTATTTATAATTTTTTTCAATTATTTTCAATTATTTTCAATTATTTATAATTATTTTCAATTATTTTCAATTATTTTCAATTATTTATAATTATTTTCAATTATTTATCAATTATTTTCAATTATTCTCATTTATTTTCAATTATTTATCAATTATTTTGAATTATTTATAATGATTTTCAATTATTTTCAATTATTTATATATTATTTATAATTGTTTTCATTTATTTTTAATTATTTTTCAATTATTTATCAATTATTTTCAATTATTTATAATTATTTTCAATTATTTTCAATTATTTTAAATTATTTATAATTATTTTCAATTATTTATCAATTATTTTCAATTATTTATAATTATTTTCAATTATTTTCAATTATTTTCAATTATTTATAATTATTTTAAATTATTTATCAATTATTTTCTATTATTTTCAATTATTTTCAATTATTTTCAATTATTTTCAATTATTTTCAATTATTTTCAATTATTTTCAATTATTTTCAATTATTTTCAATTATTTATAATTATTTTCAATTATTTATCAATTATTTTCAATTATTTCAATTATTTTCAATTATTTTCAATTATTTATAATTATTTTCAATTATTTTCAATTATTTTCAATTATTTATCAATTATTTATAATTATTTATAATTATTTTCAATTATTTATAATTATTTTCAATTATTTTAAATGATTTTCAATTATTTATCAATTATTTTCAATTATTTATAATTATTTTCAATAATTTATCAATTATTTTCAATTATTTATAATTATTTTCAATTATTTATCAATTATTTTCAATTATTTACAATTAATTTAAAATATTTTCAATTGTTTTAAATTATTTTTAATTATTTATCAATTATTTATCAATTATTTTCAATTATTTATAATTATTTTAAATAATTTATAATTATTTTCAATTATTTATCAATAATTTTCAATTATTTATAATTATTTTCAATTATTTTCAATTATTTTAAATTATTTATAATTATTTTAAATTATTTATCAATTATTTTCTATTATTTATAATTATTTTCAATTATTTTCAATTATTTATAATTATTTTCAATTATTTATCAATTATTTTCCATTATTTATAATTAATTTAAAATATTTTCAAATATTTTAAATTATTTTCAATTATTTTAAATTATTTTCAATTATTTTAAATTATTTTAAATTATTTTCAATTATTTATAATTATTTTCAATTATTTTCAGTTATTTTCAATTATTTTCAATTATTTATAATTATTTTCAATTATTTTCAATTATTTTCAATTATTTTCAATTATTTTCAATTATTTTCAATTATTTATAATTATTTTCAATTATTTTCAATTATTTATAATTATTTTCAATTATTTATAATTATTTTCAATTATTTATAATTATTTTCAATTATTTATCAATTATTTTCAATTATTTATAATTATTTTCAATCATTTATCAATTATTTTCAATTATTTATAATTCTTTTCAATTATTTATAATTCTTTTCAATTATTTTCAATTATTTTCAATTATTTTCAAGTATTTATAATTTTTTTCAATTATTTTCAATTATTTTCAATTATTTATAATTATTTTCAATTATTTTCAATTATTTATAATTATTTTCAATTATTTATCAATTATTTTCAATTATTCTCATTTATTTTCAATTATTTATCAATTATTTTCAATTATTTATAATGATTTTCAATTATTTTCAATTATTTATATATTATTTATAATTGTTTTCAATTATTTTTAATTATTTTTCAATTATTTATCAATTATTTTCAATTATTTATAATTATTTTCAATTATTTTCAATTATTTTAAATTATTTATAATTATTTTAAATTATTTATCAATTATTTTCAATTATTTATAATTATTTTCAATTATTTTCAATTATTTTCAATTATTTATAATTATTTTAAATTATTTATCAATTATTTTCTATTATTTTCAATTATTTTCAATTATTTTCAATTATTTTCAATTATTTTCAATTATTTTCAATTATTTTCAATTATTTTCAATTATTTTCAATTATTTTCAATTATTTTCAATTATTTATAATTATTTTCAATTATTTATCAATTATTTTCAATTATTTCAATTATTTTCAATTATTTTCAATTATTTATAATTATTTTCAATTATTTTCAATTATTTTCAATTATTTATCAATTATTTATAATTATTTTCAATTATTTATAATTATTTTCAATTATTTTAAATGATTTTCAATTATTTTCAATTATTTTCAATTATTTATAATTATTTTCTATTATTTATCAATTATTTTCAATTATTTTCAATTATTTATAATGATTGTCAATTATTTTCAATTATTTATCAATTATTTATAATTATTTTCAATTATTTATAATTATTTTCAATTATTTTAAATGATTTTCAATTATTTTCAATTATTTTCAATTATTTATAATTATTTTCAATTATTTATCAATTATTTTCAATTATTTTCAATTATTTTAAATTATTTATAATTATTTTCAATTATTTATCAATTATTTTCAATTATTTATAATTATTTTCAATTATTTTCAATTATTTTCAATTATTTATAATTATTTTAAATTATTTATCAATTATTTTCTATTATTTTCAATTATTTTCAATTATTTTCAATTATTTTCAATTATTTTCAATTATTTTCAATTATTTTCAATTATTTTCAATTATTTTCAATTATTTTCAATTATTTTCAATTATTTATAATTATTTTCAATTATTTATCAATTATTTTCAATTATTTCAATTATTTTCAATTATTTTCAATTATTTATAATTATTTTCAATTATTTTCAATTATTTTCAATTATTTATCAATTATTTATAATTATTTTCAATTATTTATAATTATTTTCAATTATTTTAAATGATTTTCAATTATTTTCAATTATTTTCAATTATTTATAATTATTTTCTATTATTTATCAATTATTTTCAATTATTTTCAATTATTTATAATGATTGTCAATTATTTTCAATTATTTATCAATTATTTATAATTATTTTCAATTATTTATAATTATTTTCAATTATTTTAAATGATTTTCAATTATTTTCAATTATTTTCAATTATTTATAATTATTTTCAATTATTTATCAATTATTTATCAATTATTTTCAATTATTTTAAATTATTTATAATTATTTTCAATTATTTATCAATTATTTTCAATTATTTATAATTATTTTCAATTATTTTCAATTATTTTCAATTATTTATAATTATTTTAAATTATTTATCAATTATTTTCTATTATTTTCCATTATTTTCAAGTATTTTCAATTATTTTCAGTTATTTTCAATTATTTTCAATTATTTTCAATTATTTTCAATTATTTTCAATTATTTATAATTATTTTCAATTATTTATCAATTATTTTCAATTATTTCAATTATTTTCAATTATTTTCAATTATTTTCAATTATTTTCAATTATTTTCAATTATTTTCAATTATTTTCAATTATTTTCAATTATTTATAATTATTTTCAATTATTTATCAATTATTTTCAATTATTTCAATTATTTTCAATTATTTTCAATTATTTATAATTATTTTCAATTATTTTCAATTATTTTCAATTATTTTTCAATTATTTATAATTATTTTCAATTATTTATAATTATTTTCAATTATTTATAATTATTTTCAATTATTTATCAATTATTTTCAATTATTTATAATTATTTTCAATCATTTATCAATTATTTTCAATTATTTATAATTCTTTTCAATTATTTATAATTCTTTTCAATTATTTTCAATTATTTTCAATTATTTTCAAGTATTTATAATTTTTTTCAATTATTTTCAATTATTTTCAATTATTTATAATTATTTTCAATTATTTTCAATTATTTTCAATTATTTATAATTATTTTCAATTATTTATCAATTATTTTCAATTATTCTCATTTATTTTCAATTATTTATCAATTATTTTCAATTATTTATAATGATTTTCAATTATTTATAATTATTTTCAATTATTTATCAATTATTTTCTATTATTTTCAATTATTTTCAATTATTTTCAATTATTTTCAATTATTTTCAATTATTTTCAATTATTTTCAATTATTTTCAATTATTTTCAATTATTTTCAATTATTTTCAATTATTTATAATTATTTTCAATTATTTATCAATTATTTTCAATTATTTCAATTATTTTCAATTATTTTCAATTATTTATAATTATTTTCAATTATTTTCAATTATTTTCAATTATTTATCAATTATTTATAATTATTTTCAATTATTTATAATTATTTTCAATTATTTTAAATGATTTTCAATTATTTTCAATTATTTTCAATTATTTATAATTATTTTCTATTATTTATCAATTATTTTCAATTATTTTCAATTATTTATAATGATTGTCAATTATTTTCAATTATTTATCAATTATTTATAATTATTTTCAATTATTTATAATTATTTTCAATTATTTTAAATGATTTTCAATTATTTTCAATTATTTTCAATTATTTATAATTATTTTCAATTATTTATCAATTATTTTCAATTATTTTCAATTATTTTAAATTATTTATAATTATTTTCAATTATTTATCAATTATTTTCAATTATTTATAATTATTTTCAATTATTTTCAATTATTTTCAATTATTTATAATTATTTTAAATTATTTATCAATTATTTTCTATTATTTTCAATTATTTTCAATTATTTTCAATTATTTTCAATTATTTTCAATTATTTTCAATTATTTTCAATTATTTTCAATTATTTTCAATTATTTTCAATTATTTTCAATTATTTATAATTATTTTCAATTATTTATCAATTATTTTCAATTATTTCAATTATTTTCAATTATTTTCAATTATTTATAATTATTTTCAATTATTTTCAATTATTTTCAATTATTTATCAATTATTTATAATTATTTTCAATTATTTATAATTATTTTCAATTATTTTAAATGATTTTCAATTATTTTCAATTATTTTCAATTATTTATAATTATTTTCTATTATTTATCAATTATTTTCAATTATTTTCAATTATTTATAATGATTGTCAATTATTTTCAATTATTTATCAATTATTTATAATTATTTTCAATTATTTATAATTATTTTCAATTATTTTAAATGATTTTCAATTATTTTCAATTATTTTCAATTATTTATAATTATTTTCAATTATTTATCAATTATTTATCAATTATTTTCAATTATTTTAAATTATTTATAATTATTTTCAATTATTTATCAATTATTTTCAATTATTTATAATTATTTTCAATTATTTTCAATTATTTTCAATTATTTATAATTATTTTAAATTATTTATCAATTATTTTCTATTATTTTCCATTATTTTCAAGTATTTTCAATTATTTTCAGTTATTTTCAATTATTTTCAATTATTTTCAATTATTTTCAATTATTTTCAATTATTTATAATTATTTTCAATTATTTATCAATTATTTTCAATTATTTCAATTATTTTCAATTATTTTCAATTATTTTCAATTATTTTCAATTATTTTCAATTATTTTCAATTATTTTCAATTATTTTCAATTATTTATAATTATTTTCAATTATTTATCAATTATTTTCAATTATTTCAATTATTTTCAATTATTTTCAATTATTTATAATTATTTTCAATTATTTTCAATTATTTTCAATTATTTTTCAATTATTTATAATTATTTTCAATTATTTATAATTATTTTCAATTATTTATAATTATTTTCAATTATTTATCAATTATTTTCAATTATTTATAATTATTTTCAATCATTTATCAATTATTTTCAATTATTTATAATTCTTTTCAATTATTTATAATTCTTTTCAATTATTTTCAATTATTTTCAATTATTTTCAAGTATTTATAATTTTTTTCAATTATTTTCAATTATTTTCAATTATTTATAATTATTTTCAATTATTTTCAATTATTTTCAATTATTTATAATTATTTTCAATTATTTATCAATTATTTTCAATTATTCTCATTTATTTTCAATTATTTATCAATTATTTTCAATTATTTATAATGATTTTCAATTATTTATAATTATTTTCAATTATTTATCAATTATTTTCAATTATTTATAATTATTTTCAATCATTTATCAATTATTTTCAATTATTTATAATTCTTTTCAATTATTTATAATTCTTTTCAATTATTTTCAATTATTTTCAATTATTTTCAAGTATTTATAATTTTTTTCAATTATTTTCAATTATTTTCAATTATTTATAATTATTTTCAATTATTTTCAATTATTTATAATTATTTTCAATTATTTATCAATTATTTTCAATTATTCTCATTTATTTTCAATTATTTATCAATTATTTTCAATTATTTATAATGATTTTCAATTATTTTCAATTATTTATATATTATTTATAATTGTTTTCAATTATTTTTAATTATTTTTCAATTATTTATCAATTATTTTCAATTATTTATAATTATTTTCAATTATTTTCAATTATTTTAAATTATTTATAATTATTTTAAATTATTTATCAATTATTTTCAATTATTTATAATTATTTTCAATTATTTTCAATTATTTTCAATTATTTATAATTATTTTAAATTATTTATCAATTATTTTCTATTATTTTCAATTATTTTCAATTATTTTCAATTATTTATCAATTATTTTCTATTATTTTCAATTATTTTCAATTATTTTCAATTATTTTCAGTTATTTTCAATTATTTTCAATTATTTTCAATTATTTTCAATTATTTTCAATTATTTTCAATTATTTTCAATTATTTATAATTATTTTCAATTATTTATCAATTATTTTCAATTATTTCAATTATTTTCAATTATTTTCAATTATTTATAATTATTTTCAATTATTTTCAATTATTTTCAATTATTTATCAATTATTTATAATTATTTTCAATTATTTATAATTATTTTCAATTATTTTAAATGATTTTCAATTATTTTCAATTATTTTCAATTATTTATAATTATTTTCTATTATTTATCAATTATTTTCAATTATTTTCAATTATTTATAATGATTGTCAATTATTTTCAATTATTTATCAATTATTTATAATTATTTTCAATTATTTATAATTATTTTCAATTATTTTAAATGATTTTCAATTATTTTCAATTATTTTCAATTATTTATAATTATTTTCAATTATTTATCAATTATTTTCAATTATTTTCAATTATTTTAAATTATTTATAATTATTTTCAATTATTTATCAATTATTTTCAATTATTTATAATTATTTTCAATTATTTTCAATTATTTTCAATTATTTATAATTATTTTAAATTATTTATCAATTATTTTCTATTATTTTCAATTATTTTCAATTATTTTCAATTATTTTCAATTATTTTCAATTATTTTCAATTATTTTCAATTATTTTCAATTATTTTCAATTATTTATAATTATTTTCAATTATTTATCAATTATTTTCAATTATTTCAATTATTTTCAATTATTTTCAATTATTTATAATTATTTTCAATTATTTTCAATTATTTTCAATTATTTATCAATTATTTATAATTATTTTCAATTATTTATAATTATTTTCAATTATTTTAAATGATTTTCAATTATTTTCAATTATTTTCAATTATTTATAATTATTTTCTATTATTTATCAATTATTTTCAATTATTTTCAATTATTTATAATGATTGTCAATTATTTTCAATTATTTATCAATTATTTATAATTATTTTCAATTATTTATAATTATTTTCAATTATTTATAATTATTTTCAATTATTTTAAATGATTTTCAATTATTTTCAATTATTTTCAATTATTTATAATTATTTTCAATTATTTATCAATTATTTATCAATTATTTTCAATTATTTTAAATTATTTATAATTATTTTCAATTATTTATCAATTATTTTCAATTATTTATAATTATTTTCAATTATTTTCAATTATTTTCAATTATTTATAATTATTTTAAATTATTTATCAATTATTTTCTATTATTTTCCATTATTTTCAAGTATTTTCAATTATTTTCAATTATTTTCAATTATTTTCAATTATTTTCAATTATTTTCAATTATTTTCAATTATTTATAATTATTTTCAATTATTTATCAATTATTTTCAATTATTTCAATTATTTTCAATTATTTTCAATTATTTTCAATTATTTTCAATTATTTTCAATTATTTTCAATTATTTTCAATTATTTTCAATTATTTTCAATTATTTTCAATTATTTATAATTATTTTCAATTATTTATCAATTATTTTCAATTATTTCAATTATTTTCAATTATTTTCAATTATTTATAATTATTTTCAATTATTTTCAATTATTTTCAATTATTTTTCAATTATTTATAATTATTTTCAATTATTTATAATTATTTTCAATTATTTATAATTATTTTCAATTATTTATCAATTATTTTCAATTATTTATAATTATTTTCAATCATTTATCAATTATTTTCAATTATTTATAATTCTTTTCAATTATTTATAATTCTTTTCAATTATTTTCAATTATTTTCAATTATTTTCAAGTATTTATAATTTTTTTCAATTATTTTCAATTATTTTCAATTATTTATAATTATTTTCAATTATTTTCAATTATTTTCAATTATTTATAATTATTTTCAATTATTTATCAATTATTTTCAATTATTCTCATTTATTTTCAATTATTTATCAATTATTTTCAATTATTTATAATGATTTTCAATTATTTTCAATTATTTATATATTATTTATAATTGTTTTCATTTATTTTTAATTATTTTTCAATTATTTATCAATTATTTTCAATTATTTATAATTATTTTCAATTATTTTCAATTATTTTAAATTATTTATAATTATTTTCAATTATTTATCAATTATTTTCAATTATTTATAATTATTTTCAATTATTTTCAATTATTTTCAATTATTTATAATTATTTTAAATTATTTATCAATTATTTTCTATTATTTTCAATTATTTTCAATTATTTTCAATTATTTTCAATTATTTTCAATTATTTTCAATTATTTTCAATTATTTTCAATTATTTTCAATTATTTATAATTATTTTCAATTATTTATCAATTATTTTCAATTATTTCAATTATTTTCAATTATTTTCAATTATTTATAATTATTTTCAATTATTTTCAATTATTTTCAATTATTTATCAATTATTTATAATTATTTATAATTATTTTCAATTATTTATAATTATTTTCAATTATTTTAAAAGATTTTCAATTATTTATAATTATTTTCTATTATTTATCAATTATTTTCAATTATTTTCAATTATTTATAATGATTGTCAATTATTTTCAATTATTTATCAATTATTTATAATTATTTTCAATTATTTATAATTATTTTCAATTATTTTAAATGATTTTCAATTATTTTCAATTATTTTCAATTATTTATAATTATTTTCAATTATTTATCAATTATTTTCAATTATTTTCAATTATTTTAAATTATTTATAATTATTTTCAATTATTTATCAATTATTTTCAATTATTTATAATTATTTTCAATTATTTTCAATTATTTTCAATTATTTATAATTATTTTAAATTATTTATCAATTATTTTCTATTATTTTCAATTATTTTCAAGTATTTTCAATTATTTTTAATTATTTTCAATTATTTTCAATTATTTTCAATTATTTTCAATTATTTTCAATTATTTTCAATTATTTATAATTATTTTCAATTATTTATCAATTATTTTCAATTATTTCAATTATTTTCAATTATTTTCAATTATTTTCAATTATTTTCAATTATTTTCAATTATTTATAATTATTTTTAATTATTTATCAATTATTTTCTATTATTTTCAATTATTTTCAATTATTTTCAATTATTTTCAATTATTTTCAATTATTTTCAATTATTTTCAATTATTTTCAATTATTTTCAATTATTTTCAATTATTTTCAATTATTTATCAATTATTTTCAATTATTTCAATTATTTTCAATTATTTTCAATTATTTATAAATATTTTCAATTATTTTCAATTATTTTCAATTATTTATCAATTATTTATAATTATTTTCAATTATTTATAATTATTTTCAATTATTTTAAATGATTTTCAATTATTTTCAATTATTTTCAATTATTTATAATTATTTTCTATTATTTATCAATTATTTTCAATTATTTTCAATTATTTATAATGATTGTCAATTATTTTCAATTATTTATCAATTATTTATAATTATTTTCAATTATTTATAATTATTTTCAATTATTTTAAATGATTTTCAATTATTTTCAATTATTTTCAATTATTTATAATTATTTTCAATTATTTATCAATTATTTTCAATTATTTTCAATTATTTTAAATTATTTATAATTATTTTCAATTATTTATCAATTATTTTCAATTATTTATAATTATTTTCAATTATTTTCAATTATTTTCAATTATTTATAATTATTTTAAATTATTTATCAATTATTTTCTATTATTTTCAATTATTTTCAATTATTTTCAATTATTTTCAATTATTTATAATTATTTTAAATTATTTATCAATTATTTTCTATTATTTTCAATTATTTTCAATTATTTTCAATTATTTTCAATTATTTTCAATTATTTTCAATTATTTTCAATTATTTTCAATTATTTTCAATTATTTTCAATTATTTTCAATTATTTATAATTATTTTCAATTATTTATCAATTATTTTCAATTATTTCAATTATTTTCAATTATTTTCAATTATTTATAATTATTTTCAATTATTTTCAATTATTTTCAATTATTTATCAATTATTTATAATTATTTTCAATTATTTATAATTATTTTCAATTATTTTAAATGATTTTCAATTATTTTCAATTATTTTCAATTATTTATAATTATTTTCTATTATTTATCAATTATTTTCAATTATTTTCAATTATTTATAATGATTGTCAATTATTTTCAATTATTTATCAATTATTTATAATTATTTTCAATTATTTATAATTATTTTCAATTATTTTAAATGATTTTCAATTATTTTCAATTATTTTCAATTATTTATAATTATTTTCAATTATTTATCAATTATTTATCAATTATTTTCAATTATTTTAAATTATTTATAATTATTTTCAATTATTTATCAATTATTTTCAATTATTTATAATTATTTTCAATTATTTTCAATTATTTTCAATTATTTATAATTATTTTAAATTATTTATCAATTATTTTCTATTATTTTCCATTATTTTCAAGTATTTTCAATTATTTTCAATTATTTTCAATTATTTTCAATTATTTTCAATTATTTTCAATTATTTTCAATTATTTATAATTATTTTCAATTATTTATCAATTATTTTCAATTATTTCAATTATTTTCAATTATTTTCAATTATTTTCAATTATTTTCAATTATTTTCAATTATTTTCAATTATTTTCAATTATTTTCAATTATTTTCAATTATTTTCAATTATTTATAATTATTTTCAATTATTTATCAATTATTTTCAATTATTTCAATTATTTTCAATTATTTTCAATTATTTATAATTATTTTCAATTATTTTCAATTATTTTCAATTATTTTTCAATTATTTATAATTATTTTCAATTATTTATAATTATTTTCAATTATTTATAATTATTTTCAATTATTTATCAATTATTTTCAATTATTTATAATTATTTTCAATCATTTATCAATTATTTTCAATTATTTATAATTCTTTTCAATTATTTATAATTCTTTTCAATTATTTTCAATTATTTTCAATTATTTTCAAGTATTTATAATTTTTTTCAATTATTTTCAATTATTTTCAATTATTTATAATTATTTTCAATTATTTTCAATTATTTTCAATTATTTATAATTATTTTCAATTATTTATCAATTATTTTCAATTATTCTCATTTATTTTCAATTATTTATCAATTATTTTCAATTATTTATAATGATTTTCAATTATTTTCAATTATTTATATATTATTTATAATTGTTTTCATTTATTTTTAATTATTTTTCAATTATTTATCAATTATTTTCAATTATTTATAATTATTTTCAATTATTTTCAATTATTTTAAATTATTTATAATTATTTTCAATTATTTATCAATTATTTTCAATTATTTATAATTATTTTCAATTATTTTCAATTATTTTCAATTATTTATAATTATTTTAAATTATTTATCAATTATTTTCTATTATTTTCATTTATTTTCAATTATTTTCAATTATTTTCAATTATTTATAATTATTTTCAATTATTTATCAATTATTTTCAATTATTTCAATTATTTTCAATTATTTTCAATTATTTTCAATTATTTTCAATTATTTTCAATTATTTATAATTATTTTTAATTATTTATCAATTATTTTCTATTATTTTCAATTATTTTCAATTATTTTCAATTATTTTCAATTATTTTCAATTATTTTCAATTATTTTCAATTATTTTCAATTATTTTCAATTATTTTCAATTATTTTCAATTATTTATCAATTATTTTCAATTATTTCAATTATTTTCAATTATTTATAAATATTTTCAATTATTTTCAATTATTTTCAATTATTTATCAATTATTTATAATTATTTTCAATTATTTATAATTATTTTCAATTATTTTAAATGATTTTCAATTATTTTCAATTATTTTCAATTATTTATAATTATTTTCTATTATTTATCAATTATTTTCAATTATTTTCAATTATTTATAATGATTGTCAATTATTTTCAATTATTTATCAATTATTTATAATTATTTTCAATTATTTATAATTATTTTCAATTATTTTAAATGATTTTCAATTATTTTCAATTATTTTCAATTATTTATAATTATTTTCAATTATTTATCAATTATTTTCAATTATTTTCAATTATTTTAAATTATTTATAATTATTTTCAATTATTTATCAATTATTTTCAATTATTTATAATTATTTTCAATTATTTTCAATTATTTTCAATTATTTATAATTATTTTAAATTATTTATCAATTATTTTCTATTATTTTCAATTATTTTCAAGTATTTTCAATTATTTTCAATTATTTTCAATTATTTTCAATTATTTTCAATTATTTATAATTATTTTCAATTATTTATCAATTATTTTCAATTATTTCAATTATTTTCAATTATTTTCAATTATTTTCAATTATTTTCAATTATTTTCAATTATTTTCAATTATTTTCAATTATTTTCAATTATTTTCAATTATTTATAATTATTTTCAATTATTTATCAATTATTTTCAATTATTTTCAATTATTTATCAATTATTTATAATTATTTTCAATTATTTATAATTATTTTCAATTATTTTCAATTATTTATAATTATTTATCAATTATTTTCAATTATTTATAATTATTTTCAATAATTTATCAATTATTTTCAATTATTTATAATTATTTTCAATTATTTATAATTCTTTTCAATTATTTTCAATTATTTTCAATTATTTTCAATTATGTTCAATTATTTTCAATTATTTATAATTATTTTCAATTATTTTCAATTATTTTCATTTATTTTCAATTATTTTCAATTATTTTCAATTATTTTCAATTATTTTCAATTATTTTTCAATTATTTATAATTATTTTCAATTATTTATAATTATTTTCAATTATTTATAATTATTTTCAATTATTTATCAATTATTTTCAATTATTTATAATTATTTTCAATCATTTATCAATTATTTTCAATTATTTATAATTCTTTTCAATTATTTATAATTCTTTTCAATTATTTTCAATTATTTTCAATTATTTTCAAGTATTTATAATTTTTTTCAATTATTTTCAATTATTTTCAATTATTTATAATTATTTTCAATTATTTTCAATTATTTTCAATTATTTATAATTATTTTCAATTATTTATCAATTATTTTCAATTATTCTCATTTATTTTCAATTATTTATCAATTATTTTCAATTATTTATAATGATTTTCAATTATTTTCAATTATTTATATATTATTTATAATTGTTTTCATTTATTTTTAATTATTTTTCAATTATTTATCAATTATTTTCAATTATTTATAATTATTTTCAATTATTTTCAATTATTTTAAATTATTTATAATTATTTTCAATTATTTATCAATTATTTTCAATTATTTATAATTATTTTCAATTATTTTCAATTATTTTCAATTATTTATAATTATTTTAAATTATTTATCAATTATTTTCTATTATTTTCAATTATTTTCAATTATTTTCAATTATTTTCAATTATTTTCAATTATTTTCAATTATTTTCAATTATTTTCAATTATTTTCAATTATTTATAATTATTTTCAATTATTTATCAATTATTTTCAATTATTTCAATTATTTTCAATTATTTTCAATTATTTATAATTATTTTCAATTATTTTCAATTATTTTCAATTATTTATCAATTATTTATAATTATTTATAATTATTTTCAATTATTTATAATTATTTTCAATTATTTTAAAAGATTTTCAATTATTTTCAATTATTTATAATTATATTCTATTATTTATCAATTATTTTCAATTATTTTCAATTATTTATAATGATTGTCAATTATTTTCAATTATTTATCAATTATTTATAATTATTTTCAATTATTTATAATTATTTTCAATTATTTTAAATGATTTTCAATTATTTATCAATTATTTTCAATTATTTATAATTATTTTCAATAATTTATCAATTATTTTCAATTATTTATAATTATTTTCAATTATTTATCAATTATTTTCAATTATTTACAATTAATTTAAAATATTTTCAATTGTTTTAAATTATTTTTAATTATTTATCAATTATTTATCAATTATTTTCAATTATTTATAATTATTTTAAATAATTTATAATTATTTTCAATTATTTATCAATAATTTTCAATTATTTATAATTATTTTCAATTATTTTCAATTATTTTAAATTATTTATAATTATTTTAAATTATTTATCAATTATTTTCTATTATTTATAATTATTTTCAATTATTTTCAATTATTTATAATTATTTTCAATTATTTATCAATTATTTTCCATTATTTATAATTAATTTAAAATATTTTCAAATATTTTAAATTATTTTCAATTATTTTAAATTATTTTCAATTATTTTAAATTATTTTAAATTATTTTCAATTATTTATAATTATTTTCAATTATTTTCAGTTATTTTCAATTATTTTCAATTATTTATAATTATTTTCAATTATTTTCAATTATTTTCAATTATTTTCAATTATTTTCAATTATTTTCAATTATTTATAATTATTTTCAATTATTTTCAATTATTTATAATTATTTTCAATTATTTATAATTATTTTCAATTATTTATAATTATTTTCAATTATTTATCAATTATTTTCAATTATTTATAATTATTTTCAATCATTTATCAATTATTTTCAATTATTTATAATTCTTTTCAATTATTTATAATTCTTTTCAATTATTTTCAATTATTTTCAATTATTTTCAAGTATTTATAATTTTTTTCAATTATTTTCAATTATTTTCAATTATTTATAATTATTTTCAATTATTTTAAATTATTTATAATTATTTTAAATTATTTATCAATTATTTTCAATTATTTATAATTATTTTCAATTATTTTCAATTATTTTCAATTATTTATAATTATTTTAAATTATTTATCAATTATTTTCTATTATTTTCAATTATTTTCAATTATTTTCAATTATTTTCAATTATTTTCAATTATTTTCAATTATTTTCAATTATTTTCAATTATTTTCAATTATTTTCAATTATTTTCAATTATTTATAATTATTTTCAATTATTTATCAATTATTTTCAATTATTTCAATTATTTTCAATTATTTTCAATTATTTATAATTATTTTCAATTATTTTCAATTATTTTCAATTATTTATCAATTATTTATAATTATTTTCAATTATTTATAATTATTTTCAATTATTTTAAATGATTTTCAATTATTTTCAATTATTTTCAATTATTTATAATTATTTTCTATTATTTATCAATTATTTTCAATTATTTTCAATTATTTATAATGATTGTCAATTATTTTCAATTATTTATCAATTATTTATAATTATTTTCAATTATTTATAATTATTTTCAATTATTTTAAATGATTTTCAATTATTTTCAATTATTTTCAATTATTTATAATTATTTTCAATTATTTATCAATTATTTTCAATTATTTTCAATTATTTTAAATTATTTATAATTATTTTCAATTATTTATCAATTATTTTCAATTATTTATAATTATTTTCAATTATTTTCAATTATTTTCAATTATTTATAATTATTTTAAATTATTTATCAATTATTTTCTATTATTTTCAATTATTTTCAATTATTTTCAATTATTTTCAATTATTTTCAATTATTTTCAATTATTTTCAATTATTTTCAATTATTTTCAATTATTTTCAATTATTTTCAATTATTTATAATTATTTTCAATTATTTATCAATTATTTTCAATTATTTCAATTATTTTCAATTATTTTCAATTATTTATAATTATTTTCAATTATTTTCAATTATTTTCAATTATTTATCAATTATTTATAATTATTTTCAATTATTTATAATTATTTTCAATTATTTTAAATGATTTTCAATTATTTTCAATTATTTTCAATTATTTTCAATTATTTATAATTATTTTCTATTATTTATCAATTATTTTCAATTATTTTCAATTATTTATAATGATTGTCAATTATTTTCAATTATTTATCAATTATTTATAATTATTTTCAATTATTTATAATTATTTTCAATTATTTTAAATGATTTTCAATTATTTTCAATTATTTTCAATTATTTATAATTATTTTCAATTATTTATCAATTATTTATCAATTATTTTCAATTATTTTAAATTATTTATAATTATTTTCAATTATTTATCAATTATTTTCAATTATTTATAATTATTTTCAATTATTTTCAATTATTTTCAATTATTTATAATTATTTTAAATTATTTATCAATTATTTTCTATTATTTTCCATTATTTTCAAGTATTTTCAATTATTTTCAGTTATTTTCAATTATTTTCAATTATTTTCAATTATTTTCAATTATTTTCAATTATTTATAATTATTTTCAATTATTTATCAATTATTTTCAATTATTTCAATTATTTTC
This sequence comes from Andrena bucephala, assembly GCA_947577245.1. Classification (NCBI taxonomy): domain Eukaryota; kingdom Metazoa; phylum Arthropoda; class Insecta; order Hymenoptera; family Andrenidae; genus Andrena; species Andrena bucephala. The sequence goes on along the minus strand of OX387716.1, from coordinate 35,933,634 downwards.
AATTATTTTCAATTATTTTCAATTATTTTCAATTATTTTCAATTATTTTCAATTATTTTCAATTATTTTCAATTATTTATAATTATTTTCAATTATTTATCAATTATTTTCAATTATTTCAATTATTTTCAATTATTTTCAATTATTTATAATTATTTTCAATTATTTTCAATTATTTTCAATTATTTTTCAATTATTTATAATTATTTTCAATTATTTATAATTATTTTCAATTATTTATAATTATTTTCAATTATTTATCAATTATTTTCAATTATTTATAATTATTTTCAATCATTTATCAATTATTTTCAATTATTTATAATTCTTTTCAATTATTTATAATTCTTTTCAATTATTTTCAATTATTTTCAATTATTTTCAAGTATTTATAATTTTTTTCAATTATTTTCAATTATTTTCAATTATTTATAATTATTTTCAATTATTTTCAATTATTTTCAATTATTTATAATTATTTTCAATTATTTATCAATTATTTTCAATTATTCTCATTTATTTTCAATTATTTATCAATTATTTTCAATTATTTATAATGATTTTCAATTATTTATAATTATTTTCAATTATTTATCAATTATTTTCAATTATTTATAATTATTTTCAATCATTTATCAATTATTTTCAATTATTTATAATTCTTTTCAATTATTTATAATTCTTTTCAATTATTTTCAATTATTTTCAATTATTTTCAAGTATTTATAATTTTTTTCAATTATTTTCAATTATTTTCAATTATTTATAATTATTTTCAATTATTTTCAATTATTTATAATTATTTTCAATTATTTATCAATTATTTTCAATTATTCTCATTTATTTTCAATTATTTATCAATTATTTTCAATTATTTATAATGATTTTCAATTATTTTCAATTATTTATATATTATTTATAATTGTTTTCAATTATTTTTAATTATTTTTCAATTATTTATCAATTATTTTCAATTATTTATAATTATTTTCAATTATTTTCAATTATTTTAAATTATTTATAATTATTTTAAATTATTTATCAATTATTTTCAATTATTTATAATTATTTTCAATTATTTTCAATTATTTTCAATTATTTATAATTATTTTAAATTATTTATCAATTATTTTCTATTATTTTCAATTATTTTCAATTATTTTCAATTATTTATCAATTATTTTCTATTATTTTCAATTATTTTCAATTATTTTCAATTATTTTCAGTTATTTTCAATTATTTTCAATTATTTTCAATTATTTTCAATTATTTTCAATTATTTTCAATTATTTTCAATTATTTATAATTATTTTCAATTATTTATCAATTATTTTCAATTATTTCAATTATTTTCAATTATTTTCAATTATTTATAATTATTTTCAATTATTTTCAATTATTTTCAATTATTTATCAATTATTTATAATTATTTTCAATTATTTATAATTATTTTCAATTATTTTAAATGATTTTCAATTATTTTCAATTATTTTCAATTATTTATAATTATTTTCTATTATTTATCAATTATTTTCAATTATTTTCAATTATTTATAATGATTGTCAATTATTTTCAATTATTTATCAATTATTTATAATTATTTTCAATTATTTATAATTATTTTCAATTATTTTAAATGATTTTCAATTATTTTCAATTATTTTCAATTATTTATAATTATTTTCAATTATTTATCAATTATTTTCAATTATTTTCAATTATTTTAAATTATTTATAATTATTTTCAATTATTTATCAATTATTTTCAATTATTTATAATTATTTTCAATTATTTTCAATTATTTTCAATTATTTATAATTATTTTAAATTATTTATCAATTATTTTCTATTATTTTCAATTATTTTCAATTATTTTCAATTATTTTCAATTATTTTCAATTATTTTCAATTATTTTCAATTATTTTCAATTATTTTCAATTATTTTCAATTATTTTCAATTATTTTCAATTATTTATAATTATTTTCAATTATTTATCAATTATTTTCAATTATTTCAATTATTTTCAATTATTTTCAATTATTTATAATTATTTTCAATTATTTTCAATTATTTTCAATTATTTATCAATTATTTATAATTATTTTCAATTATTTATAATTATTTTCAATTATTTTAAATGATTTTCAATTATTTTCAATTATTTTCAATTATTTATAATTATTTTCTATTATTTATCAATTATTTTCAATTATTTTCAATTATTTATAATGATTGTCAATTATTTTCAATTATTTATCAATTATTTATAATTATTTTCAATTATTTATAATTATTTTCAATTATTTATAATTATTTTCAATTATTTTAAATGATTTTCAATTATTTTCAATTATTTTCAATTATTTATAATTATTTTCAATTATTTATCAATTATTTATCAATTATTTTCAATTATTTTAAATTATTTATAATTATTTTCAATTATTTATCAATTATTTTCAATTATTTATAATTATTTTCAATTATTTTCAATTATTTTCAATTATTTATAATTATTTTAAATTATTTATCAATTATTTTCTATTATTTTCCATTATTTTCAAGTATTTTCAATTATTTTCAATTATTTTCAATTATTTTCAATTATTTTCAATTATTTTCAATTATTTTCAATTATTTATAATTATTTTCAATTATTTATCAATTATTTTCAATTATTTCAATTATTTTCAATTATTTTCAATTATTTTCAATTATTTTCAATTATTTTCAATTATTTTCAATTATTTTCAATTATTTTCAATTATTTTCAATTATTTTCAATTATTTATAATTATTTTCAATTATTTATCAATTATTTTCAATTATTTCAATTATTTTCAATTATTTTCAATTATTTATAATTATTTTCAATTATTTTCAATTATTTTCAATTATTTTTCAATTATTTATAATTATTTTCAATTATTTATAATTATTTTCAATTATTTATAATTATTTTCAATTATTTATCAATTATTTTCAATTATTTATAATTATTTTCAATCATTTATCAATTATTTTCAATTATTTATAATTCTTTTCAATTATTTATAATTCTTTTCAATTATTTTCAATTATTTTCAATTATTTTCAAGTATTTATAATTTTTTTCAATTATTTTCAATTATTTTCAATTATTTATAATTATTTTCAATTATTTTCAATTATTTTCAATTATTTATAATTATTTTCAATTATTTATCAATTATTTTCAATTATTCTCATTTATTTTCAATTATTTATCAATTATTTTCAATTATTTATAATGATTTTCAATTATTTTCAATTATTTATATATTATTTATAATTGTTTTCATTTATTTTTAATTATTTTTCAATTATTTATCAATTATTTTCAATTATTTATAATTATTTTCAATTATTTTCAATTATTTTAAATTATTTATAATTATTTTCAATTATTTATCAATTATTTTCAATTATTTATAATTATTTTCAATTATTTTCAATTATTTTCAATTATTTATAATTATTTTAAATTATTTATCAATTATTTTCTATTATTTTCAATTATTTTCAATTATTTTCAATTATTTTCAATTATTTTCAATTATTTTCAATTATTTTCAATTATTTTCAATTATTTTCAATTATTTATAATTATTTTCAATTATTTATCAATTATTTTCAATTATTTCAATTATTTTCAATTATTTTCAATTATTTATAATTATTTTCAATTATTTTCAATTATTTTCAATTATTTATCAATTATTTATAATTATTTATAATTATTTTCAATTATTTATAATTATTTTCAATTATTTTAAAAGATTTTCAATTATTTATAATTATTTTCTATTATTTATCAATTATTTTCAATTATTTTCAATTATTTATAATGATTGTCAATTATTTTCAATTATTTATCAATTATTTATAATTATTTTCAATTATTTATAATTATTTTCAATTATTTTAAATGATTTTCAATTATTTTCTATTATTTTCAATTATTTATAATTATTTTCAATTATTTATCAATTATTTTCAATTATTTTCAATTATTTTAAATTATTTATAATTATTTTCAATTATTTATCAATTATTTTCAATTATTTATAATTATTTTCAATTATTTTCAATTATTTTCAATTATTTATAATTATTTTAAATTATTTATCAATTATTTTCTATTATTTTCAATTATTTTCAAGTATTTTCAATTATTTTTAATTATTTTCAATTATTTTCAATTATTTTCAATTATTTTCAATTATTTTCAATTATTTTCAATTATTTATAATTATTTTCAATTATTTATCAATTATTTTCAATTATTTCAATTATTTTCAATTATTTTCAATTATTTTCAATTATTTTCAATTATTTTCAATTATTTATAATTATTTTTAATTATTTATCAATTATTTTCTATTATTTTCAATTATTTTCAATTATTTTCAATTATTTTCAATTATTTTCAATTATTTTCAATTATTTTCAATTATTTTCAATTATTTTCAATTATTTTCAATTATTTTCAATTATTTTCAATTATTTATCAATTATTTTCAATTATTTCAATTATTTTCAATTATTTTCAATTATTTATAAATATTTTCAATTATTTTCAATTATTTTCAATTATTTATCAATTATTTATAATTATTTTCAATTATTTATAATTATTTTCAATTATTTTAAATGATTTTCAATTATTTTCAATTATTTTCAATTATTTATAATTATTTTCTATTATTTATCAATTATTTTCAATTATTTTCAATTATTTATAATGATTGTCAATTATTTTCAATTATTTATCAATTATTTATAATTATTTTCAATTATTTATAATTATTTTCAATTATTTTAAATGATTTTCAATTATTTTCAATTATTTTCAATTATTTATAATTATTTTCAATTATTTATCAATTATTTTCAATTATTTTCAATTATTTTAAATTATTTATAATTATTTTCAATTATTTATCAATTATTTTCAATTATTTATAATTATTTTCAATTATTTTCAATTATTTTCAATTATTTATAATTATTTTAAATTATTTATCAATTATTTTCTATTATTTTCAATTATTTTCAATTATTTTCAATTATTTTCAATTATTTATAATTATTTTAAATTATTTATCAATTATTTTCTATTATTTTCAATTATTTTCAAATATTTTCAATTATTTTCAATTATTTTCAATTATTTTCAATTATTTTCAATTATTTTCAATTATTTTCAATTATTTTCAATTATTTTCAATTATTTATAATTATTTTCAATTATTTATCAATTATTTTCAATTATTTCAATTATTTTCAATTATTTTCAATTATTTATAATTATTTTCAATTATTTTCAATTATTTTCAATTATTTATCAATTATTTATAATTATTTTCAATTATTTATAATTATTTTCAATTATTTTAAATGATTTTCAATTATTTTCAATTATTTTCAATTATTTATAATTATTTTCTATTATTTATCAATTATTTTCAATTATTTTCAATTATTTATAATGATTGTCAATTATTTTCAATTATTTATCAATTATTTATAATTATTTTCAATTATTTATAATTATTTTCAATTATTTTAAATGATTTTCAATTATTTTCAATTATTTTCAATTATTTATAATTATTTTCAATTATTTATCAATTATTTATCAATTATTTTCAATTATTTTAAATTATTTATAATTATTTTCAATTATTTATCAATTATTTTCAATTATTTATAATTATTTTCAATTATTTTCAATTATTTTCAATTATTTATAATTATTTTAAATTATTTATCAATTATTTTCTATTATTTTCCATTATTTTCAAGTATTTTCAATTATTTTCAATTATTTTCAATTATTTTCAATTATTTTCAATTATTTTCAATTATTTTCAATTATTTATAATTATTTTCAATTATTTATCAATTATTTTCAATTATTTCAATTATTTTCAATTATTTTCAATTATTTTCAATTATTTTCAATTATTTTCAATTATTTTCAATTATTTTCAATTATTTTCAATTATTTTCAATTATTTTCAATTATTTATAATTATTTTCAATTATTTATCAATTATTTTCAATTATTTCAATTATTTTCAATTATTTTCAATTATTTATAATTATTTTCAATTATTTTCAATTATTTTCAATTATTTTTCAATTATTTATAATTATTTTCAATTATTTATAATTATTTTCAATTATTTATAATTATTTTCAATTATTTATCAATTATTTTCAATTATTTATAATTATTTTCAATCATTTATCAATTATTTTCAATTATTTATAATTCTTTTCAATTATTTATAATTCTTTTCAATTATTTTCAATTATTTTCAATTATTTTCAAGTATTTATAATTTTTTTCAATTATTTTCAATTATTTTCAATTATTTATAATTATTTTCAATTATTTTCAATTATTTTCAATTATTTATAATTATTTTCAATTATTTATCAATTATTTTCAATTATTCTCATTTATTTTCAATTATTTATCAATTATTTTCAATTATTTATAATGATTTTCAATTATTTTCAATTATTTATATATTATTTATAATTGTTTTCATTTATTTTTAATTATTTTTCAATTATTTATCAATTATTTTCAATTATTTATAATTATTTTCAATTATTTTCAATTATTTTAAATTATTTATAATTATTTTCAATTATTTATCAATTATTTTCAATTATTTATAATTATTTTCAATTATTTTCAATTATTTTCAATTATTTATAATTATTTTTAATTATTTATCAATTATTTTCTATTATTTTCAATTATTTTCAATTATTTTCAATTATTTTCAATTATTTTCAATTATTTTCAATTATTTTCAATTATTTTCAATTATTTTCAATTATTTATAATTATTTTCAATTATTTATCAATTATTTTCAATTATTTCAATTATTTTCAATTATTTTCAATTATTTATAATTATTTTCAATTATTTTCAATTATTTTCAATTATTTATCAATTATTTATAATTATTTATAATTATTTTCAATTATTTATAATTATTTTCAATTATTTTAAAAGATTTTCAATTATTTATAATTATTTTCTATTATTTATCAATTATTTTCAATTATTTTCAATTATTTATAATGATTGTCAATTATTTTCAATTATTTATCAATTATTTATAATTATTTTCAATTATTTATAATTATTTTCAATTATTTTAAATGATTTTCAATTATTTTCAATTATTTTCAATTATTTATAATTATTTTCAATTATTTATCAATTATTTTCAATTATTTTCAATTATTTTAAATTATTTATAATTATTTTCAATTATTTATCAATTATTTTCAATTATTTATAATTATTTTCAATTATTTTCAATTATTTTCAATTATTTATAATTATTTTAAATTATTTATCAATTATTTTCTATTATTTTCAATTATTTTCAAGTATTTTCAATTATTTTCAATTATTTTCAATTATTTTCAATTATTTTCATTTATTTTCAATTATTTTCAATTATTTTCAATTATTTATAATTATTTTCAATTATTTATCAATTATTTTCAATTATTTCAATTATTTTCAATTATTTTCAATTATTTTCAATTATTTTCAATTATTTTCAATTATTTATAATTATTTTTAATTATTTATCAATTATTTTCTATTATTTTCAATTATTTTCAATTATTTTCAATTATTTTCAATTATTTTCAATTATTTTCAATTATTTTCAATTATTTTCAATTATTTTCAATTATTTTCAATTATTTTCAATTATTTATCAATTATTTTCAATTATTTCAATTATTTTCAATTATTTATAAATATTTTCAATTATTTTCAATTATTTTCAATTATTTATCAATTATTTATAATTATTTTCAATTATTTATAATTATTTTCAATTATTTTAAATGATTTTCAATTATTTTCAATTATTTTCAATTATTTATAATTATTTTCTATTATTTATCAATTATTTTCAATTATTTTCAATTATTTATAATGATTGTCAATTATTTTCAATTATTTATCAATTATTTATAATTATTTTCAATTATTTATAATTATTTTCAATTATTTTAAATGATTTTCAATTATTTTCAATTATTTTCAATTATTTATAATTATTTTCAATTATTTATCAATTATTTTCAATTATTTTCAATTATTTTAAATTATTTATAATTATTTTCAATTATTTATCAATTATTTTCAATTATTTATAATTATTTTCAATTATTTTCAATTATTTTCAATTATTTATAATTATTTTAAATTATTTATCAATTATTTTCTATTATTTTCAATTATTTTCAAGTATTTTCAATTATTTTCAATTATTTTCAATTATTTTCAATTATTTTCAATTATTTATAATTATTTTCAATTATTTATCAATTATTTTCAATTATTTCAATTATTTTCAATTATTTTCAATTATTTTCAATTATTTTCAATTATTTTCAATTATTTTCAATTATTTTCAATTATTTTCAATTATTTTCAATTATTTATAATTATTTTCAATTATTTATCAATTATTTTCAATTATTTCAATTATTTTCAATTATTTTCAATTATTTATAATTATTTTCAATTATTTTCAATTATTTTCAATTATTTATCAATTATTTATAATTATTTTCAATTATTTATAATTATTTTCAATTATTTTAAATGATTTTCAATTATTTTCAATTATTTTCAATTATTTATAATTATTTTCTATTATTTATCAATTATTTTCAATTATTTATAATGATTGTCAATTATTTTCAATTATTTATCAATTATTTATAATTATTTTCAATTATTTATAATTATTTTCAATTATTTTCAATTATTTATAATTATTTATCAATTATTTTCAATTATTTATAATTATTTTCAATAATTTATCAATTATTTTCAATTATTTATAATTATTTTCAATTATTTATAATTCTTTTCAATTATTTTCAATTATTTTCAATTATTTTCAATTATGTTCAATTATTTTCAATTATTTATAATTATTTTCAATTATTTTCAATTATTTTCATTTATTTTCAATTATTTTCAATTATTTTCAATTATTTTCAATTATTTTCAATTATTTTCAATTATTTTCAATTATTTATAATTATTTTCAATTATTTATCAATTATTTTCTATTATTTTCAATTATTTTCAATTATTTTCAATTATTTTCAATTATTTTCAATTATTTTCAATTATTTTCAATTATTTTCAATTATTTTCAATTATTTATAATTATTTTCAATTATTTATCAATTATTTTCAATTATTTCCATTATTTTCAATTATTTTCAATTATTTATAAATATTTTCAATTATTTTCAATTATTTTCAATTATTTATCAATTATTTATAATTATTTTCAATTATTTATAATTATTTTCAATTATTTTAAATGATTTTCAATTATTTTCAATTATTTTCAATTATTTATAATTATTTTCTATTATTTATCAATTATTTTCAATTATTTTCAATTATTTATAATGATTGTCAATTATTTTCAATTATTTATCAATTATTTATAATTATTTTCAATTATTTATAATTATTTTCAATTATTTTAAATGATTTTCAATTATTTTCAATTATTTTCAATTATTTATAATTATTTTCAATTATTTATCAATTATTTTCAATTATTTTCAATTATTTTAAATTATTTATAATTATTTTCAATTATTTATCAATTATTTTCAATTATTTATAATTATTTTCAATTATTTTCAATTATTTTCAATTATTTATAATTATTTTAAATTATTTATCAATTATTTTCTATTATTTTCAATTATTTTCAAGTATTTTCAATTATTTTCAATTATTTTCAATTATTTTCAATTATTTTCAATTATTTTCAATTATTTTCAATTATTTATAATTATTTTCAATTATTTATCAATTATTTTCAATTATTTCAATTATTTTCAATTATTTTCAATTATTTTCAATTATTTTCAATTATTTTCAATTATTTTCAATTATTTTCAATTATTTTCAATTATTTTCAATTATTTATAATTATTTTCAATTATTTATCAATTATTTTCAATTATTTCAATTATTTTCAATTATTTTCAATTATTTATAATTATTTTCAATTATTTTCAATTATTTTCAATTATTTATCAATTATTTATAATTATTTTCAATTATTTATAATTATTTTCAATTATTTTAAATGATTTTCAATTATTTTCAATTATTTTCAATTATTTATAATTATTTTCTATTATTTATCAATTATTTTCAATTATTTTCAATTATTTATAATGATTGTCAATTATTTTCAATTATTTATCAATTATTTATAATTATTTTCAATTATTTATAATTATTTTCAATTATTTTAAATGATTTTCAATTATTTTCAATTATTTTCAATTATTTATAATTATTTTCAATTATTTATCAATTATTTTCAATTATTTATAATTATTTTAAATTATTTATCAATTATTTTCTATTATTTTCAATTATTTTCAATTATTTTCAATTATTTATAATTATTTTCAATTATTTTCAATTATTTATAATTATTTTCAATTATTTATAATTATTTTCAATTATTTATAATTATTTTCAATTATTTATCAATTATTTTCAATTATTTATAATTATTTTCAATCATTTATCAATTATTTTCAATTATTTATAATTCTTTTCAATTATTTATAATTCTTTTCAATTATTTTCAATTATTTTCAATTATTTTCAAGTATTTATAATTTTTTTCAATTATTTTCAATTATTTTCAATTATTTATAATTATTTTCAATTATTTTCTATTATTTATAATTATTTTCAATTATTTATCAATTATTTTCAATTATTCTCATTTATTTTCAATTATTTATCAATTATTTTCAATTATTTATAATTATTTTCAATTATTTTCAATTATTTTCAATTATTTATAATTATTTTAAATTATTTATCAATTATTTTCTATTATTTTCAATTATTTTCAAGTATTTTCAATTATTTTCAATTATTTTCAATTATTTTCAATTATTTTCAATTATTTTCAATTATTTTCAATTATTTTCAATTATTTATAATTATTTTCAATTATTTATCAATTATTTTCAATTATTTCAATTATTTTCAATTATTTTCAATTATTTTCAATTATTTTCAATTATTTTCAATTATTTTCAATTATTTTCAATTATTTTCAATTATTTTCAATTATTTATAATTATTTTCAATTATTTATCAATTATTTTCAATTATTTCAATTATTTTCAATTATTTTCAATTATTTATAATTATTTTCAATTATTTTCAATTATTTTCAATTATTTTTCAATTATTTATAATTATTTTCAATTATTTATAATTATTTTCAATTATTTATCAATTATTTTCAATTATTTATAATTATTTTCAATCATTTATCAATTATTTTCAATTATTTATAATTCTTTTCAATTATTTATAATTCTTTTCAATTATTTTCAATTATTTTCAATTATTTTCAAGTATTTATAATTTTTTTCAATTATTTTCAATTATTTTCAATTATTTATAATTATTTTCAATTATTTTCAATTATTTTCAATTATTTATAATTATTTTCAATTATTTATCAATTATTTTCAATTATTCTCATTTATTTTCAATTATTTATCAATTATTTTCAATTATTTATAATGATTTTCAATTATTTTCAATTATTTATATATTATTTATAATTGTTTTCATTTATTTTTAATTATTTTTCAATTATTTATCAATTATTTTCAATTATTTATAATTATTTTCAATTATTTTCAATTATTTTAAATTATTTATAATTATTTTCAATTATTTATCAATTATTTTCAATTATTTATAATTATTTTCAATTATTTTCAATTATTTTCAATTATTTATAATTATTTTAAATTATTTATCAATTATTTTCTATTATTTTCAATTATTTTCAATTATTTTCAATTATTTTCAATTATTTTCAATTATTTTCAATTATTTTCAATTATTTTCAATTATTTTCAATTATTTATAATTATTTTCAATTATTTATCAATTATTTTCAATTATTTCAATTATTTTCAATTATTTTCAATTATTTATAATTATTTTCAATTATTTTCAATTATTTTCAATTATTTATCAATTATTTATAATTATTTATAATTATTTTCAATTATTTATAATTATTTTCAATTATTTTAAAAGATTTTCAATTATTTTCAATTATTTATAATTATTTTCTATTATTTATCAATTATTTTCAATTATTTTCAATTATTTATAATGATTGTCAATTATTTTCAATTATTTATCAATTATTTATAATTATTTTCAATTATTTATAATTATTTTCAATTATTTTAAATGATTTTCAATTATTTTCAATTATTTTCAATTATTTATAATTATTTTCAATTATTTATCAATTATTTTCAATTATTTTAAATTATTTATAATTATTTTCAATTATTTATCAATTATTTTCAATTATTTATAATTATTTTCAATTATTTTCAATTATTTTCAATTATTTATAATTATTTTAAATTATTTATCAATTATTTTCTATTATTTTCAATTATTTTCAAGTATTTTCAATTATTTTCAATTATTTTCAATTATTTTCAATTATTTTCAATTATTTTCAATTATTTTCAATTATTTTCAATTATTTATAATTATTTTCAATTATTTATCAATTATTTTCAATTATTTCAATTATTTTCAATTATTTTCAATTATTTTCAATTATTTTCAATTATTTTCAATTATTTATAATTATTTTTAATTATTTATCAATTATTTTCTATTATTTTCAATTATTTTCAATTATTTTCAATTATTTTCAATTATTTTCAATTATTTTAAATTATTTTCAATTATTTTCAATTATTTTCAATTATTTTCAATTATTTTCAATTATTTATAATTATTTTCAATTATTTATCAATTATTTTCAATTATTTCAATTATTTTCAATTATTTTCAATTATTTATAAATATTTTCCATTATTTTCAATTATTTTCAATTATTTATCAATTATTTATAATTATTTTCAATTATTTATAATTATTTTCAATTATTTTAAATGATTTTCAATTATTTTCAATTATTTTCAATTATTTATAATTATTTTCTATTATTTATCAATTATTTTCAATTATTTTCAATTATTTATAATGATTGTCAATTATTTTCAATTATTTATCAATTATTTATAATTATTTTCAATTATTTATAATTATTTTCAATTATTTTAAATGATTTTCAATTATTTTCAATTATTTTCAATTATTTATAATTATTTTCAATTATTTATCAATTATTTTCAATTATTTTCAATTATTTTAAATTATTTATAATTATTTTCAATTATTTATCAATTATTTTCAATTATTTATAATTATTTTCAATTATTTTCAATTATTTTCAATTATTTATAATTATTTTAAATTATTTATCAATTATTTTCTATTATTTTCAATTATTTTCCAGTATTTTCAATTATTTTCAATTATTTTCAATTATTTTCAATTATTTTCAATTATTTTCAATTATTTTCAATTATTTATAATTATTTTCAATTATTTATCAATTATTTTCAATTATTTCAATTATTTTCAATTATTTTCAATTATTTTCAATTATTTTCAATTATTTTCAATTATTTTCAATTATTTTCAATTATTTTCAATTATTTTCAATTATTTATAATTATTTTCAATTATTTATCAATTATTTTCAATTATTTCAATTATTTTCAATTATTTTCAATTATTTATAATTATTTTCAATTATTTATCAATTATTTATAATTATTTTCAATTATTTATAATTATTTTCAATTATTTTAAATGATTTTCAATTATTTTCAATTATTTTCAATTATTTATAATTATTTTCTATTATTTATCAATTATTTTCAATTATTTTCAATTATTTATAATGATTGTCAATTATTTTCAATTATTTATCAATTATTTATAATTATTTTCAATTATTTATAATTATTTTCAATTATTTTAAATGATTTTCAATTATTTTCAATTATTTTCAATTATTTATCAATTATTTTCAATTATTTATAATTATTTATCAATTATTTTCAATTATTTATAATTATTTATCAATTATTTTCAATTATTTATAATTATTTTCAATAATTTATCAATTATTTTCAATTATTTATAATTATTTTCAATTATTTATAATTCTTTTCAATTATTTTCAATTATTTTCAATTATTTTCAATTATGTTCAATTATTTTCAATTATTTATAATTATTTTCAATTATTTTCAATTATTTTCATTTATTTTCAATTATTTTCAATTATTTTCAATTATTTTCAATTATTTTCAATTATTTTCAATTATTTTCAATTATTTATAATTATTTTCAATTATTTTCAATTATTTTCAATTATTTATAATTATTTTCAATTATTTATAATTATTTTCAATTATTTATAATTATTTTCAATTATTTATCAATTATTTTCAATTATTTATAATTATTTTAATCATTTATCAATTATTTTCAATTATTTATAATTATTTTCAATTATTTATTATTCTTTTCAATTATTTTCAATTATTTTCAATTATTTTCAAGTATTTATAATTTTTTTCAATTATTTTCAATTATTTTCAATTATTTATAATTATTTTCAATTATTTTCAATTATTTTCAATTATTTATAATTATTTTCAATTATTTATCAATTATTTTGAATTATTTTCAATTATTTTCAATTATTTATCAATTATTTTCAATTATTTATAATGATTTTCAATTATTTTCAATTATTTATAAATTATTTATAATTGTTTTCAATTATTTATAATTATTTTCAATTATTTTCAATTATTTTCAATTATTTTCACTTATTTATAATTATTTTCAATTATTTTCAATTATTTTCAATTATTTTCAATTATTTTCAATTACTTATCAATTATTTTCAATTATTTTCAATTATTTTCAATTATTTATCAATTATTTTCAATTATTTTCAATTATTTTCAATTATTTATAATTATTTTCAATTATTTATCAATTATTTTGAATTATTTTCAATTATTTTCAATTATTTATCAATTATTTTCAATTATTTATAATGATTTTCAATTATTTTCAATTATTTATAAATTATTTATAATTGTTTTCAATTATTTATAATTATTTTCAATTATTTTCAATTATTTTCAATTATTTTCACTTATTTATAATTATTTTCAATTATTTTCAATTATTTTCAATTATTTTCAATTATTTTCAATTACTTATCAATTATTTTCAATTATTTTCAATTATTTTCAATTATTTTCAATTATTTTCAATTATTTTCAATTATTTATCAATTATTTTCAATAATTTATCAATTATTTTCAATTATTTATAATTATTTTCAATTATTTATAATTCTTTTCAATTATTTTCAATTATTTTCAATTATTTTCAATTATTTTCAATTATTTTCAATTATTTTCAATTATTTTCAATTATTTATAATTATTTTCAATTATTTTCAATTATTTTCAATTATTTTCAATTATTTTCAATTATTTTCAATTATTTATAATTATTTATAATTATTTTCAGTTATTTTCAATTATTTTCAATTATTTTCAATTATTTTCAATTATTTTCTATTATTTTCAATTATTTTCAATTATTTTCAATTATTTTCAATTATTTTCAATTATTTTCAATTATTTTCAATTATTTTCAATTATTTTCAATTATTTATAATTATTTTCAATTATTTATCAATTATTTTCAATTATTTCAATTATTTTCAATTATTTATAATTATTTTCAATTATTTTCAATTATTTTCAATTATTTATCAATTATTTATAATTATTTTCAATTATTTATAATTATTTTCAATTATTTTAAATGATTTTCAATTATTTTCAATTATTTTCAATTATTTATAATTATTTTCTATTATTTATCAATTATTTTCAATTATTTTCAATTATTTATAATGATTGTCTATTATTTTCAATTATTTATCAATTATTTATAATTATTTTCAATTATTTATAATTATTTTCAATTATTTTAAATGATTTTCAATTATTTTCAATTATTTTCAATTATTTATAATTATTTTCAATTATTTATCAATTATTTTCAATTATTTACAATTAATTTAAAATATTTTCAATTGTTTTAAATTATTTTTAATTATTTATCAATTATTTATCAATTATTTTCAATTATTTATAATTATTTTAAATTATTTATAATTATTTTCAATTACTTATCAATTATTTTCAATTATTTTCAATTATTTTCAATTATTTTAAATTATTTTCAATTATTTTCAATTATTTATCAATTATTTTCAATTATTTTCAATTATTTTCAATTATTTTCAATTATTTTCAATTATTTTCAATTATTTATAATTATTTTCAATTATTTTCAATTATTTTCAATTATTTTCAATTATTTTCAATTATTTTCAATTACTTATCAATTATTTTCAATTATTTTCAATTATTTTCAATTATTTTCAATTATTTTCAATTATTTTCAATTATTTATCAATTATTTTCAATTATTTTCAATTATTTTCAATTATTTTCAATTATTTTCAATTATTTATCAATTATTTTCAATTATTTATAATTATTTTCAATAATTTATCAATTATTTTCAATTATTTATAATTATTTTCAATTATTTATAATTCTTTTCAATTATTTTCAATTATTTTCAATTATTTTCAATTATTTTCAATTATTTTCAATTATTTATAATTATTTTCAATTATGTTCAATTATTTTCAATTATTTATAATTATTTTCAATTATTTATAATTATTTTCAATTATTTTCAATTATTTTCAATTATTTTCAATTATTTTCAATTATTTTCAATTATTTTCAATTATTTTCAATTATTTTCAATTATTTTCAATTATTTTCAATTATTTATAATTATTTTCAATTATTTATAATTATTTTCAATTATTTATAATTATTTTCAATTATTTATCAATTATTTTCAATTATTTATAATTATTTTAATCATTTATCAATTATTTTCAATTATTTATAATTATTTTCAATTATTTATAATTCTTTTCAATTATTTTCAATTATTTTCAATTATTTTCAAGTATTTATAATTTTTTTCAATTATTTTCAATTATTTTCAATTATTTATAATTATTTTCAATTATTTTCAATTATTTTCAATTATTTATAATTATTTTCAATTATTTATCAATTATTTTGAATAATTTTCAATTATTTCCAATCAGTTATCAATTAATTTCTATTATTTTCAATTATTTTCAATTATTTATAATTATTTCCAATTATTTTCAATTATTTATAATTATTTTAAATTATTTATCAATTATTTTCAATTATTTATAATCAATTTAAATTATTTTCAATTATTTTCAATTATTTTCAATTATTTATCAATTATTTTCAATTATTTTCAATTATTCATAATTATTTTCAATTATTTATCAATTATTTTCAATTATTTATCAATTATTTTCAATTATTTATAATGATTTTCAATTATTTTCAATTATTTATAAATTATTTATAATTGTTTTCAATTATTTATAATTATTTTCAATTATTTTCAATTATTTTCAATTATTTTCACTTATTTATAATTATTTTCATTTATTTTCAATTATTTTCAATTATTTTCAATTATTTATCAATTATTTTCAATTATTTTCAATTATTTTCAATTATTTTCAATTATTTTCAATTATTTTCAATTATTTTCAATTATTTTCAATTATTTTCAATTATTTTCAATTATTTTCAATTATTTATAATTATTTCCAATTAGTTATCAATTAATTTCAATTATTTTCAATTATTTTCAATTATTTATAATTATTTCCAATTATTTTCAATTATTTATAATTATTTTCAATTATTTATCAATTATTTTCAATTATTTATAATTAATTTAAATTATTTTCAATTAATTTAAATTATTTTCAATTATTTTCAATTATTTTCAATTAT
The DNA here is from genome assembly GCA_947577245.1 of Andrena bucephala. Taxonomy (NCBI): domain Eukaryota; kingdom Metazoa; phylum Arthropoda; class Insecta; order Hymenoptera; family Andrenidae; genus Andrena; species Andrena bucephala. The sequence goes on along the minus strand of OX387716.1, from coordinate 35,915,609 downwards.
TTATCAATTATTTTCAATTATTTATAATTATTTTTAATAATTTATCAATTATTTTCAATTATTTATAATTATTTTCAATTATTTATAAATCTTTTCAATTATTTTCAATTATTTTCAATTATTTTCAATTATTTTCAATTATTTTCAATTATTTTCAATTATTTTCAATTATTTATAATTATTTTCAATTATTTTCAATTATTTATCAATTATTTATAATTATTTTCAATTATTTATAATTATTTTCAATTATTTTAAATGATTTTCAATTATTTTCAATTATTTTCAATTATTTATAATTATTTTCTATTATTTATCAATTATTTTCAATTATTTTCAATTATTTATAATGATTGTCAATTATTTTCAATTATTTATCAATTATTTATAATTATTTTCAATTATTTATAATTATTTTCAATTATTTTAAATGATTTTCAATTATTTTCAATTATTTTCAATTATTTATAATTATTTTCAATTATTTATCAATTATTTTCAATTATTTACAATTAATTTAAAATATTTTCAATTGTTTTAAATTATTTTTAATTATTTATCAATTATTTATCAATTATTTTCAATTATTTATAATTATTTTAAATTATTTATAATTATTTTCAATTACTTATCAATTATTTTCAATTATTTTCAATTATTTTAAATTATTTTCAATTATTTTCAATTATTTATCAATTATTTTCAATTATTTTCAATTATTTTCAATTATTTTCAATTATTTTCAATTATTTTCAATTATTTATAATTATTTTCAATTATTTTCAATTATTTTCAATTATTTTCAATTATTTTCAATTATTTTCAATTACTTATCAATTATTTTCAATTATTTTCAATTATTTTCAATTATTTTCAATTATTTTCAATTATTTTCAATTATTTATCAATTATTTTCAATTATTTTCAATTATTTTCAATTATTTTCAATTATTTTCAATTATTTATCAATTATTTTCAATTATTTATAATTATTTTCAATAATTTATCAATTATTTTCAATTATTTATAATTATTTTCAATTATTTATAATTCTTTTCAATTATTTTCAATTATTTTCAATTATTTTCAATTATTTTCAATTATTTTCAATTATTTTCAATTATTTTCAATTATTTATAATTATTTTCAATTATGTTCAATTATTTTCAATTATTTATAATTATTTTCAATTATTTATAATTATTTTCAATTATTTTCAATTATTTTCAATTATTTTCAATTATTTTCAATTATTTTCAATTATTTTCAATTATTTTCAATTATTTTCAATTATTTTCAATTATTTATAATTATTTTCAATTATTTATAATTATTTTCAATTATTTATAATTATTTTCAATTATTTATCAATTATTTTCAATTATTTATAATTATTTTAATCATTTATCAATTATTTTCAATTATTTATAATTATTTTCAATTATTTATAATTCTTTTCAATTATTTTCAATTATTTTCAATTATTTTCAAGTATTTATAATTTTTTTCAATTATTTTCAATTATTTTCAATTATTTATAATTATTTTCAATTATTTTCAATTATTTTCAATTATTTATAATTATTTTCAATTATTTATCAATTATTTTGAATAATTTTCAATTATTTCCAATCAGTTATCAATTAATTTCTATTATTTTCAATTATTTTCAATTATTTATAATTATTTCCAATTATTTTCAATTATTTATAATTATTTTAAATTATTTATCAATTATTTTCAATTATTTATAATCAATTTAAATTATTTTCAATTATTTTCAATTATTTTCAATTATTTATCAATTATTTTCAATTATTTTCAATTATTCATAATTATTTTCAATTATTTATCAATTATTTTCAATTATTTATCAATTATTTTCAATTATTTATCAATTATTTTCAATTATTTATAATGATTTTCAATTATTTTCAATTATTTATAAATTATTTATAATTGTTTTCAATTATTTATAATCATTTTCAATTATTTTCAATTATTTTCAATTATTTTCACTTATTTATAATTATTTTCATTTATTTTCAATTATTTTCAATTATTTTCAATTATTTATCAATTATTTTCAATTATTTTCAATTATTTTCAATTATTTTCAATTATTTTCAATTATTTATAATTATTTCCAATTAGTTATCAATTAATTTCAATTATTTTCAATTATTTTCAATTATTTATAATTATTTCCAATTATTTTCAATTATTTATAATTATTTTCAATTATTTATCAATTATTTTCAATTATTTATAATTAATTTAAATTATTTTCAATTAATTTAAATTATTTTCAATTATTTTCAATTATTTTCAATTATTTATCAATTATTTTCAATTATTTATAATTATTTTTAATAATTTATCAATTATTTTCAATTATTTATAATTATTTTCAATTATTTATAAATCTTTTCAATTATTTTCAATTATTTTCAATTATTTTCAATTATTTTCAATTATTTTCAATTATTTTCAATTATTTTCAATTATTTATAATTATTTTCAATTATTTTCAATTATTTATAATTATTTTCAATTATTTTCAATTATTTTCAATTATTTTCAATTATTTTCAATTATTTTGAATTATTTTCAATTATTTATAATTATTTTCAATTATTTACAATTATTTTCAATTATTTTCACTTATTTATAATTATTTTCAATTATTTTCAATTATTTATCAATTATTTTCAATTATTTTCAATTATTTTCAATTATTTTCAATTATTTTCAATTATTTTCAATTATTTATCAATTATTTTCAATTATTTATAATTATTTTCAATAATTTATCAATTATTTTCAATTATTTATAATTATTTTCAATTATTTATAATTCTTTTCAATTATTTTCAATTATTTTCAATTATTTTCAATTATTTTCAATTATTTTCAATTATTTATAATTATTTTCAATTATTTTCAATTATTTTCAATTATTTTCAATTATTTATAATTATTTTCAATTATTTTCAATTATTTTCAATTATTTTCAATTATTTTCAATTGTTTTCAATTATTTTCAATTATGTATAATTATTTTCAATTATTTTCAATTATTTTCAATTATTTATAATTATTTTCAATTATTTATAATTATTTTCAATTATTTATAATTATTTTCAATTATTTATAATTATTTTCAATTATTTATCAATTATTTTCAATTATTTATAATTATTTTCAAACATTTATCAATTAATTTCAATTATTTATAATTATTTTCAATTATTTATAATTCTTTTCTATTATTTTCAATTATTTTCAATTATATATAATTATTTTCAATTATTTATCAATTATTTTCAATTATTCATAATTATTTTCAATTATTTTAAATTATTTTCAATTATTTATAAATTATTTATAAATATTTTCAATTATTTATAATTATTTTCAATTATTTTCAATTATTTTCAATTATTTTCAATTATTTTCAATTATTTATGAATTATTTTCAATTATTTTCAATTATTTTCAATTATTTTAAATTATTTTCAATTATTTTCAATTATTTTCAATTATTTATAATTATTTTCAATTATTTATCAATTATTTTCAATTATTTACAATTAATTTAAAATATTTTCAATTGTTTTAAATTATTTTTAATTATTTATCAATTATTTATCAATTATTTTCAATTATTTATAATTATTTTAAATTATTTATAATTATTTTCAATTACTTATCAATTATTTTCAATTATTTTCAATTATTTTAAATTATTTTCAATTATTTTCAATTATTTTCAATTATTTATCAATTATTTTCAATTATTTTCAATTATTTTCAATTATTTTCAATTATTTTCAATTATTTTCAATTATTTATAATTATTTTCAATTATTTTCAATTATTTTCAATTATTTTCAATTATTTTCAATTACTTATCAATTATTTTCAATTATTTTCAATTATTTAGAAATTATTTTCAATTATTTTCAATTATTTTCAATTATTTTCAATTATTTTCAATTATTTTCAATTATTTTCAATTATTTTCAATTATTTATCAATTATTTTCAATTATTTATAATTATTTTCAATAATTTATCAATTATTTTCAATTATTTATAATTATTTTCAATTATTTATAATTCTTTTCAATTATTTTCAATTATTTTCAATTATTTTCAATTATTTTCAATTATTTTCAATTATTTATAATTATTTTCAATTATTTTCAATTATTTTCAATTATTTTCAATTATTTATAATTATTTTCAATTATTTATAATTATTTTCAATTATTTTCAATTATTTTCAATTATTTTCAATTATTTTCAATTATTTTCAATTATTTTCAATTATTTTCAATTATTTTCAATTATTTTCAATTATTTTCAATTATTTATAATTATTTTCAATTATTTATAATTATTTTCAATTATTTATAATTATTTTCAATTATTTATCAATTATTTTCAATTATTTATAATTCTTTTCAATTATTTTCAATTATTTTCAATTATTTTCAAGTATTTATAATTTTTTTCAATTATTTTCAATTATTTTCAATTATTTATAATTATTTTCAATTATTTTCAATTATTTTCAATTATTTATAATTATTTTCAATTATTTATCAATTATTTTGAATAATTTTCAATTATTTCCAATCAGTTATCAATTAATTTCTATTATTTTCAATTATTTTCAATTATTTATAATTATTTCCAATTATTTTCAATTATTTATAATTATTTTAAATTATTTATCAATTATTTTCAATTATTTATAATCAATTTAAATTATTTTCAATTATTTTCAATTATTTTCAATTATTTATCAATTATTTTCAATTATTTTCAATTATTCATAATTATTTTCAATTATTTATCAATTATTTTCAATTATTTATCAATTATTTTCAATTATTTATAATGATTTTCAATTATTTTCAATTATTTATAAATTATTTATAATTGTTTTCAATTATTTATAATTATTTTCAATTATTTTCAATTATTTTCACTTATTTATAATTATTTTCATTTATTTTCAATTATTTTCAATTATTTTCAATTATTTATCAATTATTTTCAATTATTTTCAATTATTTTCAATTATTTTCAATTATTTTCAATTATTTTCAATTATTTTCAATTATTTTCAATTATTTATAATTATTTCCAATTAGTTATCAATTAATTTCAATTATTTTCAATTATTTTCAATTATTTATAATTATTTCCAATTATTTTCAATTATTTATAATTATTTTCAATTATTTATCAATTATTTTCAATTATTTATCAATTATTTATCAATTATTTTCAATTATTTATAATTATTTTCAATTATTTTCAATTATTTTCAATTATTTATAATTATTTTCAATTATTTTCAATTATTTTCAATTATTTTCAATTATTTTGAATTATTTTCAATTATTTATAATTATTTTCAATTATTTTCAATTATTTTCAATTATTTTCACTTATTTATAATTATTTTCAATTATTTTCAATTATTTTCAATTATTTTCAATTATTTATCAATTATTTTCAATTATTTTCAATTATTTTCAATTATTTTCAATTATTTTCAATTATTTTCAATTATTTATCAATTATTTATCAATTATTTTCAATTATTTATAATTATTTTCAATAATTTATCAATTATTTTCAATTATTTATAATTATTTTCAATTATTTATAATTCTTTTCAATTATTTTCAATTATTTTCAATTATTTTCAATTATTTTCAATTATTTTCAATTATTTATAATTATTTTCAATTATTTTCAATTATTTTCAATTATTTTCAATTATTTATAATTATTTTCAATTATTTTCAATTATTTTCAATTATTTTCAATTATTTTCAATTGTTTTCAATTATTTTCAATTATGTATAATTATTTTCAATTATTTTCAATTATTTTCAATTATTTATAATTATTTTCAATTATTTATAATTATTTTCAATTATTTATAATTATTTTCAATTATTTATAATTATTTTCAATTATTTATAATTATTTTCAATTATTTATAATTATTTTCAAACATTTATCAATTAATTTCAATTATTTATAATTATTTTCAATTATTTATAATTCTTTTCTATTATTTTCAATTATTTTCAATTATATATAATTATTTTCAATTATTTATCAATTATTTTCAATTATTCATAATTATTTTCAATTATTTTAAATTATTTTCAATTATTTATAAATTATTTATAACTATTTTCAATTATTTATAATTATTTTCAATTATTTTCAATTATTTTCAATTATTTTCAATTATTTTCAATTATTTATGAATTATTTTCAATTATTTTCAATTATTTTCAATTATTTTCAATTATTTTCAATTATTTTCAATTATTTTCAATTATTTTCAATTATTTTCAATTATTTTCAATTATTTTCAATTATTTATCAATTATTTTCAATTATTTATAATTATTTTCAATAATTTATCAATTATTTTCAATTATTTATAATTATTTTCAATTATTTATAATTCTTTTCAATTATTTTCAATTATTTTCAATTATTTTCAATTATTTATAATTATTTTCAATTATTTTCAATTATTTTCAATTATTTTCAATTATTTTCAATTATTTATAATTATTTTCAATTATTTTCAATTATTTTCAATTATTTTCAGTTATTTTCAATTATTTTCAATTATTTATAATTATTTTCAATTATTTTCAATTATTTTCAATTATTTTCAATTATTTTCAATTATTTATAATTATTTTCAATTATTTATAATTATTTTCAATTATTTTCAATTATTTTCAATTATTTTAAATTATTTTCAATTATTTTCAATTATTTTCAATTATTTATCAATTATTTTCAATTATTTTCAATTATTTTCAATTATTTTCAATTATTTTCAATTATTTTCAATTATTTATAATTATTTTCAATTATTTTCAATTATTTTCAATTATTTTCAATTATTTTCAATTATTTTCAATTACTTATCAATTATTTTCAATTATTTTCAATTATTTTCAATTATTTATAATTATTTTCAATTATTTATAATTATTTTCAAATATTTATAATTATTTTCAATTATTTATCAATTATTTTCAATTATTTATAATTATTTTAATCATTTATCAATTATTTTCAATTATTTATAATTATTTTCAATTATTTATAATTCTTTTCAATTATTTTCAATTATTTTCAATTATTTTCAAGTATTTATAATTTTTTTCAATTATTTTCAATTATTTTCAATTATTTATAATTATTTTCAATTATTTTCAATTATTTTCAATTATTTATAATTATTTTCAATTATTTATCAATTATTTTGAATAATTTTCAATTATTTCCAATCAGTTATCAATTAATTTCTATTATTTTCAATTATTTTCAATTATTTATAATTATTTCCAATTATTTTCAATTATTTATAATTATTTTAAATTATTTATCAATTATTTTCAATTATTTATAATCAATTTAAATTATTTTCAATTATTTTCAATTATTTTCAATTATTTATCAATTATTTTCAATTATTTTCAATTATTCATAATTATTTTCAATTATTTATCAATTATTTTCAATTATTTATCAATTATTTTCAATTATTTATAATGATTTTCAATTATTTTCAATTATTTATAAATTATTTATAATTGTTTTCAATTATTTATAATTATTTTCAATTATTTTCAATTATTTTCAATTATTTTCACTTATTTATAATTATTTTCATTTATTTTCAATTATTTTCAATTATTTTCAATTATTTATCAATTATTTTCAATTATTTTCAATTATTTTCAATTATTTTCAATTATTTTCAATTATTTTCAATTATTTTCAATTATTTTCAATTATTTTCAATTATTTATAATTATTTCCAATTAGTTATCAATTAATTTCAATTATTTTCAATTATTTTCAATTATTTATAATTATTTCCAATTATTTTCAATTATTTATAATTATTTTCAATTATTTATCAATTATTTTCAATTATTTATAATTAATTTAAATTATTTTCAATTAATTTAAATTATTTTCAATTATTTTCAATTATTTTCAATTATTTATCAATTATTTTCAATTATTTATAATTATTTTTAATAATTTATCAATTATTTTCAATTATTTATAATTATTTTCAATTATTTATAAATCTTTTCAATTATTTTCAATTATTTTCAATTATTTTCAATTATTTTCAATTATTTTCAATTATTTTCAATTATTTATAATTATTTTCAATTATTTTCAATTATTTTCAATTATTTATAATTATTTTCAATTATTTTCAATTATTTTCAATTATTTTGAATTATTTTGAATTATTTTCAATTATTTATAATTATTTTCAATTATTTTCAATTATTTTCAATTATTTTCACTTATTTATAATTATTTTCAATTATTTTCAATTATTTTCAATTATTTTCAATTATTTATCAATTATTTTCAATTATTTTCAATTATTTTCAATTATTTTCAATTATTTTCAATTATTTTCAATTATTTATCAATTATTTTCAATTATTTATAATTATTTTCAATAATTTATCAATTATTTTCAATTATTTATAATTATTTTCAATTATTTATAATTCTTTTCAATTATTTTCAATTATTTTCAATTATTTTCAATTATTTTCAATTATTTATAATTATTTTCAATTATTTTCAATTATTTTCAATTATTTTCAATTATTTATAATTATTTTCAATTATTTTCAATTATTTTCAATTATTTTCAATTATTTTCAATTGTTTTCAATTATTTTCAATTATGTATAATTATTTTCAATTATTTTCAATTATTTTCAATTATTTATAATTATTTTCAATTATTTATAATTATTTTCAATTATTTATAATTATTTTCAATTATTTATAATTATTTTCAATTATTTATCAATTATTTTCAATTATTTATAATTATTTTCAAACATTTATCAATTAATTTCAATTATTTATAATTATTTTCAATTATTTATAATTCTTTTCTATTATTTTCAATTATTTTCAATTATATATAATTATTTTCAATTATTTATCAATTATTTTCAATTATTCATAATTATTTTCAATTATTTTAAATTATTTTCAATTATTTATAAATTATTTATAAATATTTTCAATTATTTATAATTATTTTCAATTATTTTCAATTATTTTCAATTATTTTCAATTATTTTCAATTATTTATGAATTATTTTCAATTATTTTCAATTATTTTCAATTATTTTCAATTATTTTCAATTATTTTCAATTATTTTCAATTATTTATCAATTATTTTCAATTATTTATAATTATTTTCAATAATTTATCAATTATTTTCAATTATTTATAATTATTTTCAATTATTTATAATTCTTTTCAATTATTTTCAATTCTTTTCAATTATTTTCAATTATTTTCAATTATTTATAATTATTTTCAATTATTTTCAATTATTTTCAATTATTTTCAATTATTTTCAATTATTTATAATTATTTTCAATTATTTTCAATTATTTTCAATTATTTTCAATTATTTTCAATTATTTATCAATTATTTTCAATTATTTATAATTATTTTTAATAATTTATCAATTATTTTCAATTATTTATAATTATTTTCAATTATTTATAAATCTTTTCAATTATTTTCAATTATTTTCAAGTATTTTCAATTATTTTCAATTATTTTCAATTATTTTCAATTATTTTCAATTATTTTCAATTATTTTGAATTATTTTCAATTATTTATAATTATTTTCAATTATTTTCAATTATTTTCAATTATTTTCACTTATTTATAATTATTTTCAATTATTTTCAATTATTTTCAATTATTTTCAATTATTTTCAATTATTTTCACTTATTTATAATTATTTTCAATTATTTTCAATTATTTTCAATTATTTTCAATTATTTTCAATTATTTATCAATTATTTTCAATTATTTTCAATTATTTTCAATTATTTTCAATTATTTTCAATTATTTTCAATTATTTTCAATTATTTATCAATTATTTTCAATTATTTATAATTATTTTCAATAATTTATCAATTATTTTCAATTATTTATAATTATTTTCAATTATTTATAATTATTTTCAATTATTTATAATTCTTTTCAATTATTTTCAATTCTTTTCAATTATTTTCAATTATTTTCAATTATTTTCAATTATTTATAATTATTTTCAATTATTTTCAATTATTTTCAATTATTTTCAATTATTTATAATTATTTTCAATTATTTTCAATTATTTTCAATTATTTTCAATTATTTTCAATTATTTTCAATTATTTTCAATTGTTTTCAATTATTTTCAATTATGTATAATTATTTTCAATTATTTTCAATTATTTATAATTATTTTCAATTATTTATAATTATTTTCAATTATTTATAATTATTTTCAATTATTTATCAATTATTTTCAATTATTTATAATTATTTTCAAACATTTATCAATTAATTTCAATTATTTATAATTATTTTCAATTATTTATAATTCTTTTCTATTATTTTCAATTATTTTCAATTATATATAATTATTTTCAATTATTTATCAATTATTTTCAATTATTCATAATTATTTTCAATTATTTTAAATTATTTTCAATTATTTATAAATTATTTATAAATATTTTCAATTATTTATAATTATTTTCAATTATTTTCAATTATTTTCAATTATTTTCAATTATTTTCAATTATTTATGAATTATTTTCAATTATTTTCAATTATTTTCAATTATTTTCAATTATTTTCAATTATTTTCAATTATTTTCAATTATTTATCAATTATTTTCAATTATTTATAATTATTTTCAATTATTTTCAATTATTTATAATTATTTTCAATTATTTATAATTCTTTTCAATTATTTTCAATTATTTTCAATTATTTTCAATTATTTATAATTATTTTCAATTATTTTCAATTATTTTCAATTATTTTCAATTATTTATAATTATTTTCAATTATTTTCAATTATTTTCAATTATTTTCAGTTATTTTCAATTATTTTCAATTATTTATAATTATTTTCAATTATTTTCAATTATTTTCAATTATTTTCAATTATTTTCAATTATTTTCAATTATTTATAATTATTTTCAATTATTTTCAATTATTTATAATTATTTTCAATTATTTATAATTATTTTCAATTATTTATCAATTATTTTCAATTATTTTCAATTATTTTCAATTATTTTCAATTATTTATAATTATTTTCAATTATTTTCAATTATTTTCAATTATTTATCAATTATTTTCAATTATTTTCAATTATTTATAATTATTGTCAATTATTTTCAATTATTTTCAATTATTTATAATTATTTTCAATTATTTTCAATTATTTTCAATTATTTTCAATTATTTTCAATTATTTTCAATTATTTATAATTATTTTCAATTATTTTCAATTATTTATAATTATTTTCAATTATTTATAATTATTTTCAATTATTTATAATTATTTTCAATTATTTATCAATTATTTTCAATTATTTATAATTATTTTCAATCATTTATCAATTATTTTCAATTATTTATAATTCTTTTCAATTATTTATAATTCTTTTCAATTATTTTCAATTATTTTCAATTATTTTCAAGTATTTATAATTTTTTTCAATTATTTTCAATTATTTTCAATTATTTATAATTATTTTCAATTATTTTCAATTATTTTCAATTATTTATAATTATTTTCAATTATTTATCAATTATTTTCAATTATTCTCATTTATTTTCAATTATTTATCAATTATTTTCAATTATTTATAATGATTTTCAATTATTTTCAATTATTTATATATTATTTATAATTGTTTTCAATTATTTTTAATTATTTTTCAATTATTTATCAATTATTTTCAATTATTTATAATTATTTTCAATTATTTTCAATTATTTTAAATTATTTATAATTATGTTCAATTATTTATAATTATTTTCAATTATTTTCAATTATTTTCAATTATTTATAATTATTTTAAATTATTTATCAATTATTTTCTATTATTTTCAATTATTTTCAATTATTTTCAATTATTTTCAATTATTTTCAATCATTTTCAATTATTTTCAATTATTTTCAATTATTTTCAATTATTTTCAATTATTTATAATTATTTTCAATTATTTATCAATTATTTTCAATTATTTCAATTATTTTCAATTATTTTCAATTATTTATAATTATTTTCAATTATTTTCAATTATTTTCAATTATTTATCAATTATTTATAATTATTTTCAATTATTTATAATTATTTTCAATTATTTTAAATGATTTTCAATTATTTTCAATTATTTTCAATTATTTATAATTATTTTCTATTATTTATCAATTATTTTCAATTATTTTCAATTATTTATAATGATTGTCAATTATTTTCAATTATTTATCAATTATTTATAATTATTTTCAATTATTTATAATTATTTTCAATTATTTTAAATGATTTTCAATTATTTTCAATTATTTTCAATTATTTATAATTATTTTCAATTATTTATAATTATTTTCAATTATTTATCAATTATTTTCAATTATTTTCAATTATTTTAAATTATTTATAATTATTTTCAATTATTTATCAATTATTTTCAATTATTTATAATTATTTTCAATTATTTTCAATTATTTTCAATTATTTATAATTATTTTAAATTATTTATCAATTATTTTCTATTTTCAATTATTTTCAATTATTTTCAATTATTTTCAATTATTTTCAATTATTTTCAATTATTTATAATTATTTTCAATTATTTATCAATTATTTTCAATTATTTCAATTATTTTCAATTATTTTCAATTATTTTCAATTATTTTCAATTATTTTCAATTATTTTCAATTATTTACAATTATTTATAATTATTTTCAATTATTTATCAATTATTTTCAATTATTTCAATTATTTTCAATTATTTTCAATTATTTATAATTATTTTCAATTATTTTCAATTATTTTCAATTATTTATCAATTATTTATAATTATTTTCAATTATTTATAATTATTTTCAATTATTTTAAATGATTTTCAATTATTTTCAATTATTTTCAATTATTTTCAATTATTTATAATTATTTTCTATTATTTATCAATTATTTTCAATTATTTTCAATTATTTATAATGATTGTCAATTATTTTCAATTATTTATCAATTATTTATAATTATTTTCAATTATTTATAATTATTTTCAATTATTTTAAATGATTTTCAATTATTTTCAATTATTTTCAATTATTTATAATTATTTTCAATTATTTATCAATTATTTATAATTATTTTCAATTATTTATAATTATTTTCAATTATTTTAAATGATTTTCAATTATTTTCAATTATTTTCAATTATTTATAATTATTTTCTATTATTTATCAATTATTTTCAATTATTTTCAATTATTTATAATGATTGTCAATTATTTATAATTATTTTCAATTATTTATCAATTATTTTCAATTATTTTCAATTATTTTCAATTATTTTCAATTATTTATAATTATTTTCAATTATGTTCAATTATTTTCAATTATTTATCAATTATTTTCAATTATTTTCAATTATTTATAATTATTGTCAATTATTTTCAATTATTTTCAATTATTTATAATTATTTTCAATTATTTTCAATTATTTTCAATTATTTTCAATTATTTTCATTATTTTCAATTATTTTCAATTATTTATAATTATTTTCAATTATTTTCCATTATTTATAATTATTTTCAATTATTTATAATTATTTTCAATTATTTATAATTATTTTCAATTATTTATCAATTATTTTCAATTATTTATAATTATTTTCAATCATTTATCAATTATTTTCAATTATTTATAATTCTTTTCAATTATTTATAATTCTTTTCAATTATTTTCAATTATTTTCAATTATTTTCAAGTATTTATAATTTTTTTCAATTATTTTCAATTATTTTTAATTATTTATAATTATTTTCAATTATTTTCAATTATTTTCAATTATTTATAATTATTTTCAATTATTTATCAATTATTTTCAATTATTCTCATTTATTTTCAATTATTTATCAATTATTTTCAATTATTTATAATGATTTTCAATTATTTTCAATTATTTATATACTATTTATAATTGTTTTCAATTATTTTTAATTATTTTTCAATTATTTATCAATTATTTTCAATTATTTATAATTATTTTCAATTATTTTCAATTATTTTAAATTATTTATAATTATTTTCAATTATTTATCTATTATTTTCAATTATTTATAATTATTTTCAATTATTTTCAATTATTTTCAATTATTTATAATTATTTTAAATTATTTATCAATTATTTTCTATTATTTTCAATTATTTTCAATTATTTTCAATTATTTTCAATTATTTTCAATTATTTTCAATTATTTTCAATTATTTTCAATTATTTTCAATTATTTATAATTATTTTCAATTATTTATCAATTATTTTCAATTATTTCAATTATTTTCAATTATTTTCAATTATTTATAATTATTTTCAATTATTTTCAATTATTTTCAATTATTTATCAATTATTTATAATTATTTTCAATTATTTATAATTATTTTCAATTATTTTAAATGATTTTCAATTATTTTCAATTATTTTCAATTATTTTCAATTATTTTCAATTATTTTCAATTATTTTCAATTATTTTCAATTATTTATAATTATTTTCAATTATTTATCAATTATTTTCAATTATTTCAATTATTTTCAATTATTTTCAATTATTTTCAATTATTTTCAATTATTTTCAATTATTTTCAATTATTTTCAATTATTTTCAATTATTTATAATTATTTTCAATTATTTATCAATTATTTTCAATTATTTCAATTATTTTCAATTATTTTCAATTATTTATAATTATTTTCAATTATTTTCAATTATTTTCAATTATTTATCAATTATTTATAATTATTTTCAATTATTTATAATTATTTTCAATTATTTTAAATTATTTTCAATTATTTATAATTATTTTCTATTATTTATCAATTATTTTCAATTATTTTCAATTATTTATAATGATTGTCAATTATTTTCAATTATTTATCAATTATTTATAATTATTTTCAATTATTTATAATTATTTTCAGTTATTTTAAATGATTTTCAATTATTTTCAATTATTTTCAATTATTTTCAATTATTTATAATTATTTTCAATTATTTTCCATTATTTATAATTATTTTCAATTATTTATAATTATTTTCAATTATTTATAATTATTTTCAATTATTTATCAATTATTTTCAATTATTTATAATTATTTTCAATCATTTATCAATTATTTTCAATTATTTATAATTCTTTTCAATTATTTATAATTCTTTTCAATTATTTTCAATTATTTTCAATTATTTTCAAGTATTTATAATTTTTTTCAATTATTTTCAATTATTTTCAATTATTTATAATTATTTTCAATTATTTTCAATTATTTTCAATTATTTATAATTATTTTCAATTATTTATCAATTATTTTCAATTATTCTCATTTATTTTCAATTATTTATCAATTATTTTCAATTATTTATAATTATTTTCTATTATTTATCAATTATTTTCAATTATTTATAATTATTTTCAATTATTTATCAATTATTTATAATTATTTTCAATTATTTATAATTATTTTCAATTATTTTAAATGATTTTCAATTATTTTCAATTATTTTCAATTATTTATAATTATTTTCTATTATTTATCAATTATTTTCAATTATTTTCAATTATTTATAATGATTGTCAATTATTTATAATTATTTTCAATTATTTATCAATTATTTTCAATTATTTTCAATTATTTTCAATTATTTTCAATTATTTATAATTATTTTCAATTATTTTCAATTATTTTCAATTATTTATCAATTATTTTCAATTATTTTCAATTATTTATAATTATTGTCAATTATTTTCAATTATTTTCAATTATTTATAATTATTTTCAATTATTTTCAATTATTTTCAATTATTTTCAATTATTTTCAATTATTTTCAATTATTTTCAATTATTTTCAATTATTTTCAATTATTTATCAATTATTTTCAATTATTTTTAATTATTTTTAATAATTTATCAATTATTTTCAATTATTTATAATTATTTTCAAGTATTTATAAATCTTTTCAATTATTTTCAATTATTTTCAATTATTTTCAATTATTTTCAATTATTTTCAATTATTTTCAATTATTTTCAATTATTTTCAATTATTTATTATTATTTTCAATTATTTTCAATTATTTTCAATTATTTATAATTATTTTCAATTATTTATCAATTATTTTCAATTATTTATAATTATTTTCAAACATTTATCAATTAATTTCAATTATTTATAATTATTTTCAATTATTTATAATTCTTTTCTATTATTTTCAATTATTTTCAATTATATATAATTATTTTCAATTATTTATCAATTATTTTCAATTATTCATAATTATTTTCAATTATTTTAAATTATTTTCAATTATTTATAAATTATTTATAAATATTTTCAATTATCTATAATTATTTTCAATTATTTTCAATTATTTTCAATTATTTTCAATTATTTATGAATTATTTTCAATTATATTCAATTATTTTCAATTATTTTCAATTATTTTCAATTATTTTCAATTATTTTCAATTATTTATCAATTATTTTCAATTATTTATAATTATTTTCAATAATTTATCAATTATTTTCAATTATTTATAATTATTTTCAATTATTTATAATTCTTTTCAATTATTTTCAATTATTTTCAATTATTTTCAATTATTTATAATTATTTTCAATTATTTTCAATTATTTTCAATTATTTTCAATTATTTATAATTATTTTCAATTATTTTCAATTATTTTCAATTATTTTCAATTATTTTCAATTATTTATCAATTATTTTCAATTATTTATAATTATTTTTAATAATTTATCAATTATTTTCAATTATTTATAATTATTTTCAATTATTTATAAATCTTTTCAATTATTTTCAATTATTTTCAATTATTTTCAATTATTTTCAATTATTTTCAATTATTTTCAATTATTTTCAATTATTTATAATTATTTTCAATTATTTTCAATTATTTTCAATTATTTATAATTATTTTCAATTATTTTCAATTATTTTGAATTATTTTCAATTATTTTGAATTATTTTCAATTATTTATAATTATTTTCAATTATTTTCAATTATTTTCAATTATTTTCACTTATTTATAATTATTTTCAATTATTTTCAATTATTTTCAATTATTTTCAATTATTTATCAATTATTTTCAATTATTTTCAATTATTTTCAATTATTTTCAATTATTTTCAATTATTTTCAATTATTTATCAATTATTTTCAATTATTTATAATTATTTTCAATAATTTATCAATTATTTTCAATTATTTATAATTATTTTCAATTATTTATAATTCTTTTCAATTATTTTCAATTATTTTCAATTATTTTCAATTATTTTCAATTATTTTAAATTATTTATAATTATTTTCAATTATTTTAAATTATTTTCAATTATTTTCAATTATTTATAAATTATTTATAAATATTTTCAATTATTTATAATTATTTTCAATTATTTTCAATTATTTTCAATTATTTATGAATTATTTTCAATTATTTTCAATTATTTTCAATTATTTTCAATTATTTTCAATTATTTTCAATTATTTTCAATTATTTATCAATTATTTTCAATTATTTATAATTATTTTCAATAATTTATCAATTATTTTCAATTATTTATAATTATTTTCAATTATTTATAATTCTTTTCAATTATTTTCAATTATTTTCAATTATTTTCAATTATTTATAATTATTTTCAATTATTTTCAATTATTTTCAATTATTTATAATTATTTTCAATTATTTTCAATTATTTTCAATTATTTTCAGTTATTTTCAATTATTTTCAATTATTTATAATTATTTTCAATTATTTTCAATTATTTTCAATTATTTTCAATTATTTTCAATTATTTTCAATTATTTATAATTATTTTCAATTATTTTCAATTATTTATAATTATTTTCAATTATTTATAATTATTTTCAATTATTTATAATTATTTTCAATTATTTATCAATTATTTTCAATTATTTATAATTATTTTCAATCATTTATCAATTATTTTCAATTATTTATAATTCTTTTCAATTATTTATAATTCTTTTCAATTATTTTCAATTATTTTCAATTATTTTCAAGTATTTATAATTTTTTTCAATTATTTTCAATTATTTTCAATTATTTATAATTATTTTCAATTATTTTCAATTATTTTCAATTATTTATAATTATTTTCAATTATTTATCAATTATTTTCAATTATTCTCATTTATTTTCAATTATTTATCAATTATTTTCAATTATTTATAATGATTTTCAATTATTTTCAATTATTTATATATTAT
Source organism: Andrena bucephala (assembly GCA_947577245.1). Lineage (NCBI taxonomy): Eukaryota > Metazoa > Arthropoda > Insecta > Hymenoptera > Andrenidae > Andrena > Andrena bucephala. The sequence goes on along the minus strand of OX387716.1, from coordinate 35,897,131 downwards.
TTATAATTGTTTTCAATTATTTTTAATTATTTTTCAATTATTTATCAATTATTTTCAATTATTTATAATTATTTTCAATTATTTTCAATTATTTTCAATTATTTATAATTATTTTCAATTATTTATCAATTGATTTCAATTATTTATAATTATTTTCAATTATTTTCAATTATTTTCAATTATTTATAATTATTTTAAATTATTTATCAATTATTTTCTATTATTTTCAATTATTTTCAATTATTTTCAATTATTTTCAATTATTTTCAATTATTTTCAATTATTTTCAATTATTTTCAATTATTTATAATTATTTTCAATTATTTATCAATTATTTTCAATTATTTCAATTATTTTCAATTATTTTCAATTATTTATAATTATTTTCAATTATTTTCAATTATTTTCAATTATTTATCAATTATTTATAATTATTTTCAATTATTTATAATTATTTTCAATTATTTATAATTATTTTCAATTATTTTAAATGATTTTCAATTATTTTCAATTATTTTCAATTATTTATAATTATTTTCTATTATTTATCAATTATTTTCAATTATTTTCAATTATTTATAATGATTGTCAATTATTTTCAATTATTTATCAATTATTTATAATTATTTTCAATTATTTATAATTATTTTCAATTATTTTAAATGATTTTCAATTATTTTCAATTATTTTCAATTATTTATAATTATTTTCAATTATTTATAATTATTTTCAATTATTTATCAATTATTTTCAATTATTTTAAATTATTTTAAATTATTTATAATTATTTTCAATTATTTATCAATTATTTTCAATTATTTATAATTATTTTCAATTATTTTCAATTATTTTCAATTATTTATAATTATTTTAAATTATTTATCAATTATTTTCTATTTTCAATTATTTTCAATTATTTTCAATTATTTTCAATTATTTTCAATTATTTTCAATTATTTATAATTATTTTCAATTATTTATCAATTATTTTCAATTATTTCAATTATTTTCAATTATTTTCAATTATTTTCAATTATTTTCAATTATTTTCAATTATTTTCAATTATTTTCAATTATTTTCAATTATTTTCAATTATTTTCAATTATTTATAATTATTTTCAATTATTTATCAATTATTTTCAATTATTTCAATTATTTTCAATTATTTTCAATTATTTATAATTATTTTCAATTATTTTCAATTATTTTCAATTATTTATCAATTATTTATAATTATTTTCAATTATTTATAATTATTTTCAATTATTTTAAATGATTTTCAATTATTTTCAATTATTTTCAATTATTTATAATTATTTTCTATTATTTATCAATTATTTTCAATTATTTTCAATTATTTATAATGATTGTCAATTATTTTCAATTATTTATCAATTATTTATAATTATTTTCAATTATTTATAATTATTTTCAATTATTTTAAATGATTTTCAATTATTTTCAATTATTTTCAATTATTTATAATTATTTTCAATTATTTATCAATTATTTATAATTATTTTCAATTATTTATAATTATTTTCAATTATTTTAAATGATTTTCAATTATTTTCAATTATTTTCAATTATTTATAATTATTTTCTATTATTTATCAATTATTTTCAATTATTTTCAATTATTTATAATGATTGTCAATTATTTATAATTATTTTCAATTATTTATCAATTATTTTCAATTATTTTCAATTATTTTCAATTATTTTCAATTATTTATAATTATTTTCAATTATTTTCAATTATTTTCAATTATTTATCAATTATTTTCAATTATTTTCAATTATTTATAATTATTGTCAATTATTTTCAATTATTTTCAATTATTTATAATTATTTTCAATTATTTTCAATTATTTTCAATTATTTTCAATTATTTTCAATTATTTTCAATTATTTTCAATTATTTATAATTATTTTCAATTATTTTCAATTATTTATAATTATTTTCAATTATTTATAATTATTTTCAATTATTTATAATTATTTTCAATTATTTATCAATTATTTTCAATTATTTATAATTATTTTCAATCATTTATCAATTATTTTCAATTATTTATAATTCTTTTCAATTATTTATAATTCTTTTCAATTATTTTCAATTATTTTCAATTATTTTCAAGTATTTATAATTTTTTTCAATTATTTTCAATTATTTTCAATTATTTATAACTATTTTCAATTATTTTCAATTATTTTCAATTATTTATAATTATTTTCAATTATTTATCAATTATTTTCAATTATTCTCATTTATTTTCAATTATTTATCAATTATTTTCAATTATTTATAATGATTTTCAATTATTTTCAATTATTTATATATTATTTATAATTGTTTTCAATTATTTTTAATTATTTTTCAATTATTTATCAATTATTTTCAATTATTTATAATTATTTTCAATTATTTTAAATTATTTATAATTATTTTCAATTATTTATCAATTATTTTCAATTATTTATAATTATTTATAATTATTTTCAATTATTTTCAATTATTTTCAATTATTTATAATTATTTTAAATTATTTATCAATTATTTTCTATTATTTTCAATTATTTTCAATTATTTTCAATTATTTTCAATTATTTTCAATTATTTTCAATTATTTATAATTATTTTCAATCATTTATCAATTATTTTCAATTATTTATAATTCTTTTCAATTATTTATAATTCTTTTCAATTATTTTCAATTATTTTCAATTATTTTCAAGTATTTATAATTTTTTTCAATTATTTTCAATTATTTTCAATTATTTATAATTATTTTCAATTATTTTCAATTATTTTCAATTATTTATCAATTATTTATAATTATTTTCAATTATTTATAATTATTTTCAATTATTTTAAATTATTTTCAATTATTTATAATTATTTTCTATTATTTATCAATTATTTTCAATTATTTTCAATTATTTATAATGATTGTCAATTATTTTCAATTATTTATCAATTATTTATAATTATTTTCAATTATTTATAATTATTTTCAGTTATTTTAAATGATTTTCAATTATTTTCAATTATTTTCAATTATTTTCAATTATTTATAATTATTTTCAATTATTTTCCATTATTTATAATTATTTTCAATTATTTATAATTATTTTCAATTATTTATAATTATTTTCAATTATTTATCAATTATTTTCAATTATTTATAATTATTTTCAATCATTTATCAATTATTTTCAATTATTTATAATTCTTTTCAATTATTTATAATTCTTTTCAATTATTTTCAATTATTTTCAATTATTTTCAAGTATTTATAATTTTTTTCAATTATTTTCAATTATTTTCAATTATTTATAATTATTTTCAATTATTTTCAATTATTTTCAATTATTTATAATTATTTTCAATTATTTATCAATTATTTTCAATTATTCTCATTTATTTTCAATTATTTATCAATTATTTTCAATTATTTATAATTATTTTCTATTATTTATCAATTATTTTCAATTATTTATAATTATTTTCAATTATTTATCAATTATTTATAATTATTTTCAATTATTTATAATTATTTTCAATTATTTTAAATGATTTTCAATTATTTTCAATTATTTTCAATTATTTATAATTATTTTCTATTATTTATCAATTATTTTCAATTATTTTCAATTATTTATAATGATTGTCAATTATTTATAATTATTTTCAATTATTTATCAATTATTTTCAATTATTTTCAATTATTTTCAATTATTTTCAATTATTTATAATTATTTTCAATTATTTTCAATTATTTTCAATTATTTATCAATTATTTTCAATTATTTTCAATTATTTTCAATTATTTTCAATTATTTATAATTATTTTCAATTATTTTCAATTATTTTCAATTATTTTCAATTATTTTCAATTATTTTCAATTATTTTCAATTATTTATAATTATTTTCAATTATTTTCCATTATTTATAATTATTTTCAATTATTTATAATTATTTTCAATTATTTATAATTATTTTCAATTATTTATCAATTATTTTCAATTATTTATAATTATTTTCAATCATTTATCAATTATTTTCAATTATTTATAATTCTTTTCAATTATTTATAATTCTTTTCAATTATTTTCAATTATTTTCAATTATTTTCAAGTATTTATAATTTTTTTCAATTATTTTCAATTATTTTCAATTATTTATAATTATTTTCAATTATTTTCAATTATTTTCAATTATTTATAATTATTTTCAATTATTTATCAATTATTTTCAATTATTCTCATTTATTTTCAATTATTTATCAATTATTTTCAATTATTTATAATGATTTTCAATTATTTTCAATTATTTATATATTATTTATAATTGTTTTCAATTATTTTTAATTATTTTTCAATTATTTATCAATTATTTTCAATTATTTATAATTATTTTCAATTATTTTCAATTATTTTAAATTATTTATAATTATTTTCAATTATTTATCAATTATTTTCAATTATTTATAATTATTTCCAATTATTTTCAATTATTTATAATTATTTTCAATTATTTATCAATTATTTTCAATTATTTATAATTAATTTAAATTATTTTCAATTAATTTAAATTATTTTCAATTATTTTCAATTATTTTCAATTATTTATCAATTATTTTCAATTATTTTTAATTATTTTTAATAATTTATCAATTATTTTCAATTATTTATAATTATTTTCAAGTATTTATAAATCTTTTCAATTATTTTCAATTATTTTCAATTATTTTCAATTATTTTCAATTATTTTCAATTATTTTCAATTATTTTCAATTATTTTCAATTATTTTCAATTATTTTCAATTATTTATTATTATTTTCAATTATTTTCAATTATTTTCAATTATTTATAATTATTTTCAATTATTTATCAATTATTTTCAATTATTTATAATTATTTTCAAACATTTATCAATTAATTTCAATTATTTATAATTATTTTCAATTATTTATAATTCTTTTCTATTATTTTCAATTATTTTCAATTATATATAATTATTTTCAATTATTTATCAATTATTTTCAATTATTCATAATTATTTTCAATTATTTTAAATTATTTTCAATTATTTATAAATTATTTATAAATATTTTCAATTATTTATAATTATTTTCAATTATTTTCAATTATTTTCAATTATTTTCAATTATTTATGAATTATTTTCAATTATATTCAATTATTTTCAATTATTTTCAATTATTTTCAATTATTTTCAATTATTTTCAATTATTTATCAATTATTTTCAATTATTTATAATTATTTTCAATAATTTATCAATTATTTTCAATTATTTATAATTATTTTCAATTATTTATAATTCTTTTCAATTATTTTCAATTATTTTCAATTATTTATAATTATTTTCAATTATTTTCAATTATTTATAATTATTTTCAATTATTTATAATTATTTTCAATTATTTATAATTATTTTCAATTATTTATCAATTATTTTCAATTATTTATAATTATTTTCAATCATTTATCAATTATTTTCAATTATTTATAATTCTTTTCAATTATTTATAATTCTTTTCAATTATTTTCAATTATTTTCAATTATTTTCAAGTATTTATAATTTTTTTCAATTATTTTCAATTATTTTCAATTATTTATAACTATTTTCAATTATTTTCAATTATTTTCAATTATTTATAATTATTTTCAATTATTTATCAATTATTTTCAATTATTCTCATTTATTTTCAATTATTTATCAATTATTTTCAATTATTTATAATGATTTTCAATTATTTTCAATTATTTATATATTATTTATAATTGTTTTCAATTATTTTTAATTATTTTTCAATTATTTATCAATTATTTTCAATTATTTATAATTATTTTCAATTATTTTAAATTATTTATAATTATTTTCAATTATTTATCAATTATTTTCAATTATTTATAATTATTTTCAATTATTTTCAATTATTTTAAATTATTTATAATTATTTTCAATTATTTATCAATTATTTTCAATTATTTATAATTATTTCCAATTATTTTCAATTATTTATAATTATTTTCAATTATTTATCAATTATTTTCAATTATTTATAATTAATTTAAATTATTTTCAATTAATTTAAATTATTTTCAATTATTTTCAATTATTTTCAATTATTTATCAATTATTTTCAATTATTTTTAATTATTTTTAATAATTTATCAATTATTTTCAATTATTTATAATTATTTTCAAGTATTTATAAATCTTTTCAATTATTTTCAATTATTTTCAATTATTTTCAATTATTTTCAATTATTTTCAATTATTTTCAATTATTTTCAATTATTTTCAATTATTTTCAATTATTTTCAATTATTTATTATTATTTTCAATTATTTTCAATTATTTTCAATTATTTATAATTATTTTCAATTATTTATCAATTATTTTCAATTATTTATAATTATTTTCAAACATTTATCAATTAATTTCAATTATTTATAATTATTTTCAATTATTTATAATTCTTTTCTATTATTTTCAATTATTTTCAATTATATATAATTATTTTCAATTATTTATCAATTATTTTCAATTATTCATAATTATTTTCAATTATTTTAAATTATTTTCAATTATTTATAAATTATTTATAAATATTTTCAATTATTTATAATTATTTTCAATTATTTTCAATTATTTTCAATTATTTTCAATTATTTATGAATTATTTTCAATTATATTCAATTATTTTCAATTATTTTCAATTATTTTCAATTATTTTCAATTATTTTCAATTATTTATCAATTATTTTCAATTATTTATAATTATTTTCAATAATTTATCAATTATTTTCAATTATTTATAATTATTTTCAATTATTTATAATTCTTTTCAATTATTTTCAATTATTTTCAATTATTTATAATTATTTTCAATTATTTTCAATTATTTATAATTATTTTCAATTATTTATAATTATTTTCAATTATTTATAATTATTTTCAATTATTTATCAATTATTTTCAATTATTTATAATTATTTTCAATCATTTATCAATTATTTTCAATTATTTATAATTCTTTTCAATTATTTATAATTATTTTCAATTATTTTCAATTATTTATAATTATTTTCAATTATTTATAATTATTTTCAATTATTTATAATTATTTTCAATTATTTATCAATTATTTTCAATTATTTATAATTATTTTCAATCATTTATCAATTATTTTCAATTATTTATAATTCTTTTCAATTATTTATAATTCTTTTCAATTATTTTCAATTATTTTCAATTATTTTCAAGTATTTATAATTTTTTTCAATTATTTTCAATTATTTTCAATTATTTATAACTATTTTCAATTATTTTCAATTATTTTCAATTATTTATAATTATTTTCAATTATTTATCAATTATTTTCAATTATTCTCATTTATTTTCAATTATTTATCAATTATTTTCAATTATTTATAATGATTTTCAATTATTTTCAATTATTTATATATTATTTATAATTGTTTTCAATTATTTTTAATTATTTTTCAATTATTTATCAATTATTTTCAATTATTTATAATTATTTTCAATTATTTTAAATTATTTATAATTATTTTCAATTATTTATCAATTATTTTCAATTATTTATAATTATTTATAATTATTTTCAATTATTTTCAATTATTTTCAATTATTTATAATTATTTTAAATTATTTATCAATTATTTTCTATTATTTTCAATTATTTTCAATTATTTTCAATTATTTTCAATTATTTTCAATTATTTTCAATTATTTATAATTATTTTCAATCATTTATCAATTATTTTCAATTATTTATAATTCTTTTCAATTATTTATAATTCTTTTCAATTATTTTCAATTATTTTCAATTATTTTCAAGTATTTATAATTTTTTTCAATTATTTTCAATTATTTTCAATTATTTATAATTATTTTCAATTATTTTCAATTATTTTCAATTATTTATCAATTATTTATAATTATTTTCAATTATTTATAATTATTTTCAATTATTTTAAATTATTTTCAATTATTTATAATTATTTTCTATTATTTATCAATTATTTTCAATTATTTTCAATTATTTATAATGATTGTCAATTATTTTCAATTATTTATCAATTATTTATAATTATTTTCAATTATTTATAATTATTTTCAGTTATTTTAAATGATTTTCAATTATTTTCAATTATTTTCAATTATTTTCAATTATTTATAATTATTTTCAATTATTTTCCATTATTTATAATTATTTTCAATTATTTATAATTATTTTCAATTATTTATAATTATTTTCAATTATTTATCAATTATTTTCAATTATTTATAATTATTTTCAATCATTTATCAATTATTTTCAATTATTTATAATTCTTTTCAATTATTTATAATTCTTTTCAATTATTTTCAATTATTTTCAATTATTTTCAAGTATTTATAATTTTTTTCAATTATTTTCAATTATTTTCAATTATTTATAATTATTTTCAATTATTTTCAATTATTTTCAATTATTTATAATTATTTTCAATTATTTATCAATTATTTTCAATTATTCTCATTTATTTTCAATTATTTATCAATTATTTTCAATTATTTATAATTATTTTCTATTATTTATCAATTATTTTCAATTATTTATAATTATTTTCAATTATTTATCAATTATTTATAATTATTTTCAATTATTTATAATTATTTTCAATTATTTTAAATGATTTTCAATTATTTTCAATTATTTTCAATTATTTATAATTATTTTCTATTATTTATCAATTATTTTCAATTATTTTCAATTATTTATAATGATTGTCAATTATTTATAATTATTTTCAATTATTTATCAATTATTTTCAATTATTTTCAATTATTTTCAATTATTTTCAATTATTTATAATTATTTTCAATTATTTTCAATTATTTTCAATTATTTATCAATTATTTTCAATTATTTTCAATTATTTTCAATTATTTTCAATTATTTATAATTATTTTCAATTATTTTCAATTATTTTCAATTATTTTCAATTATTTTCAATTATTTTCAATTATTTTCAATTATTTATAATTATTTTCAATTATTTTCCATTATTTATAATTATTTTCAATTATTTATAATTATTTTCAATTATTTATAATTATTTTCAATTATTTATCAATTATTTTCAATTATTTATAATTATTTTCAATCATTTATCAATTATTTTCAATTATTTATAATTCTTTTCAATTATTTATAATTCTTTTCAATTATTTTCAATTATTTTCAATTATTTTCAAGTATTTATAATTTTTTTCAATTATTTTCAATTATTTTCAATTATTTATAATTATTTTCAATTATTTTCAATTATTTTCAATTATTTATAATTATTTTCAATTATTTATCAATTATTTTCAATTATTCTCATTTATTTTCAATTATTTATCAATTATTTTCAATTATTTATAATGATTTTCAATTATTTTCAATTATTTATATATTATTTATAATTGTTTTCAATTATTTTTAATTATTTTTCAATTATTTATCAATTATTTTCAATTATTTATAATTATTTTCAATTATTTTCAATTATTTTAAATTATTTATAATTATTTTCAATTATTTATCAATTATTTTCAATTATTTATAATTATTTCCAATTATTTTCAATTATTTATAATTATTTTCAATTATTTATCAATTATTTTCAATTATTTATAATTAATTTAAATTATTTTCAATTAATTTAAATTATTTTCAATTATTTTCAATTATTTTCAATTATTTATCAATTATTTTCAATTATTTTTAATTATTTTTAATAATTTATCAATTATTTTCAATTATTTATAATTATTTTCAAGTATTTATAAATCTTTTCAATTATTTTCAATTATTTTCAATTATTTTCAATTATTTTCAATTATTTTCAATTATTTTCAATTATTTTCAATTATTTTCAATTATTTTCAATTATTTTCAATTATTTATTATTATTTTCAATTATTTTCAATTATTTTCAATTATTTATAATTATTTTCAATTATTTATCAATTATTTTCAATTATTTATAATTATTTTCAAACATTTATCAATTAATTTCAATTATTTATAATTATTTTCAATTATTTATAATTCTTTTCTATTATTTTCAATTATTTTCAATTATATATAATTATTTTCAATTATTTATCAATTATTTTCAATTATTCATAATTATTTTCAATTATTTTAAATTATTTTCAATTATTTATAAATTATTTATAAATATTTTCAATTATTTATAATTATTTTCAATTATTTTCAATTATTTTCAATTATTTTCAATTATTTATGAATTATTTTCAATTATATTCAATTATTTTCAATTATTTTCAATTATTTTCAATTATTTTCAATTATTTTCAATTATTTATCAATTATTTTCAATTATTTATAATTATTTTCAATAATTTATCAATTATTTTCAATTATTTATAATTATTTTCAATTATTTATAATTCTTTTCAATTATTTTCAATTATTTTCAATTATTTATAATTATTTTCAATTATTTTCAATTATTTATAATTATTTTCAATTATTTATAATTATTTTCAATTATTTATAATTATTTTCAATTATTTATCAATTATTTTCAATTATTTATAATTATTTTCAATCATTTATCAATTATTTTCAATTATTTATAATTCTTTTCAATTATTTATAATTCTTTTCAATTATTTTCAATTATTTTCAATTATTTTCAAGTATTTATAATTTTTTTCAATTATTTTCAATTATTTTCAATTATTTATAACTATTTTCAATTATTTTCAATTATTTTCAATTATTTATAATTATTTTCAATTATTTATCAATTATTTTCAATTATTCTCATTTATTTTCAATTATTTATCAATTATTTTCAATTATTTATAATGATTTTCAATTATTTTCAATTATTTATATATTATTTATAATTGTTTTCAATTATTTTTAATTATTTTTCAATTATTTATCAATTATTTTCAATTATTTATAATTATTTTCAATTATTTTAAATTATTTATAATTATTTTCAATTATTTATCAATTATTTTCAATTATTTATAATTATTTATAATTATTTTCAATTATTTTCAATTATTTTCAATTATTTATAATTATTTTAAATTATTTATCAATTATTTTCTATTATTTTCAATTATTTTCAATTATTTTCAATTATTTTCAATTATTTTCAATTATTTTCAATTATTTATAATTATTTTCAATCATTTATCAATTATTTTCAATTATTTATAATTCTTTTCAATTATTTATAATTCTTTTCAATTATTTTCAATTATTTTCAATTATTTTCAAGTATTTATAATTTTTTTCAATTATTTTCAATTATTTTCAATTATTTATAATTATTTTCAATTATTTTCAATTATTTTCAATTATTTATCAATTATTTATAATTATTTTCAATTATTTATAATTATTTTCAATTATTTTAAATTATTTTCAATTATTTATAATTATTTTCTATTATTTATCAATTATTTTCAATTATTTTCAATTATTTATAATGATTGTCAATTATTTTCAATTATTTATCAATTATTTATAATTATTTTCAATTATTTATAATTATTTTCAGTTATTTTAAATGATTTTCAATTATTTTCAATTATTTTCAATTATTTTCAATTATTTATAATTATTTTCAATTATTTTCCATTATTTATAATTATTTTCAATTATTTATAATTATTTTCAATTATTTATAATTATTTTCAATTATTTATCAATTATTTTCAATTATTTATAATTATTTTCAATCATTTATCAATTATTTTCAATTATTTATAATTCTTTTCAATTATTTATAATTCTTTTCAATTATTTTCAATTATTTTCAATTATTTTCAAGTATTTATAATTTTTTTCAATTATTTTCAATTATTTTCAATTATTTATAATTATTTTCAATTATTTTCAATTATTTTCAATTATTTATAATTATTTTCAATTATTTATCAATTATTTTCAATTATTCTCATTTATTTTCAATTATTTATCAATTATTTTCAATTATTTATAATTATTTTCTATTATTTATCAATTATTTTCAATTATTTATAATTATTTTCAATTATTTATCAATTATTTATAATTATTTTCAATTATTTATAATTATTTTCAATTATTTTAAATGATTTTCAATTATTTTCAATTATTTTCAATTATTTATAATTATTTTCTATTATTTATCAATTATTTTCAATTATTTTCAATTATTTATAATGATTGTCAATTATTTATAATTATTTTCAATTATTTATCAATTATTTTCAATTATTTTCAATTATTTTCAATTATTTTCAATTATTTATAATTATTTTCAATTATTTTCAATTATTTTCAATTATTTATCAATTATTTTCAATTATTTTCAATTATTTTCAATTATTTTCAATTATTTATAATTATTTTCAATTATTTTCAATTATTTTCAATTATTTTCAATTATTTTCAATTATTTTCAATTATTTTCAATTATTTATAATTATTTTCAATTATTTTCCATTATTTATAATTATTTTCAATTATTTATAATTATTTTCAATTATTTATAATTATTTTCAATTATTTATCAATTATTTTCAATTATTTATAATTATTTTCAATCATTTATCAATTATTTTCAATTATTTATAATTCTTTTCAATTATTTATAATTCTTTTCAATTATTTTCAATTATTTTCAATTATTTTCAAGTATTTATAATTTTTTTCAATTATTTTCAATTATTTTCAATTATTTATAATTATTTTCAATTATTTTCAATTATTTTCAATTATTTATAATTATTTTCAATTATTTATCAATTATTTTCAATTATTCTCATTTATTTTCAATTATTTATCAATTATTTTCAATTATTTATAATGATTTTCAATTATTTTCAATTATTTATATATTATTTATAATTGTTTTCAATTATTTTTAATTATTTTTCAATTATTTATCAATTATTTTCAATTATTTATAATTATTTTCAATTATTTTCAATTATTTTAAATTATTTATAATTATTTTCAATTATTTATCAATTATTTTCAATTATTTATAATTATTTCCAATTATTTTCAATTATTTATAATTATTTTCAATTATTTATCAATTATTTTCAATTATTTATAATTAATTTAAATTATTTTCAATTAATTTAAATTATTTTCAATTATTTTCAATTATTTTCAATTATTTATCAATTATTTTCAATTATTTTTAATTATTTTTAATAATTTATCAATTATTTTCAATTATTTATAATTATTTTCAAGTATTTATAAATCTTTTCAATTATTTTCAATTATTTTCAATTATTTTCAATTATTTTCAATTATTTTCAATTATTTTCAATTATTTTCAATTATTTTCAATTATTTTCAATTATTTTCAATTATTTATTATTATTTTCAATTATTTTCAATTATTTTCAATTATTTATAATTATTTTCAATTATTTATCAATTATTTTCAATTATTTATAATTATTTTCAAACATTTATCAATTAATTTCAATTATTTATAATTATTTTCAATTATTTATAATTCTTTTCTATTATTTTCAATTATTTTCAATTATATATAATTATTTTCAATTATTTATCAATTATTTTCAATTATTCATAATTATTTTCAATTATTTTAAATTATTTTCAATTATTTATAAATTATTTATAAATATTTTCAATTATTTATAATTATTTTCAATTATTTTCAATTATTTTCAATTATTTTCAATTATTTATGAATTATTTTCAATTATATTCAATTATTTTCAATTATTTTCAATTATTTTCAATTATTTTCAATTATTTTCAATTATTTATCAATTATTTTCAATTATTTATAATTATTTTCAATAATTTATCAATTATTTTCAATTATTTATAATTATTTTCAATTATTTATAATTCTTTTCAATTATTTTCAATTATTTTCAATTATTTTCAATTATTTATAATTATTTTCAATTATTTTCAATTATTTTCAATTATTTTCAATTATTTATAATTATTTTCAATTATTTTCAATTATTTTCAATTATTTTCAATTATTTTCAATTATTTATCAATTATTTTCAATTATTTATAATTATTTTTAATAATTTATCAATTATTTTCAATTATTTATAATTATTTTCAATTATTTATAAATCTTTTCAATTATTTTCAATTATTTTCAATTATTTTCAATTATTTTCAATTATTTTCAATTATTTTCAATTATTTTCAATTATTTATAATTATTTTCAATTATTTTCAATTATTTTCAATTATTTATAATTATTTTCAATTATTTTCAATTATTTTGAATTATTTTCAATTATTTTGAATTATTTTCAATTATTTATAATTATTTTCAATTATTTTCAATTATTTTCAATTATTTTCACTTATTTATAATTATTTTCAATTATTTTCAATTATTTTCAATTATTTTCAATTATTTATCAATTATTTTCAATTATTTTCAATTATTTTCAATTATTTTCAATTATTTTCAATTATTTTCAATTATTTATCAATTATTTTCAATTATTTATAATTATTTTCAATAATTTATCAATTATTTTCAATTATTTATAATTATTTTCAATTATTTATAATTCTTTTCAATTATTTTCAATTATTTTCAATTATTTTCAATTATTTTCAATTATTTTAAATTATTTATAATTATTTTCAATTATTTTAAATTATTTTCAATTATTTATAAATTATTTATAAATATTTTCAATTATTTATAATTATTTTCAATTATTTTCAATTATTTTCAATTATTTATGAATTATTTTCAATTATTTTCAATTATTTATCAATTATTTTCAATTATTTATAATTATTTTCAATAATTTATCAATTATTTTCAATTATTTATAATTATTTTCAATTATTTATCAATTATTTATAATTATTTTCAATTATTTATAATTATTTTCAATTATTTTAAATGATTTTCAATTATTTTCAATTATTTTCAATTATTTATAATTATTTTCTATTATTTATCAATTATTTTCAATTATTTTCAATTATTTATAATGATTGTCAATTATTTATAATTATTTTCAATTATTTATCAATTATTTTCAATTATTTTCAATTATTTTCAATTATTTTCAATTATTTATAATTATTTTCAATTATTTTCAATTATTTTCAATTATTTATCAATTATTTTCAATTATTTTCAATTATTTATAATTATTGTCAATTATTTTCAATTATTTTCAATTATTTATAATTATTTTCAATTATTTTCAATTATTTTCAATTATTTTCAATTATTTTCAATTATTTTCAATTATTTTCAATTATTTATAATTATTTTCAATTATTTTCAATTATTTATAATTATTTTCAATTATTTATAATTATTTTCAATTATTTATAATTATTTTCAATTATTTATCAATTATTTTCAATTATTTATAATTATTTTCAATCATTTATCAATTATTTTCAATTATTTATAATTCTTTTCAATTATTTATAATTCTTTTCAATTATTTTCAATTATTTTCAATTATTTTCAAGTATTTATAATTTTTTTCAATTATTTTCAATTATTTTCAATTATTTATAACTATTTTCAATTATTTTCAATTATTTTCAATTATTTATAATTATTTTCAATTATTTATCAATTATTTTCAATTATTCTCATTTATTTTCAATTATTTATCAATTATTTTCAATTATTTATAATGATTTTCAATTATTTTCAATTATTTATATATTATTTATAATTGTTTTCAATTATTTTTAATTATTTTTCAATTATTTATCAATTATTTTCAATTATTTATAATTATTTTCAATTATTTTAAATTATTTATAATTATTTTCAATTATTTATCAATTATTTTCAATTATTTATAATTATTTATAATTATTTTCAATTATTTTCAATTATTTTCAATTATTTATAATTATTTTAAATTATTTATCAATTATTTTCTATTATTTTCAATTATTTTCAATTATTTTCAATTATTTTCAATTATTTTCAATTATTTTCAATTATTTATAATTATTTTCAATCATTTATCAATTATTTTCAATTATTTATAATTCTTTTCAATTATTTATAATTCTTTTCAATTATTTTCAATTATTTTCAATTATTTTCAAGTATTTATAATTTTTTTCAATTATTTTCAATTATTTTCAATTATTTATAATTATTTTCAATTATTTTCAATTATTTTCAATTATTTATCAATTATTTATAATTATTTTCAATTATTTATAATTATTTTCAATTATTTTAAATTATTTTCAATTATTTATAATTATTTTCTATTATTTATCAATTATTTTCAATTATTTTCAATTATTTATAATGATTGTCAATTATTTTCAATTATTTATCAATTATTTATAATTATTTTCAATTATTTATAATTATTTTCAGTTATTTTAAATGATTTTCAATTATTTTCAATTATTTTCAATTATTTTCAATTATTTATAATTATTTTCAATTATTTTCCATTATTTATAATTATTTTCAATTATTTATAATTATTTTCAATTATTTATAATTATTTTCAATTATTTATCAATTATTTTCAATTATTTATAATTATTTTCAATCATTTATCAATTATTTTCAATTATTTATAATTCTTTTCAATTATTTATAATTCTTTTCAATTATTTTCAATTATTTTCAATTATTTTCAAGTATTTATAATTTTTTTCAATTATTTTCAATTATTTTCAATTATTTATAATTATTTTCAATTATTTTCAATTATTTTCAATTATTTATAATTATTTTCAATTATTTATCAATTATTTTCAATTATTCTCATTTATTTTCAATTATTTATCAATTATTTTCAATTATTTATAATTATTTTCTATTATTTATCAATTATTTTCAATTATTTATAATTATTTTCAATTATTTATCAATTATTTATAATTATTTTCAATTATTTATAATTATTTTCAATTATTTTAAATGATTTTCAATTATTTTCAATTATTTTCAATTATTTATAATTATTTTCTATTATTTATCAATTATTTTCAATTATTTTCAATTATTTATAATGATTGTCAATTATTTATAATTATTTTCAATTATTTATCAATTATTTTCAATTATTTTCAATTATTTTCAATTATTTTCAATTATTTATAATTATTTTCAATTATTTTCAATTATTTTCAATTATTTATCAATTATTTTCAATTATTTTCAATTATTTTCAATTATTTTCAATTATTTATAATTATTTTCAATTATTTTCAATTATTTTCAATTATTTTCAATTATTTTCAATTATTTTCAATTATTTTCAATTATTTATAATTATTTTCAATTATTTTCCATTATTTATAATTATTTTCAATTATTTATAATTATTTTCAATTATTTATAATTATTTTCAATTATTTATCAATTATTTTCAATTATTTATAATTATTTTCAATCATTTATCAATTATTTTCAATTATTTATAATTCTTTTCAATTATTTATAATTCTTTTCAATTATTTTCAATTATTTTCAATTATTTTCAAGTATTTATAATTTTTTTCAATTATTTTCAATTATTTTCAATTATTTATAATTATTTTCAATTATTTTCAATTATTTTCAATTATTTATAATTATTTTCAATTATTTATCAATTATTTTCAATTATTCTCATTTATTTTCAATTATTTATCAATTATTTTCAATTATTTATAATGATTTTCAATTATTTTCAATTATTTATATATTATTTATAATTGTTTTCAATTATTTTTAATTATTTTTCAATTATTTATCAATTATTTTCAATTATTTATAATTATTTTCAATTATTTTCAATTATTTTAAATTATTTATAATTATTTTCAATTATTTATCAATTATTTTCAATTATTTATAATTATTTCCAATTATTTTCAATTATTTATAATTATTTTCAATTATTTATCAATTATTTTCAATTATTTATAATTAATTTAAATTATTTTCAATTAATTTAAATTATTTTCAATTATTTTCAATTATTTTCAATTATTTATCAATTATTTTCAATTATTTTTAATTATTTTTAATAATTTATCAATTATTTTCAATTATTTATAATTATTTTCAAGTATTTATAAATCTTTTCAATTATTTTCAATTATTTTCAATTATTTTCAATTATTTTCAATTATTTTCAATTATTTTCAATTATTTTCAATTATTTTCAATTATTTATTATTATTTTCAATTATTTTCAATTATTTTCAATTATTTATAATTATTTTCAATTATTTATCAATTATTTTCAATTATTTATAATTATTTTCAAACATTTATCAATTAATTTCAATTATTTATAATTATTTTCAATTATTTATAATTCTTTTCTATTATTTTCAATTATTTTCAATTATATATAATTATTTTCAATTATTTATCAATTATTTTCAATTATTCATAATTATTTTCAATTATTTTAAATTATTTTCAATTATTTATAAATTATTTATAAATATTTTCAATTATTTATAATTATTTTCAATTATTTTCAATTATTTTCAATTATTTTCAATTATTTATGAATTATTTTCAATTATATTCAATTATTTTCAATTATTTTCAATTATTTTCAATTATTTTCAATTATTTTCAATTATTTATCAATTATTTTCAATTATTTATAATTATTTTCAATAATTTATCAATTATTTTCAATTATTTATAATTATTTTCAATTATTTATAATTCTTTTCAATTATTTTCAATTATTTTCAATTATTTTCAATTATTTATAATTATTTTCAATTATTTTCAATTATTTTCAATTATTTTCAATTATTTTCAATTATTTATAATTATTTTCAATTATTTTCAATTATTTTCAATTATTTTCAATTATTTTCAATTATTTATCAATTATTTTCAATTATTTATAATTATTTTTAATAATTTATCAATTATTTTCAATTATTTATAATTATTTTCAATTATTTATAAATCTTTTCAATTATTTTCAATTATTTTCAATTATTTTCAATTATTTTCAATTATTTTCAATTATTTTCAATTATTTTCAATTATTTATAATTATTTTCAATTATTTTCAATTATTTTCAATTATTTATAATTATTTTCAATTATTTTCAATTATTTTGAATTATTTTCAATTATTTTGAATTATTTTCAATTATTTATAATTATTTTCAATTATTTTCAATTATTTTCAATTATTTTCACTTATTTATAATTATTTTCAATTATTTTCAATTATTTTCAATTATTTTCAATTATTTATCAATTATTTTCAATTATTTTCAATTATTTTCAATTATTTTCAATTATTTTCAATTATTTTCAATTATTTATCAATTATTTTCAATTATTTATAATTATTTTCAATAATTTATCAATTATTTTCAATTATTTATAATTATTTTCAATTATTTATAATTCTTTTCAATTATTTTCAATTATTTTCAATTATTTTCAATTATTTTCAATTATTTTAAATTATTTATAATTATTTTCAATTATTTTAAATTATTTTCAATTATTTATAAATTATTTATAAATATTTTCAATTATTTATAATTATTTTCAATTATTTTCAATTATTTTCAATTATTTATGAATTATTTTCAATTATTTTCAATTATTTTCAATTATTTTCAATTATTTTCAATTATTTTCAATTATTTTCAATTATTTTCAATTATTTATCAATTATTTTCAATTATTTATAATTATTTTCAATAATTTATCAATTATTTTCAATTATTTATAATTATTTTCAATTATTTATAATTCTTTTCAATTATTTTCAATTATTTTCAATTATTTTCAATTATTTATAATTATTTTCAATTATTTTCAATTATTTTCAATTATTTATAATTATTTTCAATTATTTTCAATTATTTTCAATTATTTTCAGTTATTTTCAATTATTTTCAATTATTTTCAATTATTTTCAATTATTTTCAATTATTTTCAATTATTTTCAATTATTTTCAATTATTTATAATTATTTTCAATTATTTTCAATTATTTATAATTATTTTCAATTATTTATAATTATTTTCAATTATTTATAATTATTTTCAATTATTTATCAATTATTTTCAATTATTTATAATTATTTTCAATCATTTATCAATTATTTTCAATTATTTATAATTCTTTTCAATTATTTATAATTCTTTTCAATTATTTTCAATTATTTTCAATTATTTTCAAGTATTTATAATTTTTTTCAATTATTTTCAATTATTTTCAATTATTTATAATTATTTTCAATTATTTTCAATTATTTTCAATTATTTATAATTATTTTCAATTATTTATCAATTATTTTCAATTATTCTCATTTATTTTCAATTATTTATCAATTATTTTCAATTATTTATAATGATTTTCAATTATTTTCAATTATTTATATATTATTTATAATTGTTTTCAATTATTTTTAATTATTTTTCAATTATTTATCAATTATTTTCAATTATTTATAATTATTTTCAATTATTTTCAATTATTTTCAATTATTTATAATTATTTTCAATTATTTATCAATTGATTTCAATTATTTATAATTATTTTCAATTATTTTCAATTATTTTCAATTATTTATAATTATTTTAAATTATTTATCAATTATTTTCTATTATTTTCAATTATTTTCAATTATTTTCAATTATTTTCAATTATTTTCAATTATTTTCAATTATTTTCAATTATTTTCAATTATTTATAATTATTTTCAATTATTTATCAATTATTTTCAATTATTTCAATTATTTTCAATTATTTTCAATTATTTATAATTATTTTCAATTATTTTCAATTATTTTCAATTATTTATCAATTATTTATAATTATTTTCAATTATTTATAATTATTTTCAATTATTTATAATTATTTTCAATTATTTTAAATGATTTTCAATTATTTTCAATTATTTTCAATTATTTATAATTATTTTCTATTATTTATCAATTATTTTCAATTATTTTCAATTATTTATAATGATTGTCAATTATTTTCAATTATTTATCAATTATTTATAATTATTTTCAATTATTTATAATTATTTTCAATTATTTTAAATGATTTTCAATTATTTTCAATTATTTTCAATTATTTATAATTATTTTCAATTATTTATAATTATTTTCAATTATTTATCAATTATTTTCAATTATTTTAAATTATTTTAAATTATTTATAATTATTTTCAATTATTTATCAATTATTTTCAATTATTTATAATTATTTTCAATTATTTTCAATTATTTTCAATTATTTATAATTATTTTAAATTATTTATCAATTATTTTCTATTTTCAATTATTTTCAATTATTTTCAATTATTTTCAATTATTTTCAATTATTTTCAATTATTTATAATTATTTTCAATTATTTATCAATTATTTTCAATTATTTCAATTATTTTCAATTATTTTCAATTATTTTCAATTATTTTCAATTATTTTCAATTATTTTCAATTATTTTCAATTATTTTCAATTATTTATAATTATTTTCAATTATTTATCAATTATTTTCAATTATTTCAATTATTTTCAATTATTTTCAATTATTTATAATTATTTTCAATTATTTTCAATTATTTTCAATTATTTATCAATTATTTATAATTATTTTCAATTATTTATAATTATTTTCAATTATTTTAAATGATTTTCAATTATTTTCAATTATTTTCAATTATTTATAATTATTTTCTATTATTTATCAATTATTTTCAATTATTTTCAATTATTTATAATGATTGTCAATTATTTTCAATTATTTATCAATTATTTATAATTATTTTCAATTATTTATAATTATTTTCAATTATTTTAAATGATTTTCAATTATTTTCAATTATTTTCAATTATTTATAATTATTTTCAATTATTTATCAATTATTTATAATTATTTTCAATTATTTATAATTATTTTCAATTATTTTAAATGATTTTCAATTATTTTCAATTATTTTCAATTATTTATAATTATTTTCTATTATTTATCAATTATTTTCAATTATTTTCAATTATTTATAATGATTGTCAATTATTTATAATTATTTTCAATTATTTATCAATTATTTTCAATTATTTTCAATTATTTTCAATTATTTTCAATTATTTATAATTATTTTCAATTATTTTCAATTATTTTCAATTATTTATCAATTATTTTCAATTATTTTCAATTATTTATAATTATTGTCAATTATTTTCAATTATTTTCCATTATTTATAATTATTTTCAATTATTTTCAATTATTTTCAATTATTTTCAATTATTTTCAATTATTTTCAATTATTTTCAATTATTTTCAATTATTTTCAATTATTTATAATTATTTTCAATTATTTTCAATTATTTATAATTATTTTCAATTATTTATAATTATTTTCAATTATTTATAATTATTTTCAATTATTTATCAATTATTTTCAATTATTTATAATTATTTTCAATCATTTATCAATTATTTTCAATTATTTATAATTCTTTTCAATTATTTATAATTCTTTTCAATTATTTTCAATTATTTTCAATTATTTTCAAGTATTTATAATTTTTTTCAATTATTTTCAATTATTTTCAATTATTTATAACTATTTTCAATTATTTTCAATTATTTTCAATTATTTATAATTATTTTCAATTATTTATCAATTATTTTCAATTATTCTCATTTATTTTCAATTATTTATCAATTATTTTCAATTATTTATAATGATTTTTAATTATTTTCAATTATTTATATATTATTTATAATTGTTTTCAATTATTTTTAATTATTTTTCAATTATTTATCAATTATTTTCAATTATTTATAATTATTTTCAATTATTTTCAATTATTTTAAATTATTTATAATTATTTTCAATTATTTATCAATTATTTTCAATTATTTATAATTATTTATAATTATTTTCAATTATTTTCAATTATTTTCAATTATTTATAATTATTTTAAATTATTTATCAATTATTTTCTATTATTTTCAATTATATTCAATTATTTTCAATTATTTTCAATTATTTTCAATTATTTTCAATTATTTATAATTATTTTCAATCATTTATCAATTATTTTCAATTATTTATAATTCTTTTCAATTATTTATAATTCTTTTCAATTATTTTCAATTATTTTCAATTATTTTCAAGTATTTATAATTTTTTTCAATTATTTTCAATTATTTTCAATTATTTATAATTATTTTCAATTATTTTCAATTATTTTCAATTATTTATAATTATTTTCAATTATTTATCAATTATTTTCAATTATTCTCATTTATTTTCAATTATTTATCAATTATTTTCAATTATTTATAATGATTTTCAATTATTTTCAATTATTTATATATTATTTATAATTGTTTTCAATTATTTTTAATTATTTTTCAATTATTTATCAATTATTTTCAATTATTTATAATTATTTTCAATTATTTTCAATTATTTTAAATTATTTATAATTATTTTCAATTATTTATCAATTATTTTCAATTATTTATAATTATTTTCAATTATTTTCAATTATTTTCAATTATTTATAATTATTTTAAATTATTTATCAATTATTTTCTATTATTTTCAATTATTTTCAATTATTTTCAATTATTTTCAATTATTTTCAATTATTTTCAATTATTTATAATTATTTTCAATCATTTATCAATTATTTTCAATTATTTATAATTCTTTTCAATTATTTATAATTCTTTTCAATTATTTTCAATTATTTTCAATTATTTTCAAGTATTTATAATTTTTTTCAATTATTTTCAATTATTTTCAATTATTTATAATTATTTTCAATTATTTTCAATTATTTTCAATTATTTATAATTATTTTCAATTATTTATCAATTATTTTCAATTATTCTCATTTATTTTCAATTATTTATCAATTATTTTCAATTATTTATAATGATTTTCAATTATTTTCAATTATTTATATATTATTTATAATTGTTTTCAATTATTTTTAATTATTTTTCAATTATTTTCAATTATTTATAATTATTTTCAATTATTTTCAATTATTTTAAATTATTTATAATTATTTTCAATTATTTATCAATTATTTTCAATTATTTATAATTATTTTCAATTATTTTCAATTATTTTCAATTATTTATAATTATTTTAAATTATTTATCAATTATTTTCTATTATTTTCAATTATTTTCAATTATTTTCAATTATTTTCAATTATTTTCAATTATTTTCAATTATTTTCAATTATTTTCAATTATTTTCAATTATTTTCAATTATTTATAATTATTTTCAATTATTTATCAATTATTTTCAATTATTTCAATTATTTTCAATTATTTTCAATTATTTATAATTATTTTCAATTATTTTCAATTATTTTCAATTATTTATCAATTATTTATAATTATTTTCAATTATTTATAATTATTTTCAATTATTTTAAATGATTTTCAATTATTTTCAATTATTTTCAATTATTTATAATTATTTTCTATTATTTATCAATTATTTTCAATTATTTTCAATTATTTATAATGATTGTCAATTATTTTCAATTATTTATCAATTATTTATAATTATTTTCAATTATTTATAATTATTTTCAATTATTTTAAATGATTTTCAATTATTTTCAATTATTTTCAATTATTTATAATTATTTTCAATTACTTATAATTATTTTCAATTATTTATCAATTATTTTCAATTATTTTCAATTATTTTAAATTATTTATAATTATTTTCAATTATTTATCAATTATTTTCAATTATTTATAATTATTTTCAATTATTTTCAATTATTTTCAATTATTTATAATTATTTTAAATTATTTATCAATTATTTTCTATTTTCAATTATTTTCAATTATTTTCAATTATTTATAATTATTTTCAATTATTTATCAATTATTTTCAATTATTTCAATTATTTTCAATTATTTTCAATTATTTTCAATTATTTTAAATTATTTATAATTATTTTCAATTATTTATCAATTATTTTCAATTATTTATAATTATTTTCAATTATTTTCAATTATTTTCAATTATTTATAATTATTTTAAATTATTTATCAATTATTTTCTATTATTTTCAATTATTTTCAATTATTTTCAATTATTTTCAATTATTTTCAATTATTTTCAATTATTTTCAATTATTTTCAATTATTTTCAATTATTTTCAATTATTTATAATTATTTTCAATTATTTATCAATTATTTTCAATTATTTCAATTATTTTCAATTATTTTCAATTATTTATAATTATTTTCAATTATTTTCAATTATTTTCAATTATTTATCAATTATTTATAATTATTTTCAATTATTTATAATTATTTTCAATTATTTTAAATGATTTTCAATTATTTTCAATTATTTTCAATTATTTATAATTATTTTCTATTATTTATCAATTATTTTCAATTATTTTCAATTATTTATAATGATTGTCAATTATTTTCAATTATTTATCAATTATTTATAATTATTTTCAATTATTTATAATTATTTTCAATTATTTTAAATGATTTTCAATTATTTTCAATTATTTTCAATTATTTATAATTATTTTCAATTATTTATAATTATTTTCAATTATTTATCAATTATTTTCAATTATTTTCAATTATTTTAAATTATTTATAATTATTTTCAATTATTTATCAATTATTTTCAATTATTTATAATTATTTTCAATTATTTTCAATTATTTTCAATTATTTATAATTATTTTCAATTATTTATCAATTATTTTCAATTATTCTCATTTATTTTCTATTATTTATCAATTATTTTCAATTATTTATAATTATTTTCAATTATTTATAATTATTTTCAATTATTTTAAATGATTTTCAATTATTTTCAATTATTTTCAATTATTTATAATTATTTTCAATTATTTATCAATTATTTTCAATTATTTATAATTAATTTAAATTATTTTCAATTAATTTAAATTATTTTCAATTATTTTCAATTATTTTCAATTATTTTCAATTATTTATCAATTATTTTCAATTATTTTTAATTATTTTTAATAATTTATCAATTATTTTCAATTATTTATAATTATTTTCAATTATTTATAAATCTTTTCAATTATTTTCAATTATTTTCAATTATTTTCAATTATTTTCAATTATTTTCAATTATTTTCAATTATTTTCAATTATTTTCAATTATTTTCAATTATTTTCAATTATTTATTATTATTTTCAATTATTTTCAATTATTTTCAATTATTTATAATTATTTTCAATTATTTATCAATTATTTTCAATTATTTATAATTATTTTCAAACATTTATCAATTAATTTCAATTATTTATAATTATTTTCAATTATTTATAATTCTTTTCTATTATTTTCAATTATTTTCAATTATATATAATTATTTTCAATTATTTATCAATTATTTTCAATTATTCATAATTATTTTCAATTATTTTAAATTATTTTCAATTATTTATAAATTATTTACAAATATTTTCAATTATTTATAATTATTTTCAATTATTTTCAATTATTTTCAATTATTTTCAATTATTTTCAATTATTTATGAATTATTTTCAATTATATTCAATTATTTTCAATTATTTTCAATTATTTTCAATTATTTTCAATTATTTTCAATTATTTATCAATTATTTTCAATTATTTATAATTATTGTCAATAATTTATCAATTATTTTCAATTATTTATAATTATTTTCAATTATTTATAATTCTTTTCAATTATTTTCAATTATTTTCAATTATTTTCAATTATTTATAATTATTTTCAATTATTTTCAATTATTTTCAATTATTTTCAATTATTTATAATTATTTTCAATTATTTTCAATTATTTTCAATTATTTTCAATTATTTTCAATTATTTATCAATTATTTTCAATTATTTATAATTATTTTTAATAATTTATCAATTATTTTCAATTATTTATAATTATTTTCAATTATTTATAAATCTTTTCAATTATTTTCAATTATTTTCAATTATTTTCAATTATTTTCAATTATTTTCAATTATTTTCAATTATTTTCAATTATTTTCAATTATTTATAATTATTTTCAATTATTTTCAATTATTTTCAATTATTTATAATTATTTTCAATTATTTTCAATTATTTTGAATTATTTTCAATTATTTTGAATTATTTTCAATTATTTATAATTATTTTCAATTATTTTCAATTATTTTCAATTATTTTCACTTATTTATAATTATTTTCAATTATTTTCAATTATTTTCAATTATTTTCAATTATTTATCAATTATTTTCAATTATTTTCAATTATTTTCAATTATTTTCAATTATTTTCAATTATTTTCAATTATTTATCAATTATTTTCAATTATTTATAATTATTTTCAATAATTTATCAATTATTTTCAATTATTTATAATTATTTTCAATTATTTATAATTCTTTTCAATTATTTTCAATTATTTTCAATTATTTTCAATTATTTTCAATTATTTTCAATTATTTATAATTATTTTCAATTATTTTAAATTATTTTCAATTATTTATAAATTATTTATAAATATTTTCAATTATTTATAATTATTTTCAATTATTTTCAATTATTTATGAATTATTTTCAATTATTTTCAATTATTTTCAATTATTTTCAATTATTTTCAATTATTTTCAATTATTTTCAATTATTTATCAATTATTTTCAATTATTTATAATTATTTTCAATAATTTATCAATTATTTTCAATTATTTATAATTATTTTCAATTATTTATAATTCTTTTCAATTATTTTCAATTATTTTCAATTATTTTCAATTATTTATAATTATTTTCAATTATTTTCAATTATTTTCAATTATTTTCAATTATTTATAATTATTTTCAATTATTTTCAATTATTTTCAATTATTTTCAGTTATTTTCAATTATTTTCAATTATTTATAATTATTTTCAATTATTTTCAATTATTTTCAATTATTTTCAATTATTTTCAATTATTTTCAATTATTTATAATTATTTTCAATTATTTTCAATTATTTATAATTATTTTCAATTATTTATAATTATTTTCAATTATTTATAATTATTTTCAATTATTTATCAATTATTTTCAATTATTTATAATTATTTTCAATCATTTATCAATTATTTTCAATTATTTATAATTCTTTTCAATTATTTATAATTCTTTTCAATTATTTTCAATTATTTTCAATTATTTTCAAGTATTTATAATTTTTTTCAATTATTTTCAATTATTTTCAATTATTTATAATTATTTTCAATTATTTTCAATTATTTTCAATTATTTATAATTATTTTCAATTATTTATCAATTATTTTCAATTATTCTCATTTATTTTCAATTATTTATCAATTATTTTCAATTATTTATAATGATTTTCAATTATTTTCAATTATTTATATATTATTTATAATTGTTTTCAATTATTTTTAATTATTTTTCAATTATTTATCAATTATTTTCAATTATTTATAATTATTTTCAATTATTTTCAATTATTTTCAATTATTTATAATTATTTTCAATTATTTATCAATTGATTTCAATTATTTATAATTATTTTCAATTATTTTCAATTATTTTCAATTATTTATAATTATTTTAAATTATTTATCAATTATTTTCTATTATTTTCAATTATTTTCAATTATTTTCAATTATTTTCAATTATTTTCAATTATTTTCATTTATTTTCAATTATTTTCAATTATTTTCAATTATTTTCAATTATTTATAATTATTTTCAATTATTTATCAATTATTTTCAATTATTTCAATTATTTTCAATTATTTTCAATTATTTATAATTATTTTCAATTATTTTCAATTATTTTCAATTATTTATCAATTATTTATAATTATTTTCAATTATTTATAATTATTTTCAATTATTTATAATTATTTTCAATTATTTTAAATGATTTTCAATTATTTTCAATTATTTTCAATTATTTATAATTATTTTCTATTATTTATCAATTATTTTCAATTATTTTCAATTATTTATAATGATTGTCAATTATTTTCAATTATTTATCAATTATTTATAATTATTTTCAATTATTTATAATTATTTTCAATTATTTTAAATGATTTTCAATTATTTTCAATTATTTTCAATTATTTATAATTATTTTCAATTATTTATAATTATTTTCAATTATTTATCAATTATTTTCAATTATTTTAAATTATTTTAAATTATTTATAATTATTTTCAATTATTTATCAATTATTTTCAATTATTTATAATTATTTTCAATTATTTTCAATTATTTTCAATTATTTATAATTATTTTAAATTATTTATCAATTATTTTCTATTTTCAATTATTTTCAATTATTTTCAATTATTTTCAATTATTTTCAATTATTTTCAATTATTTTCAATTATTTATAATTATTTTCAATTATTTATCAATTATTTTCAATTATTTCAATTATTTTCAATTATTTTCAATTATTTTCAATTATTTTCAATTATTTTCAATTATTTTCAATTATTTTCAATTATTTTCAATTATTTATAATTATTTTCAATTATTTATCAATTATTTTCAATTATTTCAATTATTTTCAATTATTTTCAATTATTTATAATTATTTTCAATTATTTATCAATTATTTTCAATTATTCTCATTTATTTTCTATTATTTATCAATTATTTTCAATTATTTATAATTATTTTCAATTATTTATAATTATTTTCAATTATTTTAAATGATTTTCAATTATTTTCAATTATTTTCAATTATTTATAATTATTTTCAATTATTTATCAATTATTTTCAATTATTTATAATTAATTTAAATTATTTTCAATTAATTTAAATTATTTTCAATTATTTTCAATTATTTTCAATTATTTTCAATTATTTATCAATTATTTTCAATTATTTTTAATTATTTTTAATAATTTATCAATTATTTTCAATTATTTATAATTATTTTCAATTATTTATAAATCTTTTCAATTATTTTCAATTATTTTCAATTATTTTCAATTATTTTCAATTATTTTCAATTATTTTCAATTATTTTCAATTATTTTCAATTATTTATTATTATTTTCAATTATTTTCAATTATTTTCAATTATTTATAATTATTTTCAATTATTTATCAATTATTTTCAATTATTTATAATTATTTTCAAACATTTATCAATTAATTTCAATTATTTATAATTATTTTCAATTATTTATAATTCTTTTCTATTATTTTCAATTATTTTCAATTATATATAATTATTTTCAATTATTTATCAATTATTTTCAATTATTCATAATTATTTTCAATTATTTTAAATTATTTTCAATTATTTATAAATTATTTACAAATATTTTCAATTATTTATAATTATTTTCAATTATTTTCAATTATTTTCAATTATTTTCAATTATTTTCAATTATTTATGAATTATTTTCAATTATATTCAATTATTTTCAATTATTTTCAATTATTTTCAATTATTTTCAATTATTTTCAATTATTTATCAATTATTTTCAATTATTTATAATTATTTTCAATAATTTATCAATTATTTTCAATTATTTATAATTATTTTCAATTATTTATAATTCTTTTCAATTATTTTCAATTATTTTCAATTATTTTCAATTATTTATAATTATTTTCAATTATTTTCAATTATTTTCAATTATTTTCAATTATTTATAATTATTTTCAATTATTTTCAATTATTTTCAATTATTTTCAATTATTTTCAATTATTTATCAATTATTTTCAATTATTTATAATTATTTTTAATAATTTATCAATTATTTTCAATTATTTATAATTATTTTCAATTATTTATAAATCTTTTCAATTATTTTCAATTATTTTCAATTATTTTCAATTATTTTCAATTATTTTCAATTATTTTCAATTATTTTCAATTATTTATAATTATTTTCAATTATTTTCAATTATTTTCAATTATTTATAATTATTTTCAATTATTTTCAATTATTTTGAATTATTTTCAATTATTTTGAATTATTTTCAATTATTTATAATTATTTTCAATTATTTTCAATTATTTTCAATTATTTTCACTTATTTATAATTATTTTCAATTATTTTCAATTATTTTCAATTATTTTCAATTATTTATCAATTATTTTCAATTATTTTCAATTATTTTCAATTATTTTCAATTATTTTCAATTATTTTCAATTATTTATCAATTATTTTCAATTATTTATAATTATTTTCAATAATTTATCAATTATTTTCAATTATTTATAATTATTTTCAATTATTTATAATTCTTTTCAATTATTTATAATTATTTTCTATTATTTATCAATTATTTTCAATTATTTATAATGATTGTCAATTATTTTCAATTATTTATCAATTATTTATAATTATTTTCAATTATTTATAATTATTTTCAATTATTTTAAATGATTTTCAATTATTTTCAATTATTTTCAATTATTTATAATTATTTTCAATTATTTATAATTATTTTCAATTATTTATCAATTATTTTCAATTATTTTCAATTATTTTAAATTATTTATAATTATTTTCAATAATTTATCAATTATTTTCAATTATTTATAATTATTTTCAATTATTTATAATTCTTTTCAATTATTTTCAATTATTTTCAATTATTTTCAATTATTTATAATTATTTTCAATTATTTTCAATTATTTTCAATTATTTTCAATTATTTATAATTATTTTCAATTATTTTCAATTATTTTCAATTATTTTCAGTTATTTTCAATTATTTTCAATTATTTATAATTATTTTCAATTATTTTCAATTATTTTCAATTATTTTCAATTATTTTCAATTATTTTCAATTATTTATAATTATTTTCAATTATTTTCAATTATTTATAATTATTTTCAATTATTTATAATTATTTTCAATTATTTATAATTATTTTCAATTATTTATCAATTATTTTCAATTATTTATAATTATTTTCAATCATTTATCAATTATTTTCAATTATTTATAATTCTTTTCAATTATTTATAATTCTTTTCAATTATTTTCAATTATTTTCAATTATTTTCAAGTATTTATAATTTTTTTCAATTATTTTCAATTATTTTCAATTATTTATAATTATTTTCAATTATTTTCAATTATTTTCAATTATTTATAATTATTTTCAATTATTTATCAATTATTTTCAATTATTCTCATTTATTTTCAATTATTTATCAATTATTTTCAATTATTTATAATGATTTTCAATTATTTTCAATTATTTATATATTATTTATAATTGTTTTCAATTATTTTTAATTATTTTTCAATTATTTATCAATTATTTTCAATTATTTATAATTATTTTCAATTATTTTCAATTATTTTCAATTATTTATAATTATTTTCAATTATTTATCAATTGATTTCAATTATTTATAATTATTTTCAATTATTTTCAATTATTTTCAATTATTTATAATTATTTTAAATTATTTATCAATTATTTTCTATTATTTTCAATTATTTTCAATTATTTTCAATTATTTTCAATTATTTTCAATTATTTTCATTTATTTTCAATTATTTTCAATTATTTTCAATTATTTTCAATTATTTATAATTATTTTCAATTATTTATCAATTATTTTCAATTATTTCAATTATTTTCAATTATTTTCAATTATTTATAATTATTTTCAATTATTTTCAATTATTTTCAATTATTTATCAATTATTTATAATTATTTTCAATTATTTATAATTATTTTCAATTATTTATAATTATTTTCAATTATTTTAAATGATTTTCAATTATTTTCAATTATTTTCAATTATTTATAATTATTTTCTATTATTTATCAATTATTTTCAATTATTTTCAATTATTTATAATGATTGTCAATTATTTTCAATTATTTATCAATTATTTATAATTATTTTCAATTATTTATAATTATTTTCAATTATTTTAAATGATTTTCAATTATTTTCAATTATTTTCAATTATTTATAATTATTTTCAATTATTTATAATTATTTTCAATTATTTATCAATTATTTTCAATTATTTTAAATTATTTTAAATTATTTATAATTATTTTCAATTATTTATCAATTATTTTCAATTATTTATAATTATTTTCAATTATTTTCAATTATTTTCAATTATTTATAATTATTTTAAATTATTTATCAATTATTTTCTATTTTCAATTATTTTCAATTATTTTCAATTATTTTCAATTATTTTCAATTATTTTCAATTATTTTCAATTATTTATAATTATTTTCAATTATTTATCAATTATTTTCAATTATTTCAATTATTTTCAATTATTTTCAATTATTTTCAATTATTTTCAATTATTTTCAATTATTTTCAATTATTTTCAATTATTTTCAATTATTTATAATTATTTTCAATTATTTATCAATTATTTTCAATTATTTCAATTATTTTCAATTATTTTCAATTATTTATAATTATTTTCAATTATTTTCAATTATTTTCAATTATTTATCAATTATTTATAATTATTTTCAATTATTTATAATTATTTTCAATTATTTTAAATGATTTTCAATTATTTTCAATTATTTTCAATTATTTATAATTATTTTCTATTATTTATCAATTATTTTCAATTATTTTCAATTATTTATAATGATTGTCAATTATTTTCAATTATTTATCAATTATTTATAATTATTTTCAATTATTTATAATTATTTTCAATTATTTTAAATGATTTTCAATTATTTTCAATTATTTTCAATTATTTATAATTATTTTCAATTATTTATCAATTATTTATAATTATTTTCAATTATTTTAAATGATTTTCAATTATTTTCAATTATTTTCAATTATTTATAATTATTTTCTATTATTTATCAATTATTTTCAATTATTTTCAATTATTTATAATGATTGTCAATTATTTATAATTATTTTCAATTATTTATCAATTATTTTCAATTATTTTCAATTATTTTCAATTATTTTCAATTATTTATAATTATTTTCAATTATTTTCAATTATTTTCAATTATTTATCAATTATTTTCAATTATTTTCAATTATTTATAATTATTGTCAATTATTTTCAATTATTTTCAATTATTTATAATTATTTTCAATTATTTTCAATTATTTTCAATTATTTTAAATTATTTTCAATTATTTTCAATTATTTTCAAGTATTTATAATTTTTTTCAATTATTTTCAATTATTTTCAATTATTTATAATTATTTTCAATTATTTTCAATTATTTTCAATTATTTATAATTATTTTCAATTATTTATCAATTATTTTCAATTATTCTCATTTATTTTCAATTATTTATCAATTATTTTCAATTATTTATAATGATTTTCAATTATTTTCAATTATTTATATATTATTTATAATTGTTTTCAATTATTTTTAATTATTTTTCAATTATTTATCAATTATTTTCAATTATTTATAATTATTTTCAATTATTTTCAATTATTTTAAATTATTTATAATTATTTTCAATTATTTATCAATTATTTTCAATTATTTATAATTATTTTCAATTATTTTCAATTATTTTCAATTATTTATAATTATTTTAAATTATTTATCAATTATTTTCTATTATTTTCAATTATTTTCAATTATTTTCAATTATTTTCAATTATTTTCAATTATTTTCAATCATTTATCAATTATTTTCAATTATTTATAATTCTTTTCAATTATTTATAATTCTTTTCAATTATTTTCAATTATTTTCAATTATTTTCAAGTATTTATAATTTTTTTCAATTATTTTCAATTATTTTCAATTATTTATAATTATTTTCAATTATTTTCAATTATTTTCAATTATTTATAATTATTTTCAATTATTTATCAATTATTTTCAATTATTCTCATTTATTTTCAATTATTTATCAATTATTTTCAATTATTTATAATGATTTTCAATTATTTTCAATTATTTATATACTATTTATAATTGTTTTCAATTATTTTTAATTATTTTTCAATTATTTATCAATTATTTTCAATTATTTATAATTATTTTCAATTATTTTCAATTATTTTAAATTATTTATAATTATTTTCAATTATTTATCAATTATTTTCAATTATTTATAATTATTTTCAATTATTTTCAATTATTTTCAATTATTTATAATTATTTTAAATTATTTATCAATTATTTTCTATTATTTTCAATTATTTTCAATTATTTTCAATTATTTTCAATTATTTTCAATTATTTTCAATTATTTTCAATTATTTTCAATTATTTTCAATTATTTTCAATTATTTATAATTATTTTCAATTATTTATCAATTATTTTCAATTATTTCAATTATTTTCAATTATTTTCAATTATTTATAATTATTTTCAATTATTTTCAATTATTTTCAATTATTTATCAATTATTTATAATTATTTTCAATTATTTATAATTATTTTCAATTATTTTAAATGATTTTCAATTATTTTCAATTATTTTCAATTATTTATAATTATTTTCTATTATTTATCAATTATTTTCAATTATTTATAATGATTGTCAATTATTTTCAATTATTTATCAATTATTTATAATTATTTTCAATTATTTATAATTATTTTCAATTATTTTAAATGATTTTCAATTATTTTCAATTATTTTCAATTATTTATAATTATTTTCAATTATTTATAATTATTTTCAATTATTTATCAATTATTTTCAATTATTTTCAATTATTTTAAATTATTTATAATTATTTTCAATTATTTATCAATTATTTTCAATTATTTATAATTATTTTCAATTATTTTCAATTATTTTCAATTATTTATAATTATTTTATGTTATTTATCAATTATTTTCTATTTTCAATTATTTTCAATTATTTTCAATTATTTTCAATTATTTTCAATTATTTTCAATTATTTTCAATTATTTTCAATTATTTATAATTATTTTCAATTATTTATCAATTATTTTCAATTATTTCAATTATTTTCAATTATTTTCAATTATTTTCAATTATTTTCAATTATTTTCAATTATTTTCAATTATTTTCAATTATTTATAATTATTTTCAATTATTTATCAATTATTTTCAATTATTTCAATTATTTTCAATTATTTTCAATTATTTATAATTATTTTCAATTATTTTCAATTATTTTCAATTATTTATCAATTATTTATAATTATTTTCAATTATTTATAATTATTTTCAATTATTTTAAATGATTTTCAATTATTTTCAATTATTTTCAATTATTTATAATTATTTTCTATTATTTATCAATTATTTTCAATTATTTTCAATTATTTATAATGATTGTCAATTATTTTCAATTATTTATCAATTATTTATAATTATTTTCAATTATTTATAATTATTTTCAATTATTTTAAATGATTTTCAATTATTTTCAATTATTTTCAATTATTTATAATTATTTTCAATTATTTATCAATTATTTATAATTATTTTCAATTATTTATAATTATTTTCAATTATTTTAAATGATTTTCAATTATTTTCAATTATTTTCAATTATTTATAATTATTTTCAAGTATTTATAATTTTTTTCAATTATTTTCAATTATTTTCAATTATTTATAATTATTTTCAATTATTTTCAATTATTTTCAATTATTTATAATTATTTTCAATTATTTATCAATTATTTTCAATTATTCTCATTTATTTTCAATTATTTATCAATTATTTTCAATTATTTATAATGATTTTCAATTATTTTCAATTATTTATATATTATTTATAATTGTTTTCAATTATTTTTAATTATTTTTCAATTATTTATCAATTATTTTCAATTATTTATAATTATTTTCAATTATTTTCAATTATTTTAAATTATTTATAATTATTTTCAATTATTTATCAATTATTTTCAATTATTTATAATTATTTTCAATTATTTTCAATTATTTTCAATTATTTATAATTATTTTAAATTATTTATCAATTATTTTCTATTATTTTCAATTATTTTCAATTATTTTCAATTATTTTCAATTATTTTCAATTATTTTCAATTATTTTCAATTATTTTCAATTATTTTCAATTATTTTCAATTATTTATAATTATTTTCAATTATTTATCAATTATTTTCAATTATTTCAATTATTTTCAATTATTTTCAATTATTTATAATTATTTTCAATTATTTTCAATTATTTTCAATTATTTATCAATTATTTATAATTAT
Source organism: Andrena bucephala (assembly GCA_947577245.1). Classification (NCBI taxonomy): domain Eukaryota; kingdom Metazoa; phylum Arthropoda; class Insecta; order Hymenoptera; family Andrenidae; genus Andrena; species Andrena bucephala. The sequence goes on along the minus strand of OX387716.1, from coordinate 35,859,828 downwards.
TTTCAATTATTTATAATTATTTTCAATTATTTTAAATGATTTTCAATTATTTTCAATTATTTTCAATTATTTATAATTATTTTCTATTATTTATCAATTATTTTCAATTATTTATAATGATTGTCAATTATTTTCAATTATTTATCAATTATTTATAATTATTTTCAATTATTTATAATTATTTTCAATTATTTTAAATGATTTTCAATTATTTTCAATTATTTTCAATTATTTATAATTATTTTCAATTATTTATAATTATTTTCAATTATTTATCAATTATTTTCAATTATTTTCAATTATTTTAAATTATTTATAATTATTTTCAATTATTTATCAATTATTTTCAATTATTTATAATTATTTTCAATTATTTTCAATTATTTTCAATTATTTATAATTATTTTATGTTATTTATCAATTATTTTCTATTTTCAATTATTTTCAATTATTTTCAATTATTTTCAATTATTTTCAATTATTTTCAATTATTTTCAATTATTTTCAATTATTTATAATTATTTTCAATTATTTATCAATTATTTTCAATTATTTCAATTATTTTCAATTATTTTCAATTATTTTCAATTATTTTCAATTATTTTCAATTATTTTCAATTATTTTCAATTATTTATAATTATTTTCAATTATTTATCAATTATTTTCAATTATTTCAATTATTTTCAATTATTTTCAATTATTTATAATTATTTTCAATTATTTTCAATTATTTTCAATTATTTATCAATTATTTATAATTATTTTCAATTATTTATAATTATTTTCAATTATTTTAAATGATTTTCAATTATTTTCAATTATTTTCAATTATTTATAATTATTTTCTATTATTTATCAATTATTTTCAATTATTTTCAATTATTTATAATGATTGTCAATTATTTTCAATTATTTATCAATTATTTATAATTATTTTCAATTATTTATAATTATTTTCAATTATTTTAAATGATTTTCAATTATTTTCAATTATTTTCAATTATTTATAATTATTTTCAATTATTTATCAATTATTTATAATTATTTTCAATTATTTATAATTATTTTCAATTATTTTAAATGATTTTCAATTATTTTCAATTATTTTCAATTATTTATAATTATTTTCTATTATTTATCAATTATTTTCAATTATTTTCAATTATTTATAATGATTGTCAATTATTTATAATTATTTTCAATTATTTATCAATTATTTTCAATTATTTTCAATTATTTTCAATTATTTTAAATTATTTATAATTATTTTCAATTATTTATCAATTATTTTCAATTATTTATAATTATTTTCAATTATTTTCAATTATTTTCAATTATTTATAATTATTTTATGTTATTTATCAATTATTTTCTATTTTCAATTATTTTCAATTATTTTCAATTATTTTCAATTATTTTCAATTATTTTCAATTATTTTCAATTATTTTCAATTATTTATAATTATTTTCAATTATTTATCAATTATTTTCAATTATTTCAATTATTTTCAATTATTTTCAATTATTTTCAATTATTTTCAATTATTTTCAATTATTTTCAATTATTTTCAATTATTTATAATTATTTTCAATTATTTATCAATTATTTTCAATTATTTCAATTATTTTCAATTATTTTCAATTATTTATAATTATTTTCAATTATTTTCAATTATTTTCAATTATTTATCAATTATTTATAATTATTTTCAATTATTTATAATTATTTTCAATTATTTTAAATGATTTTCAATTATTTTCAATTATTTTCAATTATTTATAATTATTTTCTATTATTTATCAATTATTTTCAATTATTTTCAATTATTTATAATGATTGTCAATTATTTTCAATTATTTATCAATTATTTATAATTATTTTCAATTATTTATAATTATTTTCAATTATTTTAAATGATTTTCAATTATTTTCAATTATTTTCAATTATTTATAATTATTTTCAATTATTTATCAATTATTTATAATTATTTTCAATTATTTATAATTATTTTCAATTATTTTAAATGATTTTCAATTATTTTCAATTATTTTCAATTATTTATAATTATTTTCAAGTATTTATAATTTTTTTCAATTATTTTCAATTATTTTCAATTATTTATAATTATTTTCAATTATTTTCAATTATTTTCAATTATTTATAATTATTTTCAATTATTTATCAATTATTTTCAATTATTCTCATTTATTTTCAATTATTTATCAATTATTTTCAATTATTTATAATGATTTTCAATTATTTTCAATTATTTATATATTATTTATAATTGTTTTCAATTATTTTTAATTATTTTTCAATTATTTATCAATTATTTTCAATTATTTATAATTATTTTCAATTATTTTCAATTATTTTAAATTATTTATAATTATTTTCAATTATTTATCAATTATTTTCAATTATTTATAATTATTTTCAATTATTTTCAATTATTTTCAATTATTTATAATTATTTTAAATTATTTATCAATTATTTTCTATTATTTTCAATTATTTTCAATTATTTTCAATTATTTTCAATTATTTTCAATTATTTTCAATTATTTTCAATTATTTTCAATTATTTTCAATTATTTTCAATTATTTATAATTATTTTCAATTATTTATCAATTATTTTCAATTATTTCAATTATTTTCAATTATTTTCAATTATTTATAATTATTTTCAATTATTTTCAATTATTTTCAATTATTTTCAATTATTTTCAATTATTTATAATTATTTTAAATTATTTATCAATTATTTTCTATTATTTTCAATTATTTTCAATTATTTTCAATTATTTTCAATTATTTTCAATTATTTTCAATTATTTTCAATTATTTTCAATTATTTTCAATTATTTTCAATTATTTATAATTATTTTCAATTATTTATCAATTATTTTCAATTATTTCAATTATTTTCAATTATTTTCAATTATTTATAATTATTTTCAATTATTTTCAATTATTTTCAATTATTTATCAATTATTTATAATTATTTTCAATTATTTATAATTATTTTCAATTATTTTAAATGATTTTCAATTATTTTCAATTATTTTCAATTATTTATAATTATTTTCTATTATTTATCAATTATTTTCAATTATTTATAATGATTGTCAATTATTTTCAATTATTTATCAATTATTTATAATTATTTTCAATTATTTATAATTATTTTCAATTATTTTAAATGATTTTCAATTATTTTCAATTATTTTCAATTATTTATAATTATTTTCAATTATTTATAATTATTTTCAATTATTTATCAATTATTTTCAATTATTTTCAATTATTTTAAATTATTTATAATTATTTTCAATTATTTATCAATTATTTTCAATTATTTATAATTATTTTCAATTATTTTCAATTATTTTCAATTATTTATAATTATTTTATGTTATTTATCAATTATTTTCTATTTTCAATTATTTTCAATTATTTTCAATTATTTTCAATTATTTTCAATTATTTTCAATTATTTTCAATTATTTTCAATTATTTATAATTATTTTCAATTATTTATCAATTATTTTCAATTATTTCAATTATTTTCAATTATTTTCAATTATTTTCAATTATTTTCAATTATTTTCAATTATTTTCAATTATTTTCAATTATTTATAATTATTTTCAATTATTTATCAATTATTTTCAATTATTTCAATTATTTTCAATTATTTTCAATTATTTATAATTATTTTCAATTATTTTCAATTATTTTCAATTATTTATCAATTATTTATAATTATTTTCAATTATTTATAATTATTTTCAATTATTTTAAATGATTTTCAATTATTTTCAATTATTTTCAATTATTTATAATTATTTTCTATTATTTATCAATTATTTTCAATTATTTTCAATTATTTATAATGATTGTCAATTATTTTCAATTATTTATCAATTATTTATAATTATTTTCAATTATTTATAATTATTTTCAATTATTTTAAATGATTTTCAATTATTTTCAATTATTTTCAATTATTTATAATTATTTTCAATTATTTATCAATTATTTATAATTATTTTCAATTATTTATAATTATTTTCAATTATTTTAAATGATTTTCAATTATTTTCAATTATTTTCAATTATTTATAATTATTTTCAAGTATTTATAATTTTTTTCAATTATTTTCAATTATTTTCAATTATTTATAATTATTTTCAATTATTTTCAATTATTTTCAATTATTTATAATTATTTTCAATTATTTATCAATTATTTTCAATTATTCTCATTTATTTTCAATTATTTATCAATTATTTTCAATTATTTATAATGATTTTCAATTATTTTCAATTATTTATATATTATTTATAATTGTTTTCAATTATTTTTAATTATTTTTCAATTATTTATCAATTATTTTCAATTATTTATAATTATTTTCAATTATTTTCAATTATTTTAAATTATTTATAATTATTTTCAATTATTTATCAATTATTTTCAATTATTTATAATTATTTTCAATTATTTTCAATTATTTTCAATTATTTATAATTATTTTAAATTATTTATCAATTATTTTCTATTATTTTCAATTATTTTCAATTATTTTCAATTATTTTCAATTATTTTCAATTATTTTCAATTATTTTCAATTATTTTCAATTATTTTCAATTATTTTCAATTATTTATAATTATTTTCAATTATTTATCAATTATTTTCAATTATTTCAATTATTTTCAATTATTTTCAATTATTTATAATTATTTTCAATTATTTTCAATTATTTTCAATTATTTATCAATTATTTATAATTATTTTCAATTATTTATAATTATTTTCAATTATTTTAAATGATTTTCAATTATTTTCAATTATTTTCAATTATTTATAATTATTTTCTATTATTTATCAATTATTTTCAATTATTTATAATGATTGTCAATTATTTTCAATTATTTATCAATTATTTATAATTATTTTCAATTATTTATAATTATTTTCAATTATTTTAAATGATTTTCAATTATTTTCAATTATTTTCAATTATTTATAATTATTTTCAATTATTTATAATTATTTTCAATTATTTATCAATTATTTTCAATTATTTTCAATTATTTTAAATTATTTATAATTATTTTCAATTATTTATCAATTATTTTCAATTATTTATAATTATTTTCAATTATTTTCAATTATTTTCAATTATTTATAATTATTTTATGTTATTTATCAATTATTTTCTATTTTCAATTATTTTCAATTATTTTCAATTATTTTCAATTATTTTCAATTATTTTCAATTATTTTCAATTATTTTCAATTATTTATAATTATTTTCAATTATTTATCAATTATTTTCAATTATTTCAATTATTTTCAATTATTTTCAATTATTTTCAATTATTTTCAATTATTTTCAATTATTTTCAATTATTTTCAATTATTTATAATTATTTTCAATTATTTATCAATTATTTTCAATTATTTCAATTATTTTCAATTATTTTCAATTATTTATAATTATTTTCAATTATTTTCAATTATTTTCAATTATTTATCAATTATTTATAATTATTTTCAATTATTTATAATTATTTTCAATTATTTTAAATGATTTTCAATTATTTTCAATTATTTTCAATTATTTATAATTATTTTCTATTATTTATCAATTATTTTCAATTATTTTCAATTATTTATAATGATTGTCAATTATTTTCAATTATTTATCAATTATTTATAATTATTTTCAATTATTTATAATTATTTTCAATTATTTTAAATGATTTTCAATTATTTTCAATTATTTTCAATTATTTATAATTATTTTCAATTATTTATCAATTATTTATAATTATTTTCAATTATTTATAATTATTTTCAATTATTTTAAATGATTTTCAATTATTTTCAATTATTTTCAATTATTTATAATTATTTTCTATTATTTATCAATTATTTTCAATTATTTTCAATTATTTATAATGATTGTCAATTATTTATAATTATTTTCAATTATTTATCAATTATTTTCAATTATTTTCAATTATTTTCAATTATTTTCAATTATTTATAATTATTTTCAATTATTTTCAATTATTTTCAATTATTTATCAATTATTTTCAATTATTTTCAATTATTTATAATTATTGTCAATTATTTTCAATTATTTTCAATTATTTATAATTATTTTCAATTATTTTCAATTATTTTCAATTATTTTCAATTATTTTCAATTATTTTCAATTATTTTCAATTATTTATAATTATTTTCAATTATTTTCCATTATTTATAATTATTTTCAATTATTTATAATTATTTTCAATTATTTATAATTATTTTCAATTATTTATCAATTATTTTCAATTATTTATAATTATTTTCAATCATTTATCAATTATTTTCAATTATTTATAATTCTTTTCAATTATTTATAATTCTTTTCAATTATTTTCAATTATTTTCAATTATTTTCAAGTATTTATAATTTTTTTCATTTATTTTCAATTATTTTCAATTATTTATAATTATTTTCAATTATTTTCAATTATTTTCAATTATTTTCAATTATTTATAATTATTTTCAATTATTTATCAATTATTTTCAATTATTCTCATTTATTTTCAATTATTTATCAATTATTTTCAATTATTTATAATGATTTTCAATTATTTTCAATTATTTATATATTATTTATAATTGTTTTCAATTATTTTTAATTATTTTTCAATTATTTATCAATTATTTTCAATTATTTATAATTATTTTCAATTATTTTCAATTATTTTAAATTATTTATAATTATTTTCAATTATTTATCAATTATTTTCAATTATTTATAATTATTTTCAATTATTTTCAATTATTTTCAATTATTTATAATTATTTTAAATTATTTATCAATTATTTTCTATTATTTTCAATTATTTTCAATTATTTTCAATTATTTTCAATTATTTTCAATTATTTTCAATTATTTTCAATTATTTTCAATTATTTTCAATTATTTATAATTATTTTCAATTATTTATCAATTATTTTCAATTATTTCAATTATTTTCAATTATTTTCAATTATTTATAATTATTTTCAATTATTTTCAATTATTTTCCATTATTTATCAATTATTTATAATTATTTTCAATTATTTATAATTATTTTCAATTATTTTAAATGATTTTCAATTATTTTCAATTATTTTCAATTATTTATAATTATTTTCTATTATTTATCAATTATTTTCAATTATTTTCAATTATTTATAATGATTGTCAATTATTTTCAATTATTTATCAATTATTTATAATTATTTTCAATTATTTATAATTATTTTCAATTATTTTAAATGATTTTCAATTATTTTCAATTATTTTCAATTATTTATAATTATTTTCAATTATTTATCAATTATTTTCAATTATTTTCAATTATTTTAAATTATTTATAATTATTTTCAATTATTTATCAATTATTTTCAATTATTTATAATTATTTTCAATTATTTTCAATTATTTTCAATTATTTATAATTATTTTAAATTATTTATCAATTATTTTCTATTTTCAATTATTTTCAATTATTTTCAATTATTTTCAATTATTTTCAATTATTTTCAATTATTTTCAATTATTTTCAATTATTTTCAATTATTTATAATTATTTTCAATTATTTATCAATTATTTTCAATTATTTCAATTATTTTCAATTATTTTCAATTATTTTCAATTATTTTCAATTATTTTCAATTATTTTCAATTATTTTCAATTATTTTCAATTATTTATAATTATTTTCAATTATTTATCAATTATTTTCAATTATTTCAATTATTTTCAATTATTTTCAATTATTTATAATTATTTTCAATTATTTTCAATTATTTTCAATTATTTATCAATTATTTATAATTATTTTCAATTATTTATAATTATTTTCAATTATTTTAAATGATTTTCAATTATTTTCAATTATTTTCAATTATTTATAATTATTTTCTATTATTTATCAATTATTTTCAATTATTTTCAATTATTTATAATGATTGTCAATTATTTTCAATTATTTATCAATTATTTATAATTATTTTCAATTATTTATAATTATTTTCAATTATTTTAAATGATTTTCAATTATTTTCAATTATTTTCAATTATTTATAATTATTTTCAATTATTTATCAATTATTTTCAATTATTTTCAATTATTTTCAATTATTTATCAATTATTTTCAATTATTTATAATTATTTTCAATAATTTATCAATTTTTTTCAATTATTTATAATTATTTTCAATTATTTATAATTCTTTTCAATTATTTTCAATTATTTTCAATTATTTTCAATTATTTATAATTATTTTCAATTATTTTCAATTATTTTCAATTATTTATAATTATTTTCAATTATTTTCAATTATTTTCAATTATTTATCAATTATTTTCAATTATTTTCAATTATTTATAATTATTGTCAATTATTTTCAATTATTTTCAATTATTTATAATTATTTTCAATTATTTTCAATTATTTTCAATTATTTTCACTTATTTATAATTATTTTCAATTATTTTCAATTATTTTCAATTATTTATAATTATTTTCAATTATTTATCAATTATTTTCAATTATTTACAATTAATTTAAAATATTTTCAATTGTTTTAAATTATTTTTAATTATTTATCAATTATTTATCAATTATTTTCAATTATTTATAATTATTTTAAATTATTTATAATTATTTTCAATTATTTATCAATAATTTTCAATTATTTATAATTATTTTCAATTATTTATAATTATTTTCAATCATTTATCAATTATTTTCAATTATTTATAATTCTTTTCAATTATTTATAATTCTTTTCAATTATTTTCAATTATTTTCAATTATTTTCAAGTATTTATAATTTTTTTCAATTATTTTCAATTATTTTCAATTATTTATAATTATTTTCAATTATTTTCAATTATTTTCAATTATTTTCAATTATTTATAATTATTTTCAATTATTTATCAATTATTTTCAATTATTCTCATTTATTTTCAATTATTTATCAATTATTTTCAATTATTTATAATGATTTTCAATTATTTTCAATTATTTATATATTATTTATAATTGTTTTCAATTATTTTTAATTATTTTTCAATTATTTATCAATTATTTTCAATTATTTATAATTATTTTCAATTATTTTCAATTATTTTAAATTATTTATAATTATTTTCAATTATTTATCAATTATTTTCAATTATTTATAATTATTTTCAATTATTTTCAATTATTTTCAATTATTTATAATTATTTTAAATTATTTATCAATTATTTTCTATTATTTTCAATTATTTTCAATTATTTTCAATTATTTTCAATTATTTTCAATTATTTTCAATTATTTTCAATTATTTTCAATTATTTTCAATTATTTATAATTATTTTCAATTATTTATCAATTATTTTCAATTATTTCAATTATTTTCAATTATTTTCAATTATTTATAATTATTTTCAATTATTTTCAATTATTTTCCATTATTTATCAATTATTTATAATTATTTTCAATTATTTATAATTATTTTCAATTATTTTAAATGATTTTCAATTATTTTCAATTATTTTCAATTATTTATAATTATTTTCTATTATTTATCAATTATTTTCAATTATTTTCAATTATTTATAATGATTGTCAATTATTTTCAATTATTTATCAATTATTTATAATTATTTTCAATTATTTATAATTATTTTCAATTATTTTAAATGATTTTCAATTATTTTCAATTATTTTCAATTATTTATAATTATTTTCAATTATTTATCAATTATTTTCAATTATTTTCAATTATTTTAAATTATTTATAATTATTTTCAATTATTTATCAATTATTTTCAATTATTTATAATTATTTTCAATTATTTTCAATTATTTTCAATTATTTATAATTATTTTAAATTATTTATCAATTATTTTCTATTTTCAATTATTTTCAATTATTTTCAATTATTTTCAATTATTTTCAATTATTTTCAATTATTTTCAATTATTTTCAATTATTTTCAATTATTTATAATTATTTTCAATTATTTATCAATTATTTTCAATTATTTCAATTATTTTCAATTATTTTCAATTATTTTCAATTATTTTCAATTATTTTCAATTATTTTCAATTATTTTCAATTATTTATAATTATTTTCAATTATTTATCAATTATTTTCAATTATTTCAATTATTTTCAATTATTTTCAATTATTTATAATTATTTTCAATTATTTTCAATTATTTTCAATTATTTATCAATTATTTATAATTATTTTCAATTATTTATAATTATTTTCAATTATTTTAAATGATTTTCAATTATTTTCAATTATTTTCAATTATTTATAATTATTTTCTATTATTTATCAATTATTTTCAATTATTTTCAATTATTTATAATGATTGTCAATTATTTTCAATTATTTATCAATTATTTATAATTATTTTCAATTATTTATAATTATTTTCAATTATTTTAAATGATTTTCAATTATTTTCAATTATTTTCAATTATTTATAATTATTTTCAATTATTTATCAATTATTTTCAATTATTTTCAATTATTTTCAATTATTTATCAATTATTTTCAATTATTTATAATTATTTTCAATAATTTATCAATTTTTTTCAATTATTTATAATTATTTTCAATTATTTATAATTCTTTTCAATTATTTTCAATTATTTTCAATTATTTTCAATTATTTATAATTATTTTCAATTATTTTCAATTATTTTCAATTATTTATAATTATTTTCAATTATTTTCAATTATTTTCAATTATTTATCAATTATTTTCAATTATTTTCAATTATTTATGAATTATTTATAATTATTTTCAATTATTTATAATTATTTTCAATTATTTTAAATGATTTTCAATTATTTTCAATTATTTTCAATTATTTATAATTATTTTCAATTATTTATAATTATTTTCAATTATTTATCAATTATTTTCAATTATTTTCAATTATTTTAAATTATTTATAATTATTTTCAATTATTTATCAATTATTTTCAATTATTTATAATTATTTTCAATTATTTTCAATTATTTTCAATTATTTATAATTATTTTATGTTATTTATCAATTATTTTCTATTTTCAATTATTTTCAATTATTTTCAATTATTTTCAATTATTTTCAATTATTTTCAATTATTTTCAATTATTTTCAATTATTTATAATTATTTTCAATTATTTATCAATTATTTTCAATTATTTCAATTATTTTCAATTATTTTCAATTATTTTCAATTATTTTCAATTATTTTCAATTATTTTCAATTATTTTCAATTATTTATAATTATTTTCAATTATTTATCAATTATTTTCAATTATTTCAATTATTTTCAATTATTTTCAATTATTTATAATTATTTTCAATTATTTTCAATTATTTTCAATTATTTATCAATTATTTATAATTATTTTCAATTATTTATAATTATTTTCAATTATTTTAAATGATTTTCAATTATTTTCAATTATTTTCAATTATTTATAATTATTTTCTATTATTTATCAATTATTTTCAATTATTTTCAATTATTTATAATGATTGTCAATTATTTTCAATTATTTATCAATTATTTATAATTATTTTCAATTATTTATAATTATTTTCAATTATTTTAAATGATTTTCAATTATTTTCAATTATTTTCAATTATTTATAATTATTTTCAATTATTTATCAATTATTTATAATTATTTTCAATTATTTATAATTATTTTCAATTATTTTAAATGATTTTCAATTATTTTCAATTATTTTCAATTATTTATAATTATTTTCTATTATTTATCAATTATTTTCAATTATTTTCAATTATTTATAATGATTGTCAATTATTTATAATTATTTTCAATTATTTATCAATTATTTTCAATTATTTTCAATTATTTTCAATTATTTTCAATTATTTATAATTATTTTCAATTATTTTCAATTATTTTCAATTATTTATCAATTATTTTCAATTATTTTCAATTATTTATAATTATTGTCAATTATTTTCAATTATTTTCAATTATTTATAATTATTTTCAATTATTTTCAATTATTTTCAATTATTTTCAATTATTTTCAATTATTTTCAATTATTTTCAATTATTTATAATTATTTTCAATTATTTTCCATTATTTATAATTATTTTCAATTATTTATAATTATTTTCAATTATTTATAATTATTTTCAATTATTTATCAATTATTTTCAATTATTTATAATTATTTTCAATCATTTATCAATTATTTTCAATTATTTATAATTCTTTTCAATTATTTATAATTCTTTTCAATTATTTTCAATTATTTTCAATTATTTTCAAGTATTTATAATTTTTTTCAATTATTTTCAATTATTTTCAATTATTTATAATTATTTTCAATTATTTTCAATTATTTTCAATTATTTTCAATTATTTATAATTATTTTCAATTATTTATCTATTATTTTCAATTATTCTCATTTATTTTCAATTATTTATCAATTATTTTCAATTATTTATAATGATTTTCAATTATTTTCAATTATTTATATATTATTTATAATTGTTTTCAATTATTTTTAATTATTTTTCAATTATTTATCAATTATTTTCAATTATTTATAATTATTTTCAATTATTTTCAATTATTTTAAATTATTTATAATTATTTTCAATTATTTATCAATTATTTTCAATTATTTATAATTATTTTCAATTATTTTCAATTATTTTCAATTATTTATAATTATTTTAAATTATTTATCAATTATGTTCTATTATTTTCAATTATTTTCAATTATTTTCAATTATTTTCAATTATTTTCAATTATTTTCAATTATTTTCAATTATTTTCAATTATTTATAATTATTTTCAATTATTTATCAATTATTTTCAATTATTTCAATTATTTTCAATTATTTTCAATTATTTATAATTATTTTCAATTATTTTCAATTATTTTCCATTATTTATCAATTATTTATAATTATTTTCAATTATTTATAATTATTTTCAATTATTTTAAATGATTTTCAATTATTTTCAATTATTTTCAATTATTTATAATTATTTTCTATTATTTATCAATTATTTTCAATTATTTTCAATTATTTATAATGATTGTCAATTATTTTCAATTATTTATCAATTATTTATAATTATTTTCAATTATTTATAATTATTTTCAATTATTTTAAATGATTTTCAATTATTTTCAATTATTTTCAATTATTTATAATTATTTTCAATTATTTATCAATTATTTTCAATTATTTTCAATTATTTTAAATTATTTATAATTATTTTCAATTATTTATCAATTATTTTCAATTATTTATAATTATTTTCAATTATTTTCAATTATTTTCAATTATTTATAATTATTTTAAATTATTTATCAATTATTTTCTATTTTCAATTATTTTCAATTATTTTCAATTATTTTCAATTATTTTCAATTATTTTCAATTATTTTCAATTATTTTCAATTATTTTCAATTATTTATAATTATTTTCAATTATTTATCAATTATTTTCAATTATTTCAATTATTTTCAATTATTTTCAATTATTTTCAATTATTTTCAATTATTTTCAATTATTTTCAATTATTTTCAATTATTTTCAATTATTTATAATTATTTTCAATTATTTATCAATTATTTTCAATTATTTCAATTATTTTCAATTATTTTCAATTATTTATAATTATTTTCAATTATTTTCAATTATTTTCAATTATTTATCAATTATTTATAATTATTTTCAATTATTTATAATTATTTTCAATTATTTTAAATGATTTTCAATTATTTTCAATTATTTTCAATTATTTATAATTATTTTCTATTATTTATCAATTATTTTCAATTATTTTCAATTATTTATAATGATTGTCAATTATTTTCAATTATTTATCAATTATTTATAATTATTTTCAATTATTTATAATTATTTTCAATTATTTTAAATGATTTTCAATTATTTTCAATTATTTTCAATTATTTATAATTATTTTCAATTATTTATCAATTATTTTCAATTATTTTCAATTATTTTCAATTATTTATCAATTATTTTCAATTATTTATAATTATTTTCAATAATTTATCAATTTTTTTCAATTATTTATAATTATTTTCAATTATTTATAATTCTTTTCAATTATTTTCAATTATTTTCAATTATTTTCAATTATTTATAATTATTTTCAATTATTTTCAATTATTTTCAATTATTTATAATTATTTTCAATTATTTTCAATTATTTTCAATTATTTATCAATTATTTTCAATTATTTTCAATTATTTATAATTATTGTCAATTATTTTCAATTATTTTCAATTATTTATAATTATTTTCAATTATTTTCAATTATTTTCAATTATTTTCACTTATTTATAATTATTTTCAATTATTTTCAATTATTTTCAATTATTTATAATTATTTTCAATTATTTATCAATTATTTTCAATTATTTACAATTAATTTAAAATATTTTCAATTGTTTTAAATTATTTTTAATTATTTATCAATTATTTATCAATTATTTTCAATTATTTATAATTATTTTAAATTATTTATAATTATTTTCAATTATTTATCAATAATTTTCAATTATTTATAATTATTTTCAATTATTTTCAATTATTTTCAATTATTTATAATTATTTTAAATTATTTATCAATTATTTTCTATTATTTATAATTATTTTCAATTATTTTCAATTATTTATAATTATTTTCAATTATTTATCAATTATTTTCAATTATTTATAATTAATTTGAAATATTTTCAATTATTTTAAATTATTTTCAATTATTTTAAATTATTTTCAATTATTTTAAATTATTTTCAATTATTTTAAATTATTTTCAATTATTTTCAATTATTTATAATTATTTTCAATTATTTTCAGTTATTTTCAATTATTTTCAATTATTTATAATTATTTTCAATTATTTTCAATTATTTTCAATTATTTTCAATTATTTATAATTATTTTCAATTATTTTCAATTATTTTCAATTATTTATAATTATTTTCAATTATTTATAATTATTTTCAATTATTTATAATTATTTTCAATTATTTATCAATTATTTTCAATTATTTATAATTATTTTCAATCATTTATCAATTATTTTCAATTATTTATAATTCTTTTCAATTATTTATAATTCTTTTCAATTATTTTCAATTATTTTCAATTATTTTCAAGTATTTATAATTTTTTTCAATTATTTTCAATTATTTATAATTATTTTCAATTATTTTCAATTATTTATAATTATTTTCAATTATTTATCAATTATTTTCAATTATTCTCATTTATTTTCAATTATTTATCAATTATTTTCAATTATTTATAATGATTTTCAATTATTTTCAATTATTTTCAATTATTTATAATTATTTTCAATTATTTTCAGTTATTTTCAATTATTTTCAATTATTTATAATTATTTTCAATTATTTTCAATTATTTTCAATTATTTTCAATTATTTTCAATTATTTTCAATTATTTATAATTATTTTCAATTATTTTCAATTATTTTCAATTATTTATAATTATTTTCAATTATTTATAATTATTTTCAATTATTTATAATTATTTTAAATGATTTTCAATTATTTTCAATTATTTTCAATTATTTATAATTATTTTCAATTATTTTCAATTATTTTCAATTATTTATAATTATTTTCAATTATTTATAATTATTTTCAATTATTTATAATTATTTTCAATTATTTATCAATTATTTTCAATTATTTATAATTATTTTCAATCATTTATCAATTATTTTCAATTATTTATAATTCTTTTCAATTATTTATAATTCTTTTCAATTATTTTCAATTATTTTCAATTATTTTCAAGTATTTATAATTTTTTTCAATTATTTTCAATTATTTTCAATTATTTATAATTATTTTCAATAATTTTCAATTATTTTCAATTATTTATAATTATTTTCAATTATTTATCAATTATTTTCAATTATTCTCATTTATTTTCAATTATTTATCAATTATTTTCAATTATTTATAATGATTTTCAATTATTTTCAATTATTTATATATTATTTATAATTGTTTTCAATTATTTTTAATTATTTATCAATTATTTATCAATTATTTTCAATTATTTATAATTATTTTCAATTATTTTCAATTATTTTAAATTATTTATAATTATTTTCAATTATTTATCAATTATTTTCAATTATTTATAATTATTTTCAATTATTTTCAATTATTTTCAATTATTTATAATTATTTTAAATTATTTATCAATTATTTTCTATTATTTTCAATTATTTTCAATTATTTTCAATTATTTTCAATTATTTTCAATTATTTTCAATTATTTTCAATTATTTTCAATTATTTTAAATTATTTTCAATTATTTATAATTATTTTCAATTATTTATCAATTATTTTCAATTATTTCAATTATTTTCAATTATTTTCAATTATTTATAATTATTTTCAATTATTTTCAATTATTTTCAATTATTTTCAATTATTTATCAATTATTTATAATTATTTTCAATTATTTATAATTATTTACAATTATTTTAAATGATTTTCAATTATTTTCAATTATTTTCAATTATTTATAATTATTTTCTATTATTTATCAATTATTTTCAATTATTTTCAATTATTTATAATGATTGTCAATTATTTTCAATTATTTATCAATTATTTATAATTATTTTCAATTATTTATAATTATTTTCAATTATTTTAAATGATTTTCAATTATTTTCAATTATTTATAATTATTTTCAATTATTTATCAATTATTTTCAATTATTTACAATTAATTTAAAATATTTTCAATTGTTTTAAATTATTTTTAATTATTTATCAATTATTTATCAATTATTTTCAATTATTTATAATTATTTTAAATTATTTATAATTATTTTCAATTATTTATCAATAATTTTCAATTATTTATAATTATTTTCAATTATTTTCAATTATTTTCAATTATTTATAATTATTTTAAATTATTTATCAATTATTTTCTATTATTTATAATTATTTTCAATTATTTTCAATTATTTATAATTATTTTCAATTATTTATCAATTATTTTCAATTATT
Organism: Andrena bucephala; assembly: GCA_947577245.1. Lineage (NCBI taxonomy): Eukaryota > Metazoa > Arthropoda > Insecta > Hymenoptera > Andrenidae > Andrena > Andrena bucephala. The sequence goes on along the minus strand of OX387716.1, from coordinate 35,842,648 downwards.
TATAATTAATTTAAAATATTTTCAATTATTTTAAATTATTTTCAATTATTTTAAATTATTTTAAATTATTTTCAATTATTTTCAATTATTTATAATTATTTTCAATTATTTTCAGTTATTTTCAATTATTTTCAATTATTTATAATTATTTTCAATTATTTTCAATTATTTTCAATTATTTTCAATTATTTTCAATTATTTTCAATTATTTTCAATTATTTATAATTATTTTCAATTATTTTCAATTATTTTCAATTATTTATAATTATTTTCAATTATTTATAATTATTTTCAATTATTTATAATTATTTTCAATTATTTATCAATTATTTTCAATTATTTATAATTATTTTCAATCATTTATCAATTATTTTCAATTATTTATAATTCTTTTCAATTATTTATAATTCTTTTCAATTATTTTCAATTATTTTCAATTATTTTCAAGTATTTATAATTTTTTTCAATTATTTTCAATTATTTTCAATTATTTATAATTATTTTCAATTATTTTCAATTATTTTCAATTATTTATAATTATTTTCAATTATTTATCAATTATTTTCAATTATTCTCATTTATTTTCAATTATTTATCAATTATTTTCAATTATTTATAATGATTTTCAATTATTTTCAATTATTTATATATTATTTATAATTGTTTTCAATTATTTTTAATTATTTATCAATTATTTTCAATTATTTATAATTATTTTCAATTATTTTCAATTATTTTAAATTATTTATAATTATTTTCAATTATTTATCAATTATTTTCAATTATTTATAATTATTTTCAATTATTTTCAATTATTTTCAATTACTTATAATTATTTTAAATTATTTATCAATTATTTTCTATTATTTTCAATTATTTTCAATTATTTTCAATTATTTTCAATTATTTTCAATTATTTTCAATTATTTTCAATTATTTTCAATTATTTTCAATTATTTATAATTATTTTCAATTATTTATCAATTATTTTCAATTATTTCAATTATTTTCAATTATTTTCAATTATTTATAATTATTTTCAATTATTTTCAATTATTTTCAATTATTTATCAATTATTTATAATTATTTTCAATTATTTATAATTATTTTCAATTATTTTAAATGATTTTCAATTATTTTCAATTATTTTCAATTATTTATAATTATTTTCTATTATTTATCAATTATTTTCAATTATTTTCAATTATTTATAATGATTGTCAATTATTTTCAATTATTTATCAATTATTTATAATTATTTTCAATTATTTATAATTATTTTCAATTATTTTAAATGATTTTCAATTATTTTCAATTATTTTCAATTATTTATAATTATTTTCAATTATTTATAATTATTTTCAATTATTTATCAATTATTTTCAATTATTTTCAATTATTTTCAATTATTTTCAATTATTTATAATTATTTTCAATTATTTTCAATTATTTTCAATTATTTATCAATTATTTATAATTATTTTCAATTATTTATAATTATTTTCAATTATTTTAAATGATTTTCAATTATTTTCAATTATTTTCAATTATTTATAATTATTTTCTATTATTTATCAATTATTTTCTATTATTTATCAATTATTTTCAATTATTTTCAATTATTTATAATGATTGTCAATTATTTTCAATTATTTATCAATTATTTATAATTATTTTCAATTATTTATAATTATTTTCAATTATTTTAAATGATTTTCAATTATTTTCAATTATTTTCAATTATTTATAATTATTTTCAATTATTTATCAATTATTTTCAATTATTTTCAATTATTTTCAATTATTTATCAATTATTTTCAATTATTTATAATTATTTTCAATTATTTTCAATTATTTTCAATTATTTATCAATTATTTTCTATTTTCAATTATTTTCAATTATTTTCAATTATTTTCAATTATTTTCAATTATTTTCAATTATTTTCAATTATTTTCAATTATTTTCAATTATTTTCAATTATTTATAATTATTTTCAATTATTTATCAATTATTTTCAATTATTTCAATTATTTTCAATTATTTTCAATTATTTTCAATTATTTTCAATTATTTTCAATTATTTTCAATTATTTTCAATTATTTTCAATTATTTATAATTATTTTCAATTATTTATCAATTATTTTCAATTATTTCAATTATTTTCAATTATTTTCAATTATTTATAATTATTTTCAATTATTTTCAATTATTTTCAATTATTTATCAATTATTTATAATTATTTTCAATTATTTATAATTATTTTCAATTATTTTAAATGATTTTCAATTATTTTCAATTATTTTCAATTATTTATAATTATTTTCTATTATTTATCAATTATTTTCAATTATTTTCAATTATTTATAATGATTGTCAATTATTTTCAATTATTTATCAATTATTTATAATTATTTTCAATTATTTTAAATGATTTTCAATTATTTTCAATTATTTTCAATTATTTATAATTATTTTCAATTATTTATCAATTATTTTCAATTATTTTCAATTATTTTCAATTATTTATAATTATTTATCAATTATTTTCAATTATTTATAATTATTTTCAATAATTTATCAATTTTTTTCAATTATTTATAATTATTTTCAATTATTTATAATTCTTTTCAATTATTTTCAATTATTTTCAATTATTTTCAATTATTTATAATTATTTTCAATTATTTTCAATTATTTTCAATTATTTTCAATTATTTTCAATTATTTATAATTATTTTCAATTATTTTCAATTATTTTCAATTATTTTCAATTATTTTCAATTATTTTCAATTATTTATAATTATTTTCAATTATTTTCAATTATTTTCAATTATTTATCAATTATTTTCAATTATTTTCAATTATTTATAATTATTGTCAATTATTTTCAATTATTTTCAATTATTTATAATTATTTTCAATTATTTTCAATTATTTTCAATTATTTTCACTTATTTATAATTATTTTCAATTATTTTCAATTATTTTCAATTATTTATAATTATTTTCAATTATTTATCAATTATTTTCAATTATTTACAATTAATTTAAAATATTTTCAATTGTTTTAAATTATTTTTAATTATTTATCAATTATTTATCAATTATTTTCAATTATTTATAATTATTTTAAATTATTTATAATTATTTTCAATTATTTATCAATAATTTTCAATTATTTATAATTATTTTCAATTATTTTCAATTATTTTCAATTATTTATAATTATTTTAAATTATTTATCAATTATTTTCTATTATTTATAATTATTTTCAATTATTTTCAATTATTTATAATTATTTTCAATTATTTATCAATTATTTTCAATTATTTATAATTAATTTAAAATATTTTCAATTATTTTAAATTATTTTCAATTATTTTAAATTATTTTCAATTATTTTAAATTATTTTCAATTATTTTAAATTATTTTCAATTATTTTCAATTATTTATAATTATTTTCAATTATTTTCAGTTATTTTCAATTATTTTCAATTATTTATAATTATTTTCAATTATTTTCAATTATTTTCAATTATTTTCAATTATTTATAATTATTTTCAATTATTTTCAATTATTTTCAATTATTTATAATTATTTTCAATTATTTATAATTATTTTCAATTATTTATAATTATTTTCAATTATTTATCAATTATTTTCAATTATTTATAATTATTTTCAATCATTTATCAATTATTTTCAATTATTTATAATTCTTTTCAATTATTTATAATTCTTTTCAATTATTTTCAATTATTTTCAATTATTTTCAAGTATTTATAATTATTTTCAATTATTTTCAATTATTTTCAATTATTTATAATTATTTTCAATTATTTTCAATTATTTTCAATTATTTATAATTATTTTCAATTATTTATCAATTATTTTCAATTATTCTCATTTATTTTCAATTATTTATCAATTATTTTCAATTATTTATAATGATTTTCAATTATTTTCAATTATTTTCAATTATTTATAATTATTTTCAATTATTTTCAGTTATTTTCAATTATTTTCAATTATTTATAATTATTTTCAATTATTTTCAATTATTTTCAATTATTTTCAATTATTTTCAATTATTTTCAATTATTTATAATTATTTTCAATTATTTTCAATTATTTTCAATTATTTATAATTATTTTCAATTATTTATAATTATTTTCAATTATTTATAATTATTTTAAATGATTTTCAATTATTTTCAATTATTTTCAATTATTTATAATTATTTTCAATTATTTTCAATTATTTTCAATTATTTATAATTATTTTCAATTATTTATAATTATTTTCAATTATTTATAATTATTTTCAATTATTTATCAATTATTTTCAATTATTTATAATTATTTTCAATCATTTATCAATTATTTTCAATTATTTATAATTCTTTTCAATTATTTATAATTCTTTTCAATTATTTTCAATTATTTTCAATTATTTTCAAGTATTTATAATTTTTTTCAATTATTTTCAATTATTTTCAATTATTTATAATTATTTTCAATAATTTTCAATTATTTTCAATTATTTATAATTATTTTCAATTATTTATCAATTATTTTCAATTATTCTCATTTATTTTCAATTATTTATCAATTATTTTCAATTATTTATAATGATTTTCAATTATTTTCAATTATTTATATATTATTTATAATTGTTTTCAATTATTTTTAATTATTTATCAATTATTTATCAATTATTTTCAATTATTTATAATTATTTTCAATTATTTTCAATTATTTTAAATTATTTATAATTATTTTCAATTATTTATCAATTATTTTCAATTATTTATAATTATTTTCAATTATTTTCAATTATTTTCAATTATTTATAATTATTTTAAATTATTTATCAATTATTTTCTATTATTTTCAATTATTTTCAATTATTTTCAATTATTTTCAATTATTTTCAATTATTTTCAATTATTTTCAATTATTTTCAATTATTTTCAATTATTTTCAATTATTTATAATTATTTTCAATTATTTATCAATTATTTTCAATTATTTCAATTATTTTCAATTATTTTCAATTATTTATAATTATTTTCAATTATTTTCAATTATTTTCAATTATTTTCAATTATTTATCAATTATTTTCAATTATTTATCAATTATTTATAATTATTTTCAATTATTTATAATTATTTACAATTATTTTAAATGATTTTCAATTATTTTCAATTATTTTCAATTATTTATAATTATTTTCAATTATTTTCAATTATTTATAATGATTGTCAATTATTTTCAATTATTTATCAATTATTTATAATTATTTTCAATTATTTATAATTATTTTCAATTATTTTAAATGATTTTCAATTATTTTCAATTATTTTCAATTATTTATAATTATTTTCAATTATTTATCAATTATTTTCAATTATTTACAATTAATTTAAAATATTTTCAATTGTTTTAAATTATTTTTAATTATTTATCAATTATTTATCAATTATTTTAAATTATTTATAATTATTTTAAATTATTTATAATTATTTTCAATTATTTATCAATAATTTTCAATTATTTATAATTATTTTCAATTATTTTCAATTATTTTCAATTATTTATAATTATTTTAAATTATTTATCAATTATTTTCTATTATTTATAATTATTTTCAATTATTTTCAATTATTTATAATTATTTTCAATTATTTATCAATTATTTTCAATTATTTATAATTAATTTAAAATATTTTCAATTATTTTAAATTATTTTCAATTATTTTAAATTATTTTAAATTATTTTCAATTATTTTCAATTATTTATAATTATTTTCAATTATTTTCAGTTATTTTCAATTATTTTCAATTATTTATAATTATTTTCAATTATTTTCAATTATTTTCAATTATTTTCAATTATTTTCAATTATTTTCAATTATTTTCAATTATTTATAATTATTTTCAATTATTTTCAATTATTTTCAATTATTTATCAATTATTTATAATTATTTTCAATTATTTATAATTATTTTCAATTATTTTCAATTATTTTCAATTATTTTCAATTATTTTCAATTATTTTCAATTATTTTCAATTATTTATAATTATTTTCAATTATTTTCAATTATTTTCAATTATTTATAATTATTTTCAATTATTTATAATTATTTTCAATTATTTATAATTATTTTCAATTATTTATAATTATTTTCAATTATTTATCAATTATTTTCAATTATTTATAATTATTTTCAATCATTTATCAATTATTTTCAATTATTTATAATTCTTTTCAATTATTTATAATTCTTTTCAATTATTTTCAATTATTTTCAATTATTTTCAAGTATTTATAATTTTTTTCAATTATTTTCAATTATTTTCAATTATTTATAATTATTTTCAATTATTTTCAATTATTTTCAATTATTTATAATTATTTTCAATTATTTATCAATTATTTTCAATTATTCTCATTTATTTTCAATTATTTATCAATTATTTTCAATTATTTATAATGATTTTCAATTATTTTCAATTATTTATATATTATTTATAATTGTTTTCAATTATTTTTAATTATTTATCAATTATTTATCAATTATTTTCAATTATTTATAATTATTTTCAATTATTTTCAATTATTTTAAATTATTTATAATTATTTTCAATTATTTATCAATTATTTTCAATTATTTATAATTATTTTCAATTATTTTCAATTATTTTCAATTACTTATAATTATTTTAAATTATTTATCAATTATTTTCTATTATTTTCAATTATTTTCAATTATTTTCAATTATTTTCAATTATTTTCAATTATTTTCAATTATTTTCAATTATTTTCAATTATTTTCAATTATTTATAATTATTTTCAATTATTTATCAATTATTTTCAATTATTTCAATTATTTTCAATTATTTTCAATTATTTATAATTATTTTCAATTATTTTCAATTATTTTCAATTATTTATCAATTATTTATAATTATTTTCAATTATTTATAATTATTTTCAATTATTTTAAATGATTTTCAATTATTTTCAATTATTTTCAATTATTTATAATTATTTTCTATTATTTATCAATTATTTTCAATTATTTTCAATTATTTATAATGATTGTCAATTATTTTCAATTATTTATCAATTATTTATAATTATTTTCAATTATTTATAATTATTTTCAATTATTTTAAATGATTTTCAATTATTTTCAATTATTTTCAATTATTTATAATTATTTTCAATTATTTATAATTATTTTCAATTATTTATCAATTATTTTCAATTATTTTCAATTATTTTAAATTATTTATAATTATTTTCAATTATTTATCAATTATTTTCAATTATTTATAATTATTTTCAATTATTTTCAATTATTTTCAATTATTTATAATTATTTTAAATTATTTATCAATTATTTTCTATTTTCAATTATTTTCAATTATTTTCAATTATTTTCAATTATTTTCAATTATTTTCAATTATTTTCAATTATTTATAATTATTTTAAATTATTTATCAATTATTTTCAATTATTTCAATTATTTTAAATTATTTTCAATTATTTTCAATTATTTTCAATTATTTTCAATTATTTTCAATTATTTTCAATTATTTTCAATTATTTTCAATTATTTATAATTATTTTCAATTATTTATCAATTATTTTCAATTATTTCAATTATTTTCAATTATTTTCAATTATTTATAATTATTTTCAATTATTTTCAATTATTTTCAATTATTTATCAATTATTTATAATTATTTTCAATTATTTATAATTATTTTCAATTATTTTAAATGATTTTCAATTATTTTCAATTATTTTCAATTATTTATAATTATTTTCTATTATTTATCAATTATTTTCAATTATTTTCAATTATTTATAATGATTGTCAATTATTTTCAATTATTTATCAATTATTTATAATTATTTTCAATTATTTATAATTATTTTCAATTATTTTAATTGATTTTCAATTATTTTCAATTATTTTCAATTATTTATAATTATTTTCAATTATTTATCAATTATTTATAATTATTTTCAATTATTTATAATTATTTTCAATTATTTTAAATGATTTTCAATTATTTTCAATTATTTTCAATTATTTATAATTATTGTCAATTATTTTCAATTATTTTCAATTATTTATAATTATTTTCAATTATTTTAAATTATTTTCAATTATTTTCAATTATTTTCAATTATTTTCTATTATTTATAATTATTTTCAATTATTTTCAATTATTTTCAATTATTTATCAATTATTTTCAATTATTTTCAATTATTTATAATTATTGTCAATTATTTTCAATTATTTTCAATTATTTATAATTATTTTCAATTATTTTCAATTATTTTCAATTATTTTCAATTATTTTCAATTATTTTCAAATATTTTCAATTATTTATAATTATTTTCAATTATTTTCCATTATTTATAATTATTTTCAATTATTTATAATTATTTTCAATTATTTATAATTATTTTCAATTATTTATCAATTATTTTCAATTATTTATAATTATTTTCAATCATTTATCAATTATTTTCAATTATTTATAATTCTTTTCAATTATTTATAATTCTTTTCAATTATTTTCAATTATTTTCAATTATTTTCAAGTATTTATAATTTTTTTCAATTATTTTCAATTATTTTCAATTATTTATAATTATTTTCAATTATTTTCAATTATTTTCAATTATTTATAATTATTTTCAATTATTTATCAATTATTTTCAATTATTCTCATTTATTTTCAATTATTTATCAATTATTTTCAATTATTTATAATGATTTTCAATTATTTTCAATTATTTATATATTATTTATAATTGTTTTCAAATATTTTTAATTATTTTTCAATTATTTATCAATTATTTTCAATTATTTATAATTATTTTCAATTATTTTCAATTATTTTAAATTATTTATAATTATTTTCAATTATTTATCAATTATTTTCAATTATTTATAATTATTTTCAATTATTTTCAATTATTTTCAATTATTTATAATTATTTTAAATTATTTATCAATTATTTTCTATTATTTTCAATTATTTTCAATTATTTTCAATTATTTTCAATTATTTTCAATTATTTTCAATTATTTTCAATTATTTTCAATTATTTTCAATTATTTATCAATTATTTTCAATTATTTATAATTATTTTCAATTATTTTCAATTATTTTCAATTATTTATAATTATTTTAAATTATTTATCAATTATTTTCTATTTTCAATTATTTTCAATTATTTTCAATTATTTTCAATTATTTTCAATTATTTTCAATTATTTTCAATTATTTTCAATTATTTTCAATTATTTATAATTATTTTCAATTATTTATCAATTATTTTCAATTATTTCAATTATTTTCAATTATTTTCAATTATTTTCAATTATTTTCAATTATTTTCAATTATTTTCAATTATTTTCAATTATTTTCAATTATTTATAATTATTTTCAATTATTTATCAATTATTTTCAATTATTTCAATTATTTTCAATTATTTTCAATTATTTATAATTATTTTCAATTATTTTCAATTATTTTCAATTATTTATCAATTATTTTCAATTATTTATAATTATTTTCAATTATTTATAATTATTTTAAATGATTTTCAATTATTTTCAATTATTTTCAATTATTTATAATTATTTTCAATTATTTTCAATTATTTTCAATTATTTTCAATTATTTATAATTATTTTCAATTATTTATAATTATTTTCAATTATTTATAATTATTTTCAATTATTTATCAATTATTTTCAATTATTTATAATTATTTTCAATCATTTATCAATTATTTTCAATTATTTATAATTCTTTTCAATTATTTATAATTCTTTTCAATTATTTTCAATTATTTTCAATTATTTTCAAGTATTTATAATTTTTTTCAATTATTTTCAATTATTTTCAATTATTTATAATTATTTTCAATAATTTTCAATTATTTTCAATTATTTATAATTATTTTCAATTATTTATCAATTATTTTCAATTATTCTCATTTATTTTCAATTATTTATCAATTATTTTCAATTATTTATAATGATTTTCAATTATTTTCAATTATTTATATATTATTTATAATTGTTTTCAATTATTTATCAATTATTTTCAATTATTTATAATTATTTTCAATTATTTTCAATTATTTTAAATTATTTATAATTATTTTCAATTATTTATCAATTATTTTCAATTATTTATAATTATTTTCAATTATTTTCAATTATTTTCAATTATTTATAATTATTTTAAATTATTTATCAATTATTTTAAATTATTTATCAATTATTTTCTATTATTTTCAATTATTTTCAATTATTTTCAATTATTTTCAATTATTTTCAATTATTTTCAATTATTTTCAATTATTTTCAATTATTTTCAATTATTTTCAATTATTTATAATTATTTTCAATTATTTATCAATTATTTTCAATTATTTCAATTATTTTCAATTATTTTCAATTATTTATAATTATTTTCAATTATTTTCAATTATTTTCAATTATTTTCAATTATTTATCAATTATTTTCAATTATTTATCAATTATTTATAATTATTTTCAATTATTTATAATTATTTACAATTATTTTAAATGATTTTCAATTATTTTCAATTATTTTCAATTATTTATAATTATTTTCAATTATTTTCAATTATTTATAATGATTGTCAATTATTTTCAATTATTTATCAATTATTTATAATTATTTTCAATTATTTATAATTATTTTCAATTATTTTAAATGATTTTCAATTATTTTCAATTATTTTCAATTATTTATAATTATTTTCAATTATTTATCAATTATTTTCAATTATTTACAATTAATTTAAAACATTTTCAATTGTTTTAAATTAGTTTTAATTATTTATCAATTATTTATCAATTATTTTAAATTATTTATAATTATTTTAAATTATTTATAATTATTTTCAATTATTTATCAATAATTTTCAATTATTTATAATTATTTTCAATTATTTTCAATTATTTTCAATTATTTATAATTATTTTAAATTATTTATCAATTATTTTCTATTATTTATAATTATTTTCAATTATTTTCAATTATTTATAATTATTTTCAATTATTTATCAATTATTTTCAATTATTTATAATTAATTTAAAATATTTTCAATTATTTTAAATTATTTTCAATTATTTTAAATTATTTTAAATTATTTTCAATTATTTTCAATTATTTATAATTATTTTCAATTATTTTCAGTTATTTTCAATTATTTTCAATTATTTATAATTATTTTCAATTATTTTCAATTATTTTCAATTATTTTCAATTATTTTCAATTATTTTCAATTATTTTCAATTATTTATAATTATTTTCAATTATTTTCAATTATTTTCAATTATTTATAATTATTTTCAATTATTTATAATTATTTTCAATTATTTATAATTATTTTCAATTATTTATCAATTATTTTCAATTATTTATAATTATTTTCAATCATTTATCAATTATTTTCAATTATTTATAATTCTTTTCAATTATTTATAATTCTTTTCAATTATTTTCAATTATTTTCAATTATTTTCAAGTATTTATAATTTTTTTCAATTATTTTCAATTATTTTCAATTATTTATAATTATTTTCAATTATTTTCAATTATTTTCAATTATTTATAATTATTTTCAATTATTTATCAATTATTTTCAATTATTCTCATTTATTTTCAATTATTTATCAATTATTTTCAATTATTTATAATGATTTTCAATTATTTTCAATTATTTATATATTATTTATAATTGTTTTCAATTATTTTTAATTATTTATCAATTATTTATCAATTATTTTCAATTATTTATAATTATTTTCAATTATTTTCAATTATTTTAAATTATTTATAATTATTTTCAATTATTTATCAATTATTTTCAATTATTTATAATTATTTTCAATTATTTTCAATTATTTTCAATTACTTATAATTATTTTAAATTATTTATCAATTATTTTCTATTATTTTCAATTATTTTCAATTATTTTCAATTATTTTCAATTATTTTCAATTATTTTCAATTATTTTCAATTATTTATAATTATTTTCAATTATTTATCAATTATTTTCAATTATTTCAATTATTTTCAATTATTTTCAATTATTTATAATTATTTTCAATTATTTTCAATTATTTTCAATTATTTATCAATTATTTATAATTATTTTCAATTATTTATAATTATTTTCAATTATTTTAAATGATTTTCAATTATTTTCAATTATTTTCAATTATTTATAATTATTTTCTATTATTTATCAATTATTTTCAATTATTTTCAATTATTTATAATGATTGTCAATTATTTTCAATTATTTATCAATTATTTATAATTATTTTCAATTATTTATAATTATTTTCAATTATTTTAAATGATTTTCAATTATTTTCAATTATTTTCAATTATTTATAATTATTTTCAATTATTTATAATTATTTTCAATTATTTATCAATTATTTTCAATTATTTTCAATTATTTTAAATTATTTATAATTATTTTCAATTATTTATCAATTATTTTCAATTATTTATAATTATTTTCAATTATTTTCAATTATTTTCAATTATTTATAATTATTTTAAATTATTTATCAATTATTTTCTATTTTCAATTATTTTCAATTATTTTCAATTATTTTCAATTATTTTCAATTATTTTCAATTATTTTCAATTATTTTCAATTATTTATAATTATTTTCAATTATTTATCAATTATTTTCAATTATTTCAATTATTTATAATTATTTTCAATTATTTATCAATTATTTTCAATTATTTCAATTATTTTAAATTATTTTCAATTATTTTCAATTATTTTCAATTATTTTCAATTATTTTCAATTATTTTCAATTATTTTCAATTATTTTCAATTATTTATAATTATTTTCAATTATTTATCAATTATTTTCAATTATTTCAATTATTTTCAATTATTTTCAATTATTTATAATTATTTTCAATTATTTTCAATTATTTTCAATTATTTATCAATTATTTATAATTATTTTCAATTATTTATAATTATTTTCAATTATTTTAAATGATTTTCAATTATTTTCAATTATTTTCAATTATTTATAATTATTTTCTATTATTTATCAATTATTTTCAATTATTTTCAATTATTTATAATGATTGTCAATTATTTTCAATTATTTATCAATTATTTATAATTATTTTCAATTATTTATAATTATTTTCAATTATTTTAATTGATTTTCAATTATTTTCAATTATTTTCAATTATTTATAATTATTTTCAATTATTTATCAATTATTTATAATTATTTTCAATTATTTATAATTATTTTCAATTATTTTAAATGATTTTCAATTATTTTCAATTATTTTCAATTATTCATAATTATTGTCAATTATTTTCAATTATTTTCAATTATTTATAATTATTTTCAATTATTTTCAATTATTTTCAATTATTTTCAATTATTTTCAATTATTTTCTATTATTTATAATTATTTTCAATTATTTTCAATTATTTTCAATTATTTATCAATTATTTTCAATTATTTTCAATTATTTATAATTATTGTCAATTATTTTCAATTATTTTCAATTATTTATAATTATTTTCAATTATTTTCAATTATTTTCAATTATTTTCAATTATTTTCAATTATTTTCAATTATTTTCAATTATTTATAATTATTTTCAATTATTTTCCATTATTTATAATTATTTTCAATTATTTATAATTATTTTCAATTATTTATAATTATTTTCAATTATTTATCAATTATTTTCAATTATTTATAATTATTTTCAATCATTTATCAATTATTTTCAATTATTTATAATTCTTTTCAATTATTTATAATTCTTTTCAATTATTTTCAATTATTTTCAATTATTTTCAAGTATTTATAATTTTTTTCAATTATTTTCAATTATTTTCAATTATTTATAATTATTTTCAATTATTTTCAATTATTTTCAATTATTTATAATTATTTTCAATTATTTATCAATTATTTTCAATTATTCTCATTTATTTTCAATTATTTATCAATTATTTTCAATTATTTATAATGATTTTCAATTATTTTCAATTATTTATATATTATTTATAATTGTTTTCAAATATTTTTAATTATTTTTCAATTATTTATCAATTATTTTCAATTATTTATAATTATTTTCAATTATTTTCAATTATTTTAAATTATTTATAATTATTTTCAATTATTTATCAATTATTTTCAATTATTTATAATTATTTTCAATTATTTTCAATTATTTTCAATTATTTATAATTATTTTAAATTATTTATCAATTATTTTCTATTATTTTCAATTATTTTCAATTATTTTCAATTATTTTCAATTATTTTCAATTATTTTCAATTATTTTCAATTATTTTCAATTATTTTCAATTATTTTCAATTATTTTCAATTATTTTCAATTATTTATCAATTATTTTCAATTATTTATAATTATTTTCAATTATTTTCAATTATTTTCAATTATTTATAATTATTTTAAATTATTTATCAATTATTTTCTATTTTCAATTATTTTCAATTATTTTCAATTATTTTCAATTATTTTCAATTATTTTCAATTATTTTCAATTATTTTCAATTATTTTCAATTATTTATAATTATTTTCAATTATTTATCAATTATTTTCAATTATTTCAATTATTTTCAATTATTTTCAATTATTTTCAATTATTTTCAATTATTTTCAATTATTTTCAATTATTTATAATTATTTTCAATTATTTATCAATTATTTTCAATTATTTCAATTATTTTCAATTATTTTCAATTATTTATAATTATTTTCAATTATTTTCAATTATTTTCAATTATTTATCAATTATTTATAATTATTTTCAATTATTTATAATTATTTTCAATTATTTTAAATGATTTTCAATTATTTTCAATTATTTTCAATTATTTATAATTATTTTCTATTATTTATCAATTATTTTCAATTATTTTCAATTATTTATAATGATTGTCAATTATTTTCAATTATTTATCAATTATTTATAATTATTTTCAATTATTTTAAATGATTTTCAATTATTTTCAATTATTTTCAATTATTTATAATTATTTTCAATTATTTATCAATTATTTTCAATTATTTTCAATTATTTTCAATTATTTATAATTATTTATCAATTATTTTCAATTATTTATAATTATTTTCAATAATTTATCAATTTTTTTCAATTATTTATAATTATTTTCAATTATTTATAATTCTTTTCAATTATTTTCAATTATTTTCAATTATTTTCAATTATTTATAATTATTTTCAATTATTTTCAATTATTTTCAATTATTTTCAATTATTTTCAATTATTTATAATTATTTTCAATTATTTTCAATTATTTTCAATTATTTTCAATTATTTTCAATTATTTTCAATTATTTTCAATTATTTATAATTATTTTCAATTATTTTCAATTATTTTCAATTATTTATCAATTATTTTCAATTATTTTCAATTATTTATAATTATTGTCAATTATTTTCAATTATTTTCAATTATTTATAATTATTTTCAATTATTTTCAATTATTTTCAATTATTTTCACTTATTTATAATTATTTTCAATTATTTTCAATTATTTTCAATTATTTATAATTATTTTCAATTATTTATCAATTATTTTCAATTATTTACAATTAATTTAAAATATTTTCAATTGTTTTAAATTATTTTTAATTATTTATCAATTATTTATCAATTATTTTCAATTATTTATAATTATTTTAAATTATTTATAATTATTTTCAATTATTTATCAATAATTTTCAATTATTTATAATTATTTTCAATTATTTTCAATTATTTTCAATTATTTATAATTATTTTAAATTATTTATCAATTATTTTCTATTATTTATAATTATTTTCAATTATTTTCAATTATTTATAATTATTTTCAATTATTTATCAATTATTTTCAATTATTTATAATTAATTTAAAATATTTTCAATTATTTTAAATTATTTTCAATTATTTTAAATTATTTTCAATTATTTTAAATTATTTTCAATTATTTTAAATTATTTTCAATTATTTTCAATTATTTATAATTATTTTCAATTATTTTCAGTTATTTTCAATTATTTTCAATTATTTATAATTATTTTCAATTATTTTCAATTATTTTCAATTATTTTCAATTATTTATAATTATTTTCAATTATTTTCAATTATTTTCAATTATTTATAATTATTTTCAATTATTTATAATTATTTTCAATTATTTATAATTATTTTCAATTATTTATCAATTATTTTCAATTATTTATAATTATTTTCAATCATTTATCAATTATTTTCAATTATTTATAATTCTTTTCAATTATTTATAATTCTTTTCAATTATTTTCAATTATTTTCAATTATTTTCAAGTATTTATAATTTTTTTCAATTATTTTCAATTATTTTCAATTATTTATAATTATTTTCAATTATTTTCAATTATTTTCTATTATTTATAATTATTTTCAATTATTTATCAATTATTTTCAATTATTCTCATTTATTTTCAATTATTTATCAATTATTTTCAATTATTTATAATGATTTTCAATTATTTTCAATTATTTTCAATTATTTATAATTATTTTCAATTATTTTCAGTTATTTTCAATTATTTTCAATTATTTTCAATTATTTTCAATTATTTTCAATTATTTTCAATTATTTTCAATTATTTATAATTATTTTCAATTATTTTCAATTATTTTCAATTATTTATAATTATTTTCAATTATTTATAATTATTTTCAATTATTTATAATTATTTTCAATTATTTATCAATTATTTTCAATTATTTATAATTATTTTCAATCATTTATCAATTATTTTCAATTATTTATAATTCTTTTCAATTATTTATAATTCTTTTCAATTATTTTCAATTATTTTCAATTATTTTCAAGTATTTATAATTTTTTTCAATTATTTTCAATTATTTTCAATTATTTATAATTATTTTCAATAATTTTCAATTATTTTCAATTATTTATAATTATTTTCAATTATTTATCAATTATTTTCAATTATTCTCATTTATTTTCAATTATTTATCAATTATTTTCAATTATTTATAATGATTTTCAGTTATTTTCAATTATTTATATATTATTTATAATTGTTTTCAATTATTTATAATTATTTATCAATTATTTATCAATTATCTTCAATTATTTATAATTATTTTCAATTATTTTCAATTATTTTAAATTATTTATAATTATTTTCAATTATTTATCAATTATTTTCAATTATTTATAATTATTTTCAATTATTTTCAATTATTTTCAATTATTTATCAATTATTTATAATTATTTTCAATTATTTATAATTATTTTCAATTATTTTAAATGATTTTCAATTATTTTCAATTATTTTCAATTATTTATAATTATTTTCTATTATTTATCAATTATTTTCAATTATTTTCAATTATTTATAATGATTGTCAATTATTTTCAATTATTTATCAATTATTTATAATTATTTTCAATTATTTATAATTATTTTCAATTATTTTAAATGATTTTCAATTATTTTCAATTATTTTCAATTATTTATAATTATTTTCAATTATTTATCAATTATTTTCAATTATTTACAATTAATTTAAAATATTTTCAATTGTTTTAAATTATTTTTAATTATTTATCAATTATTTATCAATTATTTTCAATTATTTATAATTATTTTAAATTATTTATAATTATTTTCAATTATTTATCAATAATTTTCAATTATTTATAATTATTTTCAATTATTTTCAATTATTTTCAATTATTTATAATTATTTTAAATTATTTATCAATTATTTTCTATTATTTATAATTATTTTCAATTATTTTCAATTATTTATAATTATTTTCAATTATTTATCAATTATTTTCAATTATTTATAATTAATTTAAAATATTTTCAATTATTTTAAATTATTTTCAATTATTTTAAATTATTTTAAATTATTTTCAATTATTTTCAATTATTTTCAATTATTTATAATTATTTTCAATTATTTTCAGTTATTTTCAATTATTTTCAATTATTTATAATTATTTTCAATTATTTTCAATTATTTTCAATTATTTTCAATTATTTTCAATTATTTTCAATTATTTATAATTATTTTCAATTATTTTCAATTATTTTCAATTATTTATAATTATTTTCAATTATTTATAATTATTTTCAATTATTTATAATTATTTTCAATTATTTATAATTATTTTCAATTATTTATCAATTATTTTCAATTATTTATAATTATTTTCAATCATTTATCAATTATTTTCAATTATTTATAATTCTTTTCAATTATCTATAATTCTTTTCAATTATTTTCAATTATTTTCAATTATTTTCAAGTATTTATAATTTTTTTCAATTATTTTCAATTATTTTCAATTATTTATAATTATTTTCAATTATTTTCAATTATTTTCAATTATTTATAATTATTTTCAATTATTTATCAATTATTTTCAATTATTCTCATTTATTTTCAATTATTTATCAATTATTTTCAATTATTTATAATGATTTTCAATTATTTTCAATTATTTATATATTATTTATAATTGTTTTCAATTATTTTTAATTATTTATCAATTATTTATCAATTATTTTCAATTATTTATAATTATTTTCAATTATTTTCAATTATTTTAAATTATTTATAATTATTTTCAATTATTTATCAATTATTTTCAATTATTTATAATTATTTTCAATTATTTTCAATTATTTTCAATTATTTATAATTATTTTAAATTATTTATCAATTATTTTCTATTATTTTCAATTATTTTCAATTATTTTCAATTATTTTCAATTATTTTCAATTATTTTCAATTATTTTCAATTATTTTCAATTATTTTCAATTATTTATAATTATTTTCAATTATTTATAAATTATTTTCAATTATTTCAATTATTTTCAATTATTTTCAATTATTTATAATTATTTTCAATTATTTTCAATTATTTTCAATTATTTATCAATTATTTATAATTATTTTCAATTATTTATAATTATTTTCAATTATTTTAAATGATTTTCAATTATTTTCAATTATTTTCAATTATTTATAATTATTTTCTATTATTTATCAATTATTTTCAATTATTTTCCATTATTTATAATGATTGTCAATTATTTTCAATTATTTATCAATTATTTATAATTATTTTCAATTATTTATAATTATTTTCAATTATTTTAAATGATTTTCAATTATTTTCAATTATTTTCAATTATTTATAATTATTTTCAATTATTTATCAATTATTTTCAATTATTTTCAATTATTTTAAATTATTTATAATTATTTTCAATTATTTATCAATTATTTTCAATTATTTATAATTATTTTCAATTATTTTCAATTATTTTCAATTATTTTTAATTATTTTAAATTATTTATCAATTATTTTCTATTATTTTCAATTATTTTCAATTATTTTCAATTATTTTCAATTATTTTCAATTATTTTCAATTATTTTCAATTATTTTCAATTATTTTCAATTATTTATAATTATTTTCAAGTATTTATCAATTATTTTCAATTATTTCAATTATTTTCAATTATTTTAAATTATTTTCAATTATTTTAAATTATTTTCAATTATTTTCAATTATTTTCAATTATTTTCAATTATTTTCAATTATTTATAATTATTTTCAATTATTTATCAATTATTTTCAATTATTTCAATTATTTTCAATTATTTTCAATTATTTATAATTATTTTCAATTATTTTCAATTATTTTCAATTATTTATCAATTATTTATAATTATTTTCAATTATTTATAATTATTTTCAATTATTTTAAATGATTTTCAATTATTTTCAGTTATTTTCAATTATTTATAATTATTTTCAATTATTTTCAATTATTTTCCATTATTTTCAATTATTTATCAATTATTTTCAATTATTTTCAATTATTTATAATGATTGTCAATTATTTTCAATTATTTATCAATTATTTATAATTATTTTCAATTATTTATAATTATTTTCAATTATTTTAAATGATTTTCAATTATTTTCAATTATTTTCAATTATTTATAATTATTTTCAATTATTTTCAATTATTTTCAATTATTTTCAATTATTTTCAATTATTTATAATTATTTCCAATTAGTTATCAATTAATTTCAATTATTTTCAATTATTTTCAATTATTTTCAATTATTTTCAATTATTTTCAATTATTTTCAATTATTTTCAATTATTTTCAATTATTTTCAATTATTTATAATTATTTTCAATTATTTTCAATTATTTTCAATTATTTTGAATTATTTTCAATTATTTATAATTATTTTCAATTATTTATCAATTATTTTCAATTATTCATAATTATTTTCAATTATTTTAAATTATTTTCAATTATTTATAAATTATTTATAAATATTTTCAATTATTTATAAATATTTTCAATTATTTATAATTATTTTCAATTATTTTCAATTATTTTCAATTATTTTCAATTATTTATGAATTATTTTCAATTATTTTCAATTATTTTCAATTATTTTCAATTATTTTCAATTATTTTCAATTATTTATCAATTATTTTCAATTATTTATAATTATTTTCAATAATTTATCAATTATTTTCAATTATTTATAGTTATTTTCAATTATTTATAATTCTTTTCAATTATTTTCAATTATTTTCAATTATTTTCAATTATTTATAATTATTTTCAATTATTTTCAATTATTTTCAATTATTTATAATTATTTTCAATTATTTTCAATTATTTTCAATTATTTTCAATTATTTTCAATTATTTTCAATTATTTTCAATTATTTTCAATTATTTTCAATTATTTTCAATTATTTTCAATTATTTATAATTATTTTCAATTATTTTCAATTATTTTCAATTATTTATCAATTATTTTCAATTATTTTCAATTATTTATAATTATTGTCAATTATTTTCAATTATTTTCAATTATTTATAATTATTTTCAATTATTTTCAATTATTTTCAATTATTTTCACTTATTTATAATTATTTTCAATTATTTTCAATTATTTATAATTATTTTCAATTATTTATCAATTATTTTCAATTATTTACAATTAATTTAAAATATTTTCAATTGTTTTAAATTATTTTTAATTATTTATCAATTATTTATGAATTATTTTCAATTATTTATAATTATTTTAAATTATTTATAATTATTTTCAATTATTTATCAATAATTTTCAATTATTTATAATTATTTTCAATTATTTTCAATTATTTTCAATTATTTGTAATTATTTTAAATTATTTATCAATTATTTTCTATTATTTATAATTATTTTCAATAATTTTCAATTATTTATAATTATTTTCAATTATTTATCAATTATTTTCAATTATTTACAATTAATTTAAAATATTTTCAATTATTTTAAATTATTTTCAATTATTTTAAATTATTTTCAATTATTTTAAATTATTTTCAATTATTTTAAATTATTTTCAATTATTTTCAATTATTTATAATTATTTTCAATTATTTTCAGTTATTTTCAATTATTTTCAATTATTTATAATTATTTTCAATTATTTTCAATTATTTTCAATTATTTTCAATTATTTTCAATTATTTTCAATTATTTATAATTATTTTCAATTATTTTCAATTATTTTCAATTATTTATAATTATTTTCAATTATTTATAATTATTTTCAATTATTTATAATTATTTTCAATTATTTATCAATTATTTTCAATTATTTATAATTATTTTCAATCATTTATCAATTATTTTCAATTATTTATAATTCTTTTCAATTATTTATAATTCTTTTCAATTATTTTCAATTATTTTCAATTATTTTCAAGTATTTATAATTTTTTTCAATTATTTTCAATTATTTTCAATTATTTATAATTATTTTCAATTATTTTCAATTATTTTCAATTATTTATAATTATTTTCAATTATTTATCAATTATTTTCAATTATTCTCATTTATTTTCAATTATTTATCAATTATTTTCAATTATTTATAATGATTTTCAATTATTTTCAATTATTTATATATTATTTATAATTGTTTTCAATTATTTTTAATTATTTATCAATTATTTATCAATTATTTTCAATTATTTATAATTATTTTCAATTATTTTCAATTATTTTAAATTATTTATAATTATTTTCAATTATTTATCAATTATTTTCAATTATTTATAATTATTTTCAATTATTTTCAATTATTTTCAATTATTTATAATTATTTTAAATTATTTATCAATTATTTTCTATTATTTTCAATTATTTTCAATTATTTTCAATTATTTTCAATTATTTTCAATTATTTTCAATTATTTTCAATTATTTTCAATTATTTTCAATTATTTATAATTATTTTCAATTATTTATCAATTATTTTCAATTATTTCAATTATTTTCAATTATTTTCAATTATTTATAATTATTTTCAATTATTTTCAATTATTTTCAATTATTTATCAATTATTTATAATTATTTTCAATTATTTATAATTATTTTCAATTATTTTAAATGATTTTCAATTATTTTCAATTATTTTCAATTATTTATAATTATTTTCTATTATTTATCAATTATTTTCAATTATTTTCAATTATTTATAATGATTGTCAATTATTTTCAATTATTTATCAATTATTTATAATTATTTTCAATTATTTATAATTATTTTCAATTATTTTAAATGATTTTCAATTATTTTCAATTATTTTCAATTATTTATAATTATTTTCAATTATTTATCAATTATTTTCAATTATTTTCAATTATTTTCAATTATTTATAATTATTTTCAATTATTTTCAATTATTTTCAATTATTTATCAATTATTTATAATTATTTTCAATTATTTATAATTATTTTCAATTATTTTAAATGATTTTCAATTATTTTCAATTATTTTCAATTATTTATAATTAATTTCAATTATTTTAAATTATTTTCAATTATTTTCAATTATTTTCAATTATTTTCAATTATTTTCAATTATTTTCAATTATTTATAAATTATTTTCAATTAGTTATAATTATTTCCAATTATTTTCAATTATTTTCAATTATTTATCAATTATTTATAATTATTTTCAATTATTTATAATTATTTTCAATTATTTTAAATGATTTTCAATTATTTTCAATTATTTTCAATTATTTATAATTATTTTCAATTATTTTAAATTATTTTCAATTATTTTCAATTATTTTCAATTATTTTTCAATTATTTTCAATTATTTATAATTATTTTCAATTATTTTCAATTATTTTCAATTATTTATCAATTATTTTCAATTATTTTCAATTATTTATAATTATTGTCAATTATTTTCAATTATTTTCAATTATTTATAATTATTTTCAATTATTTATAATTAATTTCAATTATTTTAAATTATTTTAAATTATTTTCAATTATTTTCAATTATTTATCAATTATTTTCAATTATTTATAATTATTTTCAATTATTTTCAATTATTTATAAATTATTTATAATTGTTTTCAATTATTTATAATTATTTTCAATTATTTTCAATTATTTTCAATTATTTTCACTTATTTATAATTATTTTCAATTATTTTCAATTATTTTCAATTATTTTCAATTATTTATCAATTATTTTCAATTATTTTCAATTATTTTCAATTATTTTCAATTATTTTCAATTATTTTCAATTATTTTCAATTATTTTCAATTATTTTCAATTATTTTCAATTATTTTCAATTATTTATAATTATTTTCAATTATTTATAATTATTTTCAATTATTTTCAATTATTTTCAATTATTTATAATTATTTTCAATTATTTATAATTATTTTCAATTATTTATAATTATTTTCAATTATTTATAATTATTTTCAATTATTTATCAATTATTTTCAATTATTTATAATTATTTTCAAACATTTATCAATTAATTTCAATTATTTATAATTATTTTCAATTATTTATAATTCTTTTCTATTATTTTCAATTATTTTCAATTATATATAATTATTTTCAATTATTTATCAATTATTTTCAATTATTCATAATTATTTTCAATTATTTTAAATTATTTTCAATTATTTATAAATTATTTATAAATATTTTCAATTATTTATAATTATTTTCAATTATTTTCAATTATTTTCAATTATTTTCAATTATTTTCAATTATTTATGAATTATTTTCAATTATTTTCAATTATTTTCAATTATTTTCAATTATTTTCAATTATTTATCAATTATTTTCAATTATTTATAATTATTTTCAATAATTTATCAATTATTTTCAATTATTTATAATTATTTTCAATTATTTATAATTCTTTTCAATTATTTTCAATTATTTTCAATTATTTTCAATTATTTATAATTATTTTCAATTATTTTCAATTATTTTCAATTATTTTCAATTATTTTCAATTATTTATAATTATTTTCAATTATTTTCAATTATTTTCAATTATTTTCAATTATTTTCAATTATTTTCAATTATTTTCAATTATTTTCAATTATTTTCAATTATTTATAATTATTTTCAATTATTTTCAATTATTTTCAATTATTTATCAATTATTTTCAATTATTTTCAATTATTTATAATTATTGTCAATTATTTTCAATTATTTATAATTATTTTCAATTATTTTCAATTATTTTCAATTATTTTAAATTATTTTCACTTATTTATAATTATTTTCAATTATTTTCAATTATTTTCAATTATTTATAATTATTTTCAATTATTTATCAATTATTTTATATTATTTACAATTAATTTAAAATATTTTCAATTGTTTTAAATTATTTTTAATTATTTATCAATTATTTATCAATTATTTTCAATTATTTATAATTATTTTAAATTATTTATAATTATTTTCAATTATTTATCAATAATTTTAAATTATTTATAATTATTTTCAATTATTTATCAATAATTTTCAATTATTTATAATTATTTTCAATTATTTTCAATTATTTTCAATTATTTATAATTATTTTAAATTATTTATCAATTATTTTCTATTATTTATAATTATTTTCAATTATTTTCAATTATTTATAATTATTTTCAATTATTTATCAATTATTTTCAATTATTTATAATTAATTTAAAATATTTTCAATTATTTTAAATTATTTTCAATTATTTTAAATTATTTTCAATTATTTTAAATTATTTTCAATTATTTTCAATTATTTTCAATTATTTTCAATTATTTTCTATTATTTTCAATTATTTTCAATTATTTTCAATTATTTATAATTATTTTCAATTATTTTCAATTATTTTCAATTATTTATCAATTATTTTCAATTATTTTCAATTATTTATAATTATTGTCAATTATTTTCAATTATTTTCAATTATTTATAATTATTTTCAATTATTTTCAATTATTTTCAATTATTTTCAATTATTTTCACTTATTTATAATTATTTTCAATTATTTTCAATTATTTTCAATTATTTATAATTATTTTCAATTATTTATCAATTATTTTACATTATTTACAATTAATTTAAAATATTTTCAATTGTTTTAAATTATTTTTAATTATTTATCAATTATTTATCAATTATTTTCAATTATTTATAATTATTTTAAATTATTTATCAATAATTTTCAATTATTTATAATTATTTTCAATTATTTTCAATTATTTTCAATTATTTATAATTATTTTAAATTATTTATCAATTATTTTCTATTATTTATAATTATTTTCAATTATTTTCAATTATTTATAATTATTTTCAATTATTTATCAATTATTTTCAATTATTTATAATTAATTTAAAATATTTTCAATTATTTTAAATTATTTTCAATTATTTTAAATTATTTTCAATTATTTTAAATTATTTTCAATTATTTTCAATTATTTATAATTATTTTCAATTATTTTCAGTTATTTTCAATTATTTTCAATTATTTATAATTATTTTCAATTATTTTCAATTATTTATAATTATTTTCAATTATTTTCAATTATTTTCAATTATTTTCAATTATTTTCAATTATTTTCAATTATTTATAATTATTTTCAATTATTTTCAATTATTTTCAATTATTTATAATTATTTTCAATTATTTATAATTATTTTCAATTATTTATAATTATTTTCAATTATTTATCAATTATTTTCAATTATTTATAATTATTTTCAATCATTTATCAATTATTTTCAATTATTTATAATTCTTTTCAATTATTTATAATTCTTTTCAATTATTTTCAATTATTTTCAATTATTTTCAAGTATTTATAATTTTTTTCAATTATTTTCAATTATTTTCAATTATTTATAATTATTTTCAATTATTTATAATTATTTTCAATTATTTATCAATTATTTTCAATTATTCTCATTTATTTTCAATTATTTATCAATTATTTTCAATTATTTATAATGATTTTCAATTATTTTCAATTATTTATATATTATTTATAATTGTTTTCAATTATTTTTAATTATTTATCAATTATTTATCAATTATTTTCAATTATTTATAATTATTTTCAATTATTTTCAATTATTTTAAATTATTTATAATTATTTTCAATTATTTATCAATTATTTTCAATTATTTTCAATTATTTTCAATTATTTATCAATTATTTTCAATTATTTATAATTATTTTCAATTATTTTCAATTATTTATAAATTATTTATAATTGTTTTCAATTATTTATAATTATTTTCATTAATTTTCAATTATTTATAATTATTTTCAATTATTTTCAATTATTTTCAATTATTTATAATTATTTTAAATTATTTATCAATTATTTTCTATTATTTATAATTATTTTCAATTATTTTCAATTATTTATAATTATTTTCAATTATTTATCAATTATTTTCAATTATTTATAATTAATTTAAAATATTTTCAATTATTTTAAATTATTTTCAATTATTTTAAATTATTTTCAATTATTTTAAATTATTTTCAATTATTTTCAATTATTTATAATTATTTTCAATTATTTTCAGTTTTTTTCAATTATTTTCAATTATTTATAATTATTTTCAATTATTTTCAATTATTTTCAATTATTTTCAATTATTTATAATTATTTTCAATTATTTTCAATTATTTTCAATTATTTATAATTATTTTCAATTATTTATAATTATTTTCAATTATTTATAATTATTTTCAATTATTTAACAATTATTTTCAATTATTTATAATTATTTTCAATCATTTATCAATTATTTTCAATTATTTATAATTCTTTTCAATTATTTATAATTCTTTTCAATTATTTTCAATTATTTTCAATTATTTTCAAGTATTTATAATTTTTTTCAATTATTTTCAATTATTTTCAATTATTTATAATTATTTTCAATTATTTTCAATTATTTTCAATTATTTATAATTTTTTTCAATTATTTATCAATTATTTTCAATTATTCTCATTTATTTTCAATTATTTATCAATTATTTTCAATTATTTATAATGATTTTCAATTATTTTCAATTATTTATATATTATTTATAATTGTTTTCAATTATTTTTAATTATTTATCAATTATTTATCAATTATTTTCAATTATTTATAATTATTTTCAATTATTTTCAATTATTTTAAATTATTTATAATTATTTTCAATTATTTATCAATTATTTTCAATTATTTATAATTATTTTCAATTATATTCAATTATTTTCAATTATTTATAATTATTTTAAATTATTTATCAATTATTTTCTATTATTTTCAATTATTTTCAATTATTTTCAATTATTTTCAATTATTTTCAATTATTTTCAATTATTTTCAATTATTTTCAATTATTTTCAATTATTTATAATTATTTTCAATTATTTATCAATTATTTTCAATTATTTCAATTATTTTCAATTATTTTCAATTATTTTCAATTATTTTCAATTATTTATAATTATTTTCTATTATTTATCAATTATTTTCAATTATTTTCAATTATTTATAATGATTGTCAATTATTTTCAATTATTTATCAATTATTTATAATTATTTTCAATTATTTATAATTATTTTCAATTATTTTAAATGATTTTCAATTATTTTCAATTATTTTCAATTATTTATAATTATTTTCAATTATTTATCAATTATTTTCAATTATTTTCAATTATTTTCAATTATTTTCAATTATTTATAATTATTTTCAATTATTTTCAATTATTTTCAATTATTTATCAATTATTTATAATTATTTTCAATTATTTATAATTATTTTCAATTATTTTAAATGATTTTCAATTATTTTCAATTATTTTCAATTATTTATAATTAATTTCAATTATTTTAAATTATTTTCAATTATTTTCAATTATTTTCAATTATTTTCAATTATTTTCAATTATTTTCAATTATTTATAAATTATTTTCAATTATTTATAATTATTTCCAATTATTTTCAATTATTTTCAATTATTTATCAATTATTTATAATTATTTTCAATTATTTATAATTATTTTCAATTATTTTAAATTATTTTAAATTATTTTCAATTATTTTCAATTATTTATAATTATTTTCAATTATTTTAAATTATTTTCAATTATTTTCAATTATTTTTCAATTATTTTCAATTATTTATAATTATTTTCAATTATTTTCAATTATTTTCAATTATTTATCAATTATTTTCAATTATTTTCAATTATTTATAATTATTGTCAATTATTTTCAATTATTTTCAATTATTTATAATTATTTTCAATTATTTATAATTAATTTCAATTATTTTAAATTATTTTAAATTATTTTCAATTATTTTCAATTATTTATCAATTATTTTCAATTATTTATAATTATTTTCAATTATTTTCAATTATTTATAAATTATTTATAATTGTTTTCAATTATTTATAATTATTTTCAATTATTTTCAATTATTTTCAATTATTTTCACTTATTTATAATTATTTTCAATTATTTTCAATTATTTTCAATTATTTATCAATTATTTTCAATTATTTTCAATTATTTTCAATTATTTTCAATTATTTTCAATTATTTTCAATTATTTTCAATTATTTTCGATTATTTTCAATTATTTTCAATTATTTTCAATTATTTATAATTATTGTCAATTATTTTCAATTATTTCAATTATTTTCAATTATTTTCAATTATTTATAATTAATTTCAATTATTTTAAATTATTTTAAATTATTTTCAATTATTTTCAATTATTTATCAATTATTTCCAATTATTTATCAATTATTATCAATTATTTTCAATTATTTTCAATTATTTCAATTATTTTCAATTATTTTCAATTATTTTCAATTATTTATAATTATTTTCAATTATTTTAAATTATTTTCAATTATTTATCAATTATTTATAATTATTTTCAATTATTTTCAATTATTTATAATTATTATCTATTATTTATCAATTATTTTCAATTATTTTCAATTATTTATAATGATTGTCAATTATTTTCAATTATTTATAATTATTTCAATTATTTATCAATTATTTTCAATTATTTTCAATTATTTTCAATTATTTATCAGTTATTTTCAATTATTTTCAATTATTTATAATTATTTCCAATTATTTATTAATTATTTTCAATTATTTTCAATTATTTTCAATTATTTTCAATTATTTTTAATTATTTTCAATTATTTATCAATTATTTTCAATTATTTACAATTAATTTAAAATATTTTCAATTGTTTTAAATTATTTTTAATTATTTATCAATTATTTATCAATTATTTTCAATTATTTATAATTATTTTCAATTATTTTCAATTATTTTAAATTATTTATAATTATTTTCAATTATTTATCAATTATTTTCAATTATTTATAATTATTTTCAATTATTTTCAATTATTTTCAATTATTTATAATTATTTTAAATTATTTATCAATTATTTTCTTTTATTTATAATTATTTTCAATTATTTTCAATTATTTATAATTATTTTCAATTATTTATCAATTATTTTCAATTATTTATAATTAATTTAAAATATTTTCAATTATTTTAAATTATTTTCAATTATTTTAAATTATTTTCAATTATTTTCAATTATTTATAATTATTTTCAATTATTTATCAATTATTTTCAATTATTTACAATTAATTTAAAATATTTTCAATTGTTTTAAATTATTTTTAATTATTTATCAATTATTTTCAATTATTTATAATTATTTTCAATTATTTTAAATTATTTATAATTATTTTCAATTATTTATCAATTATTTTCAATTATTTATAATTATTTTCAATTATTTTCAATTATTTTCAATTATTTATAATTATTTTAAATTATTTATCAATTATTTTCTATTATTTATAATTATTTTCAATTATTTTCAATTATTTTCAATTATTTTCAATTATTTATCAATTATTTTCAATTATTTATAATTATTTTCAATTATTTTCAATTATTTTCAATTATTTATAAATTATTTATAATTATTTTAAATTATTTTCAATTATTTTAAATTATTTTCAATTATTTTCAATTATTTATAATTATTTTCAATTATTTATCAATTATTTTCAATTATTTACAATTAATTTAAAATATTTTCAATTGTTTTAAATTATTTTCAATTATTTATCAATTATTTTCAATTATTTTCAAGTATTTATAATTTTTTTCAATTATTTTCAATTATTTTCAATTATTTATAATTATTTTCAATTATTTATAATTATTTTCAATTATTTATCAATTATTTTCAATTATTCTCATTTATTTTCAATTATTTATCAATTATTTTCAATTATTTATAATGATTTTCAATTATTTTCAATTATTTATATATTATTTATAATTGTTTTCAATTATTTTTAATTATTTATCAATTATTTATCAATTATTTTCAATTATTTATAATTATTTTCAATTATTTTCAATTATTTTAAATTATTTATAATTATTTTCAATTATTTATCAATTATTTATAATTATTTTCAATTATTTTCAATTATTTATAATTATTATCTATTATTTATCAATTATTTTCAATTATTTTCAATTATTTATAATGATTGTCAATTATTTTCAATTATTTATAATTATTTCAATTATTTATCAATTATTTTCAATTATTTTCAATTATTTTCAATTATTTATCAGTTATTTTCAATTATTTTCAATTATTTATAATTATTTCCAATTATTTATTAATTATTTTCAATTATTTTCAATTATTTTCAATTATTTTCAATTATTTTTAATTATTTTCAATTATTTATCAATTATTTTCAATTATTTACAATTAATTTAAAATATTTTCAATTGTTTTAAATTATTTTTAATTATTTATCAATTATTTATCAATTATTTTCAATTATTTATAATTATTTTCAATTATTTTCAATTATTTTAAATTATTTATAATTATTTTCAATTATTTATCAATTATTTTCAATTATTTATAATTATTTTCAATTATTTTCAATTATTTTCAATTATTTATAATTATTTTAAATTATTTATCAATTATTTTCTTTTATTTATAATTATTTTCAATTATTTTCAATTATTTATAATTATTTTCAATTATTTATCAATTATTTTCAATTATTTATAATTAATTTAAAATATTTTCAATTATTTTAAATTATTTTCAATTATTTTAAATTATTTTCAATTATTTTCAATTATTTATAATTATTTTCAATTATTTATCAATTATTTTCAATTATTTACAATTAATTTAAAATATTTTCAATTGTTTTAAATTATTTTTAATTATTTATCAATTATTTTCAATTATTTATAATTATTTTCAATTATTTTAAATTATTTATAATTATTTTCAATTATTTATCAATTATTTTCAATTATTTATAATTATTTTCAATTATTTTCAATTATTTTCAATTATTTATAATTATTTTAAATTATTTATCAATTATTTTCTATTATTTATAATTATTTTCAATTATTTTCAATTATTTTCAATTATTTTCAATTATTTATCAATTATTTTCAATTATTTATAATTATTTTCAATTATTTTCAATTATTTTCAATTATTTATAAATTATTTATAATTATTTTAAATTATTTTCAATTATTTTAAATTATTTTCAATTATTTTCAATTATTTATAATTATTTTCAATTATTTATCAATTATTTTCAATTATTTACAATTAATTTAAAATATTTTCAATTGTTTTAAATTATTTTCAATTATTTATCAATTATTTTCAATTATTTTCAAGTATTTATAATTTTTTTCAATTATTTTCAATTATTTTCAATTATTTATAATTATTTTCAATTATTTATAATTATTTTCAATTATTTATCAATTATTTTCAATTATTCTCATTTATTTTCAATTATTTATCAATTATTTTCAATTATTTATAATGATTTTCAATTATTTTCAATTATTTATATATTATTTATAATTGTTTTCAATTATTTTTAATTATTTATCAATTATTTATCAATTATTTTCAATTATTTATAATTATTTTCAATTATTTTCAATTATTTTAAATTATTTATAATTATTTTCAATTATTTATCAATTATTTTCAATTATTTTCAATTATTTTCAATTATTTATCAATTATTTTCAATTATTTATAATTATTTTCAATTATTTTCAATTATTTATAAATTATTTATAATTGTTTTCAATTATTTATAATTATTTTCAATTATTTTCAATTATTTTCAATTATTTTCACTTATTTATAATTATTTTCAATTATTTTCAATTATTTTCAATTATTTATCAATTATTTTCAATTATTTTCAATTATTTTCAATTATTTTCAATTATTTTCAATTATTTTCAATTATTTTCAATTATTTTCAATTATTTTCAATTATTTTCAATTATTTTCAATTATTTTCAATTATTTATAATTATTTTCAATTATTTATCAATTATTTTCAATTATTTACAATTAATTTAAAATATTTTCAACTGTTTTAAATTATTTTTAATTATTTATCAATTATTTATCAATTATTTTCAATTATTTATAATTATTTTAAATTATTTATAATTATTTTCAATTACTTATCAATAATTTTCAATTATTTATAATTATTTTCAATTATTTTCAATTATTTTCAATTATTTATAATTATTTTAAATTATTTATCAATTATTTTCTATTATTTATAATTATTTTCAATTATTTTCAATTATTTATAATTATTTTCAATTATTTATCAATTATTTTCAATTATTTATAATTAATTTAAAATATTTTCAATTATTTTAAATTATTTTCAATTATTTTAAATTATTTTCAATTATTTTAAATTATTTTCAATTATTTATAATTATTTTCAATTATTTTCAGTTTTTTTCAATTATTTTCAATTATTTATAATTATTTTCAATTATTTTCAATTATTTTCAATTATTTTCAATTATTTTCAATTATTTATAATTATTTTCAATTATTTTCAATTATTTTCAATTATTTATAATTATTTTCAATTATTTATAATTATTTTCAATTATTTATAATTATTTTCAATTATTTAACAATTATTTTCAATTATTTATAATTATTTTCAATCATTTATCAATTATTTTCAATTATTTATAATTCTTTTCAATTATTTATAATTCTTTTCAATTATTTTCAATTATTTTCAATTATTTTCAAGTATTTATAATTTTTTTCAATTATTTTCAATTATTTTCAATTATTTATAATTATTTTCAATTATTTTCAATTATTTTCAATTATTTATAATTATTTTCAATTATTTATCAATTATTTTCAATTATTCTCATTTATTTTCAATTATTTATCAATTATTTTCAATTATTTATAATGATTTTCAATTATTTTCAATTATTTATATATTATTTATAATTGTTTTCAATTATTTTTAATTATTTATCAATTATTTATCAATTATTTTCAATTATTTATAATTATTTTCAATTATTTTCAATTATTTTAAATTATTTATAATTATTTTCAATTATTTATCAATTATTTTCAATTATTTATAATTATTTTCAATTATTTTCAATTATTTTCAATTATTTATAATTATTTTAAATTATTTATCAATTATTTTCTATTATTTTCAATTATTTTCAATTATTTTCAATTATTTTCAATTATTTTCAATTATTTTCAATTATTTTCAATTATTTTCAATTATTTTCAATTATTTATAATTATTTTCAATTATTTATCAATTATTTTCAATTATTTCAATTATTTTCAATTATTTTCAATTATTTTCAATTATTTTCAATTATTTATAATTATTTTCTATTATTTATCAATTATTTTCAATTATTTTCAATTATTTATAATGATTGTCAATTATTTTCAATTATTTATCAATTATTTATAATTATTTTCAATTATTTATAATTATTTTCAATTATTTTAAATGATTTTCAATTATTTTCAATTATTTTCAATTATTTATAATTATTTTCAATTATTTATCAATTATTTTCAATTATTTTCAATTATTTTCAATTATTTATAATTATTTTCAATTATTTTCAATTATTTTCAATTATTTATCAATTATTTATAATTATTTTCAATTATTTATAATTATTTTCAATTATTTTAAATGATTTTCAATTATTTTCAATTATTTTCAATTATTTATAATTAATTTCAATTATTTTAAATTATTTTCAATTATTTTCAATTATTTTCAATTATTTTCAATTATTTTCAATTATTTTCAATTATTTTCAATTATTTATAAATTATTTTCAATTATTTATAATTATTTCCAATTATTTTCAATTATTTTCAATTATTTATCAATTATTTATAATTATTTTCAATTATTTATAATTATTTTCAATTATTTTAAATTATTTTAAATTATTTTCAATTATTTTCAATTATTTATAATTATTTTCAATTATTTTAAATTATTTTCAATTATTTTCAATTATTTTCAATTATTTTTCAATTATTTTCAATTATTTATAATTATTTTCAATTATTTTCAATTATTTTCAATTATTTATCAATTATTTTCAATTATTTTCAATTATTTATAATTATTGTCAATTATTTTCAATTATTTTCAATTATTTATAATTATTTTCAATTATTTATAATTAATTTCAATTATTTTAAATTATTTTAAATTATTTTCAATTATTTTCAATTATTTATCAATTATTTTCAATTATTTATAATTATTTTCAATTATTTTCAATTATTTATAAATTATTTATAATTGTTTTCAATTATTTATAATTATTTTCAATTATTTTCAATTATTTTCAATTATTTTCACTTATTTATAATTATTTTCAATTATTTTCAATTATTTTCAATTATTTATCAATTATTTTCAATTATTTTCAATTATTTTCAATTATTTTCAATTATTTTCAATTATTTTCAATTATTTTCAATTATTTTCAATTATTTTCGATTATTTTCAATTATTTTCAATTATTTTCAATTATTTATAATTATTGTCAATTATTTTCAATTATTTCAATTATTTTCAATTATTTTCAATTATTTATAATTAATTTCAATTATTTTAAATTATTTTAAATTATTTTCAATTATTTTCAATTATTTTCAATTATTTATAATTATTTTCAATTATTTTAAATTATTTTCAATTATTTATCAATTATTTATAATTATTTTCAATTATTTTCAATTATTTATAATTATTATCTATTATTTATCAATTATTTTCAATTATTTTCAATTATTTATAATGATTGTCAATTATTTTCAATTATTTATAATTATTTCAATTATTTATCAATTATTTTCAATTATTTTCAATTATTTTCAATTATTTATCAGTTATTTTCAATTATTTTCAATTATTTATAATTATTTCCAATTATTTATTAATTATTTTCAATTATTTTCAATTATTTTCAATTATTTTCAATTATTTTTAATTATTTTCAATTATTTATCAATTATTTTCAATTATTTACAATTAATTTAAAATATTTTCAATTGTTTTAAATTATTTTTAATTATTTATCAATTATTTATCAATTATTTTCAATTATTTATAATTATTTTCAATTATTTTCAATTATTTTCAATTATTTATAATTATATTCAATTATTTATCAATTATTTTCAATTATTTATAATTATTTTCAATTATTTTCAATTATTTGAAAATTATTTATAATTATTTTAAATTATTTATCAATTATTTTCTATTATTTAAAATTATTTTCAATTATTTTCAATTATTTATAATTATTTTCAATTATTTATCAATTATTTTCAATTATTTATAATTAATTTAAAATATTTTCAATTATTTTAAATTATTTTCAATTATTTTAAATTATTTTCAATTATTTTCAATTATTTATAATTATTTTCAATTATTTATCAATTATTTTCAATTATTTACAATTAATTTAAAATATTTTCAATTGTTTTAAATTATTTTTAATTATTTATCAATTATTTATCAATTATTTTCAATTATTTATAATTATTTTCAATTATTTATAAATTATTTATAATTATTTTAAATTATTTTCAGTTATTTTAAATTATTTTCAATTATTTTCAATTATTTATAATTATTTTCAATTATTTATCAATTATTTTCAATTATTTACAATTAATTTAAAATATTTTCAATTGTTTTAAATTAATTTTAATTATTTATCAATTATTTATCAATTATTTTCAATTATTTATAATTATTTTCAATTATTTTAAATTATTTTAAATTATTTATAATTATTTTCAATTATTTATCAATTATTTTCAATTATTTATAATTATTTTCAATTATTTTCAATTATTTTCAATTATTTATAATTATTTTAAATTATTTATCAATTATTTTCAATTATTTATAATTAATTTAAAATATTTTCAATTATTTTAAATTATTTTCAATTATTTTAAATTATTTTCAATTATTTTCAATTATTTATAATTATTTTCAATTATTTATCAATTATTTTCAATTATTTACAATTAATTTAAAATATTTTCAATTGTTTTAAATTATTTTTAATTATTTATCAATTATTTTCAATTATTTATAATTATTTTCAATTATTTTAAATTATTTATAATTATTTTCAATTATTTATCAATTATTTTCAATTATTTATAATTATTTTAAATTATTTTCAATTATTTTCAATTATTTATAATTATTTTAAATTATTTATCAATTATTTTCTATTATTTATAATTATTTTCAATTATTTATCAATTATTTTCAATTATTTATAATTAATTTAAAATATTTTCAATTATTTTAAAATATTTTCAATTATTTTAAATTATTTTCAATTATTTTAAATTATTTTCAATTATTTTCAATTATTTATAATTATTTTCAATTATTTATCAATTATTTTCAATTATTTACAATTAATTTAAAATATTTTCAATTGTTTTAAATTATTTTTAATTATTTATCAATTATTTTCAATTATTTATAATTATTTTCAATTATTTTAAATTATTTATAATTATTTTAAATTATTTTCAATTATTTTAAATTATTTTCAATTATTTTCAATTATTTATAATTATTTTCAATTATTTATCAATTATTTTCAATTATTTACAATTAATTTAAAATATTTTCAATTGTTTTAAATTATTTTCAATTATTTATCAATTATTTTCAATTATTTTCAAGTATTTATAATTTTTTTCAATTATTTTCAATTATTTTCAATTATTTATAATTATTTTCAATTATTTATAATTATTTTCAATTATTTATCAATTATTTTCAATTATTCTCATTTATTTTCAATTATTTATCAATTATTTTCAATTATTTATAATGATTTTCAATTATTTTCAATTATTTATATATTATTTATAATTGTTTTCAATTATTTTTAATTATTTATCAATTATTTATCAATTATTTTCAATTATTTATAATTATTTTCAATTATTTTCAATTATTTTAAATTATTTATAATTATTTTCAATTATTTATCAATTATTTATAATTATTTTCAATTATTTTCAATTATTTATAATTATTATCTATTATTTATCAATTATTTTCAATTATTTTCAATTATTTATAATGATTGTCAATTATTTTCAATTATTTATAATTATTTCAATTATTTATCAATTATTTTCAATTATTTTCAATTATTTTCAATTATTTATCAGTTATTTTCAATTATTTTCAATTATTTATAATTATTTCCAATTATTTATTAATTATTTTCAATTATTTTCAATTATTTTCAATTATTTTCAATTATTTTCAATTATTTTTAATTATTTTCAATTATTTATCAATTATTTTCAATTATTTACAATTAATTTAAAATATTTTCAATTGTTTTAAATTATTTTTAATTATTTTCAATTATTTATCAATTATTTTCAATTATTTATAATTATTTTCAATTATTTTCAATTATTTTCAATTATTTATAATTATTTTAAATTATTTATCAATTATTTTCTATTATTTATAATTATTTTCAATTATTTTCAATTATTTTCAATTATTTTCAATTATTTATCAATTATTTTCAATTATTTATAATTATTTTCAATTATTT
Source organism: Andrena bucephala (assembly GCA_947577245.1). Classification (NCBI taxonomy): domain Eukaryota; kingdom Metazoa; phylum Arthropoda; class Insecta; order Hymenoptera; family Andrenidae; genus Andrena; species Andrena bucephala. Next base: position 35,803,949 of record OX387716.1, on the reverse strand, counting down.
TCAATTATTTTCAATTATTTATAAATTATTTATAATTATTTTAAATTATTTTCAATTATTTTAAATTATTTTCAATTATTTTCAATTATTTATAATTATATTCAATTATTTATCAATTATTTTCAATTATTTACAATTAATTTAAAATATTTTCAATTGTTTTAAATTATTTTCAATTATTTATCAATTATTTTCAATTATTTTCAAGTATTTATAATTTTTTTCAATTATTTTCAATTATTTTCAATTATTTATAATTATTTTCAATTATTTATAATTATTTTCAATTATTTATCAATTATTTTCAATTATTCTCATTTATTTTCAATTATTTATCAATTATTTTCAATTATTTATAATGATTTTCAATTATTTTCAATTATTTATATATTATTTATAATTGTTTTCAATTATTTTTAATTATTTATCAATTATTTATCAATTATTTTCAATTATTTATAATTATTTTCAATAATTTTCAATTATTTTAAATTATTTATAATTATTTTCAATTATTTATCAATTATTTTCAATTATTTTCAATTATTTTCAATTATTTATCAATTATTTTCAATTATTTATAATTATTTTCAATTATTTTCAATTATTTATAAATTATTTATAATTGTTTTCAATTATTTATAATTATTTTCAATTATTTTCAATTATTTTCAATTATTTTCACTTATTTATAATTATTTTCAATTATTTTCAATTATTTTCAATTATTTATCAATTATTTTCAATTATTTTCAATTATTTTCAATTATTTTCAATTATTTTCAATTATTTTCAATTATTTTCAATTATTTTCAATTATTTTCAATTATTTTCAATTATTTTCAATTATTTTCAATTATTTATAATTATTTTCAATTATTTATCAATTATTTTCAATTATTTACAATTAATTTAAAATATTTTCAACTGTTTTAAATTATTTTTAATTATTTATCAATTATTTATCAATTATTTTCAATTATTTATAATTATTTTAAATTATTTATAATTATTTTCAATTACTTATCAATAATTTTCAATTATTTATAATTATTTTCAATTATTTTCAATTATTTTCAATTATTTATAATTATTTTAAATTATTTATCAATTATTTTCTATTATTTATAATTATTTTCAATTATTTTCAATTATTTATAATTATTTTCAATTATTTATCAATTATTTTCAATTATTTATAATTAATTTAAAATATTTTCAATTATTTTAAATTATTTTCAATTATTTTAAATTATTTTCAATTATTTTAAATTATTTTCAATTATTTATAATTATTTTCAATTATTTTCAGTTTTTTTCAATTATTTTCAATTATTTATAATTATTTTCAATTATTTTCAATTATTTTCAATTATTTTCAATTATTTTCAATTATTTATAATTATTTTCAATTATTTTCAATTATTTTCAATTATTTATAATTATTTTCAATTATTTATAATTATTTTCAATTATTTATAATTATTTTCAATTATTTAACAATTATTTTCAATTATTTATAATTATTTTCAATCATTTATCAATTATTTTCAATTATTTATAATTCTTTTCAATTATTTATAATTCTTTTCAATTATTTTCAATTATTTTCAATTATTTTCAAGTATTTATAATTTTTTTCAATTATTTTCAATTATTTTCAATTATTTATAATTATTTTCAATTATTTTCAATTATTTTCAATTATTTATAATTATTTTCAATTATTTATCAATTATTTTCAATTATTCTCATTTATTTTCAATTATTTATCAATTATTTTCAATTATTTATAATGATTTTCAATTATTTTCAATTATTTATATATTATTTATAATTGTTTTCAATTATTTTTAATTATTTATCAATTATTTATCAATTATTTTCAATTATTTATAATTATTTTCAATTATTTTCAATTATTTTAAATTATTTATAATTATTTTCAATTATTTATCAATTATTTTCAATTATTTATAATTATTTTCAATTATTTTCAATTATTTTCAATTATTTATAATTATTTTAAATTATTTATCAATTATTTTCTATTATTTTCAATTATTTTCAATTATTTTCAATTATTTTCAATTATTTTCAATTATTTTCAATTATTTTCAATTATTTTCAATTATTTTCAATTATTTATAATTATTTTCAATTATTTATCAATTATTTTCAATTATTTCAATTATTTTCAATTATTTTCAATTATTTTCAATTATTTTCAATTATTTATAATTATTTTCTATTATTTATCAATTATTTTCAATTATTTTCAATTATTTATAATGATTGTCAATTATTTTCAATTATTTATCAATTATTTATAATTATTTTCAATTATTTATAATTATTTTCAATTATTTTAAATGATTTTCAATTATTTTCAATTATTTTCAATTATTTATAATTATTTTCAATTATTTATCAATTATTTTCAATTATTTTCAATTATTTTCAATTATTTATAATTATTTTCAATTATTTTCAATTATTTTCAATTATTTATCAATTATTTATAATTATTTTCAATTATTTATAATTATTTTCAATTATTTTAAATGATTTTCAATTATTTTCAATTATTTTCAATTATTTATAATTAATTTCAATTATTTTAAATTATTTTCAATTATTTTCAATTATTTTCAATTATTTTCAATTATTTTCAATTATTTTCAATTATTTATAAATTATTTTCAATTATTTATAATTATTTCCAATTATTTTCAATTATTTTCAATTATTTATCAATTATTTATAATTATTTTCAATTATTTATAATTATTTTCACTTATTTATAATTATTTTCAATTATTTTCAATTATTTTCAATTATTTATCAATTATTTTCAATTATTTTCAATTATTTTCAATTATTTTCAATTATTTTCAATTATTTTCAATTATTTTCAATTATTTTCAATTATTTTCGATTATTTTCAATTATTTTCAATTATTTTCAATTATTTATAATTATTGTCAATTATTTTCAATTATTTCAATTATTTTCAATTATTTTCAATTATTTATAATTAATTTCAATTATTTTAAATTATTTTAAATTATTTTCAATTATTTTCAATTATTTTCAATTATTTATAATTATTTTCAATTATTTTAAATTATTTTCAATTATTTATCAATTATTTATAATTATTTTCAATTATTTTCAATTATTTATAATTATTATCTATTATTTATCAATTATTTTCAATTATTTTCAATTATTTATAATGATTGTCAATTATTTTCAATTATTTATAATTATTTCAATTATTTATCAATTATTTTCAATTATTTTCAATTATTTTCAATTATTTATCAGTTATTTTCAATTATTTTCAATTATTTATAATTATTTCCAATTATTTATTAATTATTTTCAATTATTTTCAATTATTTTCAATTATTTTCAATTATTTTCAATTATTTTCAATTATTTTTAATTATTTTCAATTATTTATCAATTATTTTCAATTATTTACAATTAATTTAAAATATTTTCAATTGTTTTAAATTATTTTTAATTATTTATCAATTATTTATCAATTATTTTCAATTATTTATAATTATTTTCAATTATTTTCAATTATTTTCAATTATTTATAATTATTTTCAATTATTTATCAATTATTTTCAATTATTTATAATTATTTTCAATTATTTTCAATTATTTTCAATTATTTATAATTATTTTAAATTATTTATCAATTATTTTCTATTATTTAAAATTATTTTCAATTATTTTCAATTATTTATAATTATTTTCAATTATTTATCAATTATTTTCAATTATTTATAATTAATTTAAAATATTTTCAATTATTTTAAATTATTTTCAATTATTTTAAATTATTTTCAATTATTTTCAATTATTTATAATTATTTTCAATTATTTATCAATTATTTTCAATTATTTACAATTAATTTAAAATATTTTCAATTGTTTTAAATTATTTTTAATTATTTATCAATTATTTATCAATTATTTTCAATTATTTATAATTATTTTCAATTATTTATAAATTATTTATAATTATTTTAAATTATTTTCAGTTATTTTAAATTATTTTCAATTATTTTCAATTATTTATAATTATTTTCAATTATTTATCAATTATTTTCAATTATTTAGAATTAATTTAAAATATTTTCAATTGTTTTAAATTAATTTTAATTATTTATCAATTATTTATCAATTATTTTCAATTATTTATAATTATTTTCAATTATTTTAAATTATTTTAAATTATTTATAATTATTTTCAATTATTTATCAATTATTTTCAATTATTTATAATTATTTTCAATTATTTTCAATTATTTTCAATTATTTATAATTATTTTAAATTATTTATCAATTATTTTCTATTATTTATAATTATTTTCAATTATTTTCAATTATTTTCAATTATTTTCAATTATTTTCAATTCTTTATCAATTATTTTCAATTATTTATAATTAACTTCAATTATTTTCAACTATTTTCAATTATTTTCAATTATTTTCAATTATTTTCACTTATTTATAATTATTTTCAATTATTTTCAATTATTTTCAATTATTTTCAATTATTTTCAATTATTTTCAATTATTTTCAATTATTTTCAATTATTTTCAATTACTTATAATTATTTTCAATTATTTAACAATTATTTTCAATTATTTCAATTATTTTCAATTATTTTCAATTATTTATAATTATTTTCAATTATTTTCAATTATTTTCAATTATTTATCAATTATTTATAATTATTTTCAATTATTTATAATTATTTTCAATTATTTTAAATGATTTTCAATTATTTTCAATTATTTATAATTATTTTCTATTATTTATCAATTATTTTCAATTATTTTCAATTATTTATAATGATTGTCAATTATTTTCAATTATTTATCAATTATTTATAATTATTTTCAATTATTTTCTATTATTTTCAATTATTTATCAATTATTTATAATTATTTTCAATTATTTATAATTATTTTCAATTATTTTAAATGATTTTCAATTATTTTTCAATTATTTTCAATTATTTATAATTATTTTCAATTATTTATAATTAATTTCAATTATTTATAATTATTTTCAATTATTTTAAATGATTTTCAATTATTTTCAATTATTTTCAATTATTTATAATTATTTTCAATTATTTTCAATTATTTTCAATTATTTTCAATTATTTATCAATTATTTTCAATTATTTATAATTATTTTCAATTATTTTCAATTATTTATAAATTATTTATAATTGTTTTCAATTATTTATAATTATTTTCAATTATTTTCAATTATTTTCAATTATTTTCACTTATTTATAATTATTTTCAATTATTTTCAATTATTTTCAATTATTTTCAATTATTTTCAATTATTTTCAATTATTTATAATTATTTCCAATTATTTTCAATTATTTATAATTATTTTCAATTATTTTCAATTATTTTCAATTATTTTCAATTATTTTCAATTATTTTCAATTATTTTCGAATATTTTCAATTATTTTCAATTATTTATAATTATTTTCAAGTATTTATCAATTATTTTCAATTATTTCAATTATTTTCAATTATTTTCAATTATTTTCAATTATTTATAATTATTTATAATTATTTTCAATTATTTTCAATTATTTTCAATTATTTTCACTTATTTATAATTATTTTCAATTATTTTCAATTATTTTCAATTATTTTCAATTATTTTCAATTATTTATAATTATTTCCAATTATTTTCAATTATTTATAATTATTTTCAATTATTTTCAATTATTTTCAATTATTTTCAATTATTTTCAATTATTTTCAATTATTTTCAATTATTTTCGATTATTTTCAATTATTTTCAATTATTTATAATTATTTTCAATTATTTATCAATTATTTTCAATTATTTCAATTATTTTCAATTATTTTCAATTATTTTCAATTATTTTCAATTATTTTCAATTATTTTCGATTATTTTCAATTATTTTCAATTATTTATAATTATTTTCAATTATTTATCAATTATTTTCAATTATTTCAATTATTTTCAATTATTTTCAATTATTTTCAATTATTTATAATTATTTCCAATTATTTTCAATTATTTTCAATTATTTTCAATTATTTATAATTATTTCCAATTATTTTCAATTATTTATAATTATTTTCAATTATTTTCAATTATTTTCAATTATTTTCAATTATTTATCAATTATTTTCAATTATTTTCAATTATTTATAATTATTGTCAATTATTTTCAATTATTTTCAATTATTTATAATTATTTTCAATTATTTATAATTAATTTCAATTATTTTAAATTATTTTAAATTATTTTCAATTATTTTAAATTATTTTCAATTATTTTCAATTATTTATAATTATTTTCAATTATTTATCAATTATTTTCAATTATTTACAATTAATTTAAAATATTTTCAATTGTTTTAAATTATTTTCAATTATTTATCAATTATTTTCAATTATTTTCAAGTATTTATAATTTTTTTCAATTATTTTCAATTATTTTCAATTATTTATAATTATTTTCAATTATTTATAATTATTTTCAATTATTTATCAATTATTTTCAATTATTCTCATTTATTTTCAATTATTTATCAATTATTTTCAATTATTTATAATGATTTTCAATTATTTTCAATTATTTATATATTATTTATAATTGTTTTCAATTATTTTTAATTATTTATCAATTATTTATCAATTATTTTCAATTATTTATAATTATTTTCAATAATTTTCAATTATTTTAAATTATTTATAATTATTTTCAATTATTTATCAATTATTTTCAATTATTTTCAATTATTTTCAATTATTTATCAATTATTTTCAATTATTTATAATTATTTTCAATTATTTTCAATTATTTATAAATTATTTATAATTGTTTTCAATTATTTATAATTATTTTCAATTATTTTCAATTATTTTCAATTATTTTCACTTATTTATAATTATTTTCAATTATTTTCAATTATTTTCAATTATTTATCAATTATTTTCAATTATTTTCAATTATTTTCAATTATTTTCAATTATTTTCAATTATTTTCAATTATTTTCAATTATTTTCAATTATTTTCAATTATTTTCAATTATTTTCAATTATTTTCAATTATTTATAATTATTTTCAATTATTTATCAATTATTTTCAATTATTTACAATTAATTTAAAATATTTTCAACTGTTTTAAATTATTTTTAATTATTTATCAATTATTTATCAATTATTTTCAATTATTTATAATTATTTTAAATTATTTATAATTATTTTCAATTACTTATCAATAATTTTCAATTATTTATAATTATTTTCAATTATTTTCAATTATTTTCAATTATTTATAATTATTTTAAATTATTTATCAATTATTTTCTATTATTTATAATTATTTTCAATTATTTTCAATTATTTATAATTATTTTCAATTATTTATCAATTATTTTCAATTATTTATAATTAATTTAAAATATTTTCAATTATTTTAAATTATTTTCAATTATTTTAAATTATTTTCAATTATTTATAATTATTTTCAATTATTTTCAGTTTTTTTCAATTATTTTCAATTATTTATAATTATTTTCAATTATTTTCAATTATTTTCAATTATTTTCAATTATTTTCAATTATTTATAATTATTTTCAATTATTTTCAATTATTTTCAATTATTTATAATTATTTTCAATTATTTATAATTATTTTCAATTATTTATAATTATTTTCAATTATTTAACAATTATTTTCAATTATTTATAATTATTTTCAATCATTTATCAATTATTTTCAATTATTTATAATTCTTTTCAATTATTTATAATTCTTTTCAATTATTTTCAATTATTTTCAATTATTTTCAAGTATTTATAATTTTTTTCAATTATTTTCAATTATTTTCAATTATTTATAATTATTTTCAATTATTTTCAATTATTTTCAATTATTTATAATTATTTTCAATTATTTATCAATTATTTTCAATTATTCTCATTTATTTTCAATTATTTATCAATTATTTTCAATTATTTATAATGATTTTCAATTATTTTCAATTATTTATATATTATTTATAATTGTTTTCAATTATTTTTAATTATTTATCAATTATTTATCAATTATTTTCAATTATTTATAATTATTTTCAATTATTTTCAATTATTTTAAATTATTTATAATTATTTTCAATTATTTATCAATTATTTTCAATTATTTATAATTATTTTCAATTATTTTCAATTATTTTCAATTATTTATAATTATTTTAAATTATTTATCAATTATTTTCTATTATTTTCAATTATTTTCAATTATTTTCAATTATTTTCAATTATTTTCAATTATTTTCAATTATTTTCAATTATTTTCAATTATTTTCAATTATTTATAATTATTTTCAATTATTTATCAATTATTTTCAATTATTTCAATTATTTTCAATTATTTTCAATTATTTTCAATTATTTTCAATTATTTATAATTATTTTCTATTATTTATCAATTATTTTCAATTATTTTCAATTATTTATAATGATTGTCAATTATTTTCAATTATTTATCAATTATTTATAATTATTTTCAATTATTTATAATTATTTTCAATTATTTTAAATGATTTTCAATTATTTTCAATTATTTTCAATTATTTATAATTATTTTCAATTATTTATCAATTATTTTCAATTATTTTCAATTATTTTCAATTATTTATAATTATTTTCAATTATTTTCAATTATTTTCAATTATTTATCAATTATTTATAATTATTTTCAATTATTTATAATTATTTTCAATTATTTTAAATGATTTTCAATTATTTTCAATTATTTTCAATTATTTATAATTAATTTCAATTATTTTAAATTATTTTCAATTATTTTCAATTATTTTCAATTATTTTCAATTATTTTCAATTATTTTCAATTATTTATAAATTATTTTCAATTATTTATAATTATTTCCAATTATTTTCAATTATTTTCAATTATTTATCAATTATTTATAATTATTTTCAATTATTTATAATTATTTTCACTTATTTATAATTATTTTCAATTATTTTCAATTATTTTCAATTATTTATCAATTATTTTCAATTATTTTCAATTATTTTCAATTATTTTTAATTATTTTCAATTATTTTCAATTATTTTCAATTATTTTCAATTATTTTCGATTATTTTCAATTATTTTCAATTATTTTCAATTATTTATAATTATTGTCAATTATTTTCAATTATTTCAATTATTTTCAATTATTTTCAATTATTTATAATTAATTTCAATTATTTTAAATTATTTTAAATTATTTTCAATTATTTTCAATTATTTTCAATTATTTATAATTATTTTCAATTATTTTAAATTATTTTCAATTATTTATCAATTATTTATAATTATTTTCAATTATTTTCAATTATTTATAATTATTATCTATTATTTATCAATTATTTTCAATTATTTTCAATTATTTATAATGATTGTCAATTATTTTCAATTATTTATAATTATTTCAATTATTTATCAATTATTTTCAATTATTTTCAATTATTTTCAATTATTTATCAGTTATTTTCAATTATTTTCAATTATTTATAATTATTTCCAATTATTTATTAATTATTTTCAATTATTTTCAATTATTTTCAATTATTTTCAATTATTTTTAATTATTTTCAATTATTTATCAATTATTTTCAATTATTTACAATTAATTTAAAATATTTTCAATTGTTTTAAATTATTTTTAATTATTTATCAATTATTTATCAATTATTTTCAATTATTTATAATTATTTTCAATTATTTTCAATTATTTTCAATTATTTATAATTATTTTCAATTATTTATCAATTATTTTCAATTATTTATAATTATTTTCAATTATTTTCAATTATTTTCAATTATTTATAATTATTTTAAATTATTTATCAATTATTTTCTATTATTTAAAATTATTTTCAATTATTTTCAATTATTTATAATTATTTTCAATTATTTATCAATTATTTTCAATTATTTATAATTAATTTAAAATATTTTCAATTATTTTAAATTATTTTCAATTATTTTAAATTATTTTCAATTATTTTCAATTATTTATAATTATTTTCAATTATTTATCAATTATTTTCAATTATTTACAATTAATTTAAAATATTTTCAATTGTTTTAAATTATTTTTAATTATTTATCAATTATTTATCAATTATTTTCAATTATTTATAATTATTTTCAATTATTTATAAATTATTTATAATTATTTTAAATTATTTTCAGTTATTTTAAATTATTTTCAATTATTTTCAATTATTTATAATTATTTTCAATTATTTATCAATTATTTTCAATTATTTACAATTAATTTAAAATATTTTCAATTGTTTTAAATTAATTTTAATTATTTATCAATTATTTATCAATTATTTTCAATTATTTATAATTATTTTCAATTATTTTAAATTATTTTAAATTATTTATAATTATTTTCAATTATTTATCAATTATTTTCAATTATTTATAATTATTTTCAATTATTTTCAATTATTTTCAATTATTTATAATTATTTTAAATTATTTATCAATTATTTTCTATTATTTATAATTATTTTCAATTATTTTCAATTATTTTCAATTATTTTCAATTATTTTCAATTATTTATCAATTATTTTCAATTATTTATAATTAACTTCAATTATTTTCAACTATTTTCAATTATTTTCAATTATTTTCAATTATTTTCACTTATTTATAATTATTTTCAATTATTTTCAATTATTTTCAATTATTTTCAATTATTTTCAATTATTTTCAATTATTTTCAATTATTTTCAATTATTTTCAATTACTTATAATTATTTTCAATTATTTAACAATTATTTTCAATTATTTCAATTATTTTCAATTATTTTCAATTATTTATAATTATTTTCAATTATTTTCAATTATTTTCAATTATTTATCAATTATTTATAATTATTTTCAATTATTTATAATTATTTTCAATTATTTTAAATGATTTTCAATTATTTTCAATTATTTATAATTATTTTCTATTATTTATCAATTATTTTCAATTATTTTCAATTATTTATAATTATTTTCAATTATTTTCAATTATTTTCAATTATTTTCAATTATTTATCAATTATTTTCAATTATTTATAATTATTTTCAATTATTTTCAATTATTTATAAATTATTTATAATTGTTTTCAATTATTTATAATTATTTTCAATTATTTTCAATTATTTTCAATTATTTTCACTTATTTATAATTATTTTCAATTATTTTCAATTATTTTCAATTATTTTCAATTATTTTCAATTATTTTCAATTATTTATAATTATTTCCAATTATTTTCAATTATTTATAATTATTTTCAATTATTTTCAATTATTTTCAATTATTTTCAATTATTTTCAATTATTTTCAATTATTTTCGATTATTTTCAATTATTTTCAATTATTTATAATTATTTTCAAGTATTTATCAATTATTTTCAATTATTTCAATTATTTTCAATTATTTTCAATTATTTTCAATTATTTATAATTATTTATAATTATTTTCAATTATTTTCAATTATTTTCAATTATTTTCACTTATTTATAATTATTTTCAATTATTTTCAATTATTTTCAATTATTTTCAATTATTTTCAATTATTTATAATTATTTCCAATTATTTTCAATTATTTATAATTATTTTCAATTATTTTCAATTATTTTCAATTATTTTCAATTATTTTCAATTATTTTCAATTATTTTCAATTATTTTCGATTATTTTCAATTATTTTCAATTATTTATAATTATTTTCAATTATTTATCAATTATTTTCAATTATTTCAATTATTTTCAATTATTTTCAATTATTTTCAATTATTTTCAATTATTTTCAATTATTTTCGATTATTTTCAATTATTTTCAATTATTTATAATTATTTTCAATTATTTATCAATTATTTTCAATTATTTCAATTATTTTCAATTATTTTCAATTATTTTCAATTATTTATAATTATTTCCAATTATTTTCAATTATTTTCAATTATTTTCAATTATTTATAATTATTTCCAATTATTTTCAATTATTTATAATTATTTTCAATTATTTTCAATTATTTTCAATTATTTTCAATTATTTATCAATTATTTTCAATTATTTTCAATTATTTATAATTATTGTCAATTATTTTCAATTATTTTCAATTATTTATAATTATTTTCAATTATTTATAATTAATTTCAATTATTTTAAATTATTTTAAATTATTTTCAATTATTTTCAATTATTTATCAATTATTTTCAATTATTTATAATTATTTTCAATTATTTTCAATTATTTATAAATTATTTATAATTATTTTCAATTATTTTCAATTATTTTCAATTATTTTCACTTATTTATAATTATTTTCAATTATTTTCCATTATTTTCAATTATTTATCAATTATTTTCAATTATTTTCAATTATTTTCAATTATTTTCAATTATTTTCAATTATTTTCAATTATTTTCAATTATTTTCGATTATTTTCAATTATTTTCAATTATTTTCAATTATTTATAATTATTGTCAATTATTTTCAATTATTTCAATTATTTTCAATTATTTTCAATTATTTATAATTAATTTCAATTATTTTAAATTATTTTAAATTATTTTCAATTATTTTCAATTATTTATCAATTATTTCCAATTATTTATCAATTATTATCAATTATTTTCAATTATTTTCAATTATTTCAATTATTTTCAATTATTTTCAATTATTTTCAATTATTTATAATTATTTTCAATTATTTTAAATTATTTTCAATTATTTATCAATTATTTATAATTATTTTCAATTATTTTCAATTATTTATAATTATTATCTATTATTTATCAATTATTTTCAATTATTTTCAATTATTTATAATGATTGTCAATTATTTTCAATTATTTATAATTATTTCAATTATTTATCAATTATTTTCAATTATTTTCAATTATTTATCAGTTATTTTCAATTATTTTCAATTATTTATAATTATTTCCAATTATTTATTAATTATTTTCAATTATTTTCAATTATTTTCAATTATTTTCAATTATTTTTAATTATTTTCAATTATTTATCAATTATTTTCAATTATTTACAATTAATTTAAAATATTTTCAATTGTTTTAAATTATTTTTAATTATTTATCAATTATTTATCAATTATTTTCAATTATTTATAATTATTTTCAATTATTTTCAATTATTTTAAATTATTTATAATTATTTTCAATTATTTATCAATTATTTTCAATTATTTATAATTATTTTCAATTATTTTCAATTATTTTCAATTATTTATAAATTATTTATAATTATTTTCAATTATTTATCAATTATTTTCAATTATTTATAATTATTTTCAATTATTTTCAATTATTTTCAATTATTTATCAATTATTTTCAATTATTTATAATTATTTTCAATAATTTATCAATTATTTTCAATTATTTATAATTATTTTCAATTATTTATAATTCTTTTCAATTATTTTCAATTATTTTCAATTATTTATAATTATTTTCAATTATTTATCAATTATTTTCAATTATTTATAATTATTTTCAATTATTTTCAATTATTTTCAATTATTTATAATTATTTTCAATTATTTATCAATTATTTTCTATTATTTATAATTATTTTCAATTATTTTCCATTATTTGCTATTATTTTTAATTATTTTCAATTATATATCAATTATTATCAATTATTTATAATTATTTTCAATTATTTTCAATTATTTTCAATTATTTATAAATTATTTATAATTATTTTCAATTATTTATAATTATTTTCAATTATTTAAAATTATTTTCAATTATTTTCAATTATTTATAATTATTTTCAATTATATATCAATTATTTTCATTTATTTATAATTATTTTCAATTATTTTCAATTATTTTCAATTATTTATAAATTATTTATAATTATTTTCAATTATTTATAATTATTTTCAATTATTTAAAATTATTTTCAATTATTTTCAATTATTTATAATTATTTTCAATTATTTTCTATTATTTTCAATTATTTATAATTATTTTCAATTATTTATTAATTATTTTCAATTATTTATAATTAATTTAAAATATTTTCAATTATTTCAAATTATTTTCAATTATTTCAAATTATTTTCAATTATTTATCAATTATTTTCAATTATTTATAATTATTTTCAATTATTTTAAATTATTTTCCATTATTTATCAATTATTTTCAATTATTTATAATTATTTTCAATTATTTTCAATTATTTTCAATTATTTATAAATTATTTATAATTATTTTCAATTATTTATAATTATTTTTAATTATTTGCAATTATTTTCAATTATTTTCAATTATTTATAATTATTTTCAATTATTTTCAATTATTTATCAATAATTTTCAATTATTTATAATTATTTTCAATTATTTTCAATTATTTTCAATTATTTATAATTATTTTCAATTATTTTCCATTATTTGCTATTATTTTTAATTATTTTCAATTATTTATCAATTATTTTCAATTATTTATAATTATTTTCAATTATTTTCAATTATTTTCAATTATTTATCAATTATTTTCAATTATTTATAATTATTTTCAATAATTTATCAATTATTTTCAATTATTTATAATTATTTTCAATTATTTATAATTCTTTTCAATTATTTTCAATTATTTTCAATTATTTTCAATTATTTTCAATTATTTATCAATTATTTTCAATTATTTATAATTATTTTCAATTATTTTCAATTATTTTAAATTATTTTCAATTATTTTCAATTATTTATAATTATTTTCAATTATTTTCAATTATTTTCAATTATTTATAATTATTTTCAATTATTTTCCATTATTTGCTATTATTTTTAATTATTTTCAATTATTTATCAATTATTTTCAATTATTTATAATTATTTTCAATTATTTTCAATTATTTTCAATTATTTATCAATTATTTTCAATTATTTATAATTATTTTCAATAATTTATCAATTATTTTCAATTATTTATAATTATTTTCAATTATTTATAATTCTTTTCAATTATTTTCAATTATTTTCAATTATTTTCAATAATTTTCAATTATTTATAATTATTTTCAATTATTTATCAATTATTTTCAATTATTTATAATTATTTTCAATTATTTTCAATTATTTTCAATTATTTATAATTATTTTCAATTATTTATCAATTATTTTCTATTATTTATAATTATTTTCAATTATTTTCCATTATTTGCTATTATTTTTAATTATTTTCAATTATATATCAATTATTTTCAATTATTTATAATTATTTTCAATTATTTTCAATTATTTTCAATTATTTATAAATTATTTATAATTATTTTCAATTATTTATGATTATTTTCAATTATTTAAAATTATTTTCAATTATTTTCAATTATTTATAATTATTTTCAATTATTTTCAATTATTTTCAATTATTTATAATTATTTTCAATTATTTATTAATTAATTTCAATTATTTATAATTAATTTAAAATATTTTCAATTATTTCAAATTATTTTCAATTATTTCAAATTATTTTCAATTATTTATCAATTATTTTCAATTATTTATAATTATTTTCAATTATTTTAAATTATTTTCAATTATTTATCAATTATTTTCAATTATTTATAATTATTTTCAATTATTTTCAATTATTTTCAATTACTTATAAATTATTTATAATTATTTTCAATTATTTATAATTATTTTCAATTATTTAAAATTATTTTCAATTATTTTCAATTATTTATAATTATTTTCAATTATTTTCAATTATTTTCAATTATTTATAATTATTTTCAATTATTTATTAATTATTTTCAATTATTTATAATTAATTTAAAATATTTTCAATTATTTCAAATTATTTTCAATTATTTCAAATTATTTTCAATTATTTATCAATTATTTTCAATTATTTATAATTATTTTCAATTATTTTAAATTATTTTCAATTATTTATCAATTATTTTCAATTATTTATAATTATTTTCAATTATTTTCAATTATTTTCAATTATTTATCAATTATTTTCAATTATTTATAATTATTTTCAATAATTTATCAATTATTTTCAATTATTTATAATTATTTTCAATTATTTATAATTCTTTTCAATTATTTTCAATTATTTTCAATTATTTTCAATAATTTTCAATTATTTATAATTATTTTCAATTATTTATCAATTATTTTCAATTATTTATAATTATTTTCAATTATTTTCAATTATTTTCAATTATTTATAATTATTTTCAATTATTTATCAATTATTTTCTATTATTTATAATTATTTTCAATTATTTTCCATTATTTGCTATTATTTTTAATTATTTTCAATTATATATCAATTATTTTCAATTATTTATAATTATTTTCAATTATTTTCAATTATTTTCAATTATTTATAAATTATTTATAATTATTTTCAATTATTTATAATTATTTTCAATTATTTAAAATTATTTTCAATTATTTTCAATTATTTATAATTATTTTCAAATATTTTCAATTATTTTCAATTATTTATAATTATTTTCAATTATTTATTAATTATTTTCAATTATTTATAATTAATTTAAAATATTTTCAATTATTTCAAATTATTTTCAATTATTTATCAATTATTTTCTATTATTTATAATTATTTTCAATTATTTTCCATTATTTGCTATTATTTTTAATTATTTTCAATTATATATCAATTATTTTCAATTATTTATAATTATTTTCAATTATTTTCAATTATTTTCAATTATTTATAAATTATTTATAATTATTTTCAATTATTTATAATTATTTTCAATTATTTAAAATTATTTTCAATTATTTTCAATTATTTATAATTATTTTCAATTATATATCAATTATTTTCAATTATTTATAATTATTTTCAATTATTTTCAATTATTTTCAATTATTTATAAATTATTTATAATTATTTTCAATTATTTATAATTATTTTCAATTATTTAAAATTATTTTCAATTATTTTCAATTATTTATAATTATTTTCAATTATTTTCAATTATTTTCAATTATTTATAATTATTTTCAATTATTTTCAATTATTTTCAATTATTTATAATTATTTTCAATTATTTATCAATTATTTTCAATTATTTTAAATAATTTTCAATTATTTATAATTATTTTCAATTATTTATCAATTATTTTCAATTATTTATAATTATTTTCAATTATTTTCAATTATTTTCAATTATTTATAATTATTTTCAATTATTTATCAATTATTTTCTATTATTTATAATTATTTTCAATTATTTTCCATTATTTGCTATTATTTTTAATTATTTTCAATTATATATCAATTATTTTCAATTATTTATAATTATTTTCAATTATTTTCAATTATTTTCAATTATTTATAAATTATTTATAATTATTTTCAATTATTTATCAATTATTTTCAATTATTTATAATTATTTTCAATTATTTTCAATTATTTTCAATTATTTATCAATTATTTTCAATTATTTATAATTATTTTCAATAATTTATCAATTATTTTCAATTATTTATAATTATTTTCAATTATTTATAATTCTTTTCAATTATTTTCAATTATTTTCAATTATTTATAATTATTTTCAATTATTTATCAATTATTTTCAATTATTTATAATTATTTTCAATTATTTTCAATTATTTTCAATTATTTATAATTATTTTCAATTATTTATCAATTATTTTCTATTATTTATAATTATTTTCAATTATTTTCCATTATTTGCTATTATTTTTAATTATTTTCAATTATATATCAATTATTATCAATTATTTATAATTATTTTCAATTATTTTCAATTATTTTCAATTATTTATAAATTATTTATAATTATTTTCAATTATTTATAATTATTTTCAATTATTTAAAATTATTTTCAATTATTTTCAATTATTTATAATTATTTTCAATTATATATCAATTATTTTCAATTATTTATAATTATTTTCAATTATTTTCAATTATTTTCAATTATTTATAAATTATTTATAATTATTTTCAATTATTTATAATTATTTTCAATTATTTAAAATTATTTTCAATTATTTTCAATTATTTATAATTATTTTCAATTATTTTCAATTATTTTCAATTATTTATAATTATTTTCAATTATTTATTAATTATTTTCAATTATTTATAATTAATTTAAAATATTTTCAATTATTTCAAATTATTTTCAATTATTTCAAATTATTTTCAATTATTTATCAATTATTTTCAATTATTTATAATTATTTTCAATTATTTTAAATTATTTTCAATTATTTATCAATTATTTTCAATTATTTATAATTATTTTCAATTATTTTCAATTATTTTCAATTATTTATAAATTATTTATAATTATTTTCAATTATTTATAATTATTTTTAATTATTTGCAATTATTTTCAATTATTTTCAATTATTTATAATTATTTTCAATTATTTTCAATTATTTATCAATAATTTTCAATTATTTATAATTATTTTCAATTATTTTCAATTATTTTCAATTATTTATAATTATTTTCAATTATTTTCCATTATTTGCTATTATTTTTAATTATTTTCAATTATTTATCAATTATTTTCAATTATTTATAATTATTTTCAATTATTTTCAATTATTTTCAATTATTTATCAATTATTTTCAATTATTTATAATTATTTTCAATAATTTATCAATTATTTTCAATTATTTATAATTATTTTCAATTATTTATAATTCTTTTCAATTATTTTCAATTATTTTCAATTATTTTCAATTATTTTCAATTATTTATCAATTATTTTCAATTATTTATAATTATTTTCAATTATTTTCAATTATTTTAAATTATTTTCAATTATTTTCAATTATTTATAATTATTTTCAATTATTTTCAATTATTTTCAATTATTTATAATTATTTTCAATTATTTTCCATTATTTGCTATTATTTTTAATTATTTTCAATTATTTATCAATTATTTTCAATTATTTATAATTATTTTCAATTATTTTCAATTATTTTCAATTATTTATCAATAATTTTCAATTATTTATAATTATTTTCAATTATTTTCAATTATTTTCAATTATTTATAATTATTTTCAATTATTTTCCATTATTTGCTATTATTTTTAATTATTTTCAATTATTTATCAATTATTTTCAATTATTTATAATTATTTTCAATTATTTTCAATTATTTTCAATTATTTATCAATTATTTTCAATTATTTATAATTATTTTCAATAATTTATCAATTATTTTCAATTATTTATAATTATTTTCAATTATTTATAATTCTTTTCAATTATTTTCAATTATTTTCAATTATTTTCAATTATTTATAAATTATTTATAATTATTTTCAATTATTTATAATTATTTTCAATTATTTAAAATTATTTTCAATTATTTTCAATTATTTATAATTATTTTCAATTATTTTCAATTATTTATCAATTATTTTCAATTATTTATAATTATTTTCAATAATTTATCAATTATTTTCAATTATTTATAATTATTTTCAATTATTTATAATTCTTTTCAATTATTTGCAATTATTTTCAATTATTTTCAATTATTTTCAATTATTTATCAATTATTTTCAATTATTTATAATTATTTTCAATTATTTTCAATTATTTTAAATTATTTTCAATTATTTTCAATTATTTATAATTATTTTCAATTATTTTCAATTATTTTCAATTATTTATAATTATTTTCAATTATTTTCCATTATTTGCTATTATTTTTAATTGTTTTCAATTATTTATCAATTATTTTCAATTATTTATAATTATTTTCAATTATTTTCAATTATTTTCAATTATTTATCAATTATTTTCAATTATTTATAATTATTTTCAATAATTTATCAATTATTTTCAATTATTTATAATTATTTTCAATTATTTATAATTCTTTTCAATTATTTTCAATTATTTTCAATTATTTTCAATAATTTTCAATTATTTATAATTATTTTCAATTATTTATCAATTATTTTCAATTATTTATAATTATTTTCAATTATTTTCAATTATTTTCAATTATTTATAATTATTTTCAATTATTTATCAATTATTTTCTATTATTTATAATTATTTTCAATTATTTTCCATTATTTGCTATTATTTTTAATTATTTTCAATTATATATCAATTATTATCAATTATTTATAATTATTTTCAATTATTTTCAATTATTTTCAATTATTTATAAATTATTTATAATTATTTTCAATTATTTATAATTATTTTCAATTATTTAAAATTATTTTCAATTATTTTCAATTATTTATAATTATTTTCAATTATTTTCAATTATTTTCAATTATTTATAATTATTTTCAATTATTTATTAATTATTTTCAATTATTTATAATTAATTTAAAATATTTTCAATTATTTCAAATTATTTTCAATTATTTCAAATTATTTTCAATTATTTATCAATTATTTTCAATTATTTATAATTATTTTCAATTATTTTAAATTATTTTCAATTATTTATCAATTATTTTCAATTATTTATAATTATTTTCAATTATTTTCAATTATTTTCAATTATTTATAAATTATTTATAATTATTTTCAATTATTTATAATTATTTTCAATTATTTAAAATTATTTTCAATTATTTAAAATTATTTTCAATTATTTTCAATTATTTATAATTATTTTCAATTATTTTCAATTATTTTCAATTATTTATAATTATTTTCAATTATTTATTAATTATTTTCAATTATTTATAATTAATTTAAAATATTTTCAATTATTTCAAATTATTTTCAATTATTTCAAATTATTTTCAATTATTTATCAATTATTTTCAATTATTTATAATTATTTTCAATTATTTTAAATTATTTTCAATTATTTATCAATTATTTTCAATTATTTATAATTATTTTCAATTATTTTCAATTATTTTCAATTATTTATCAATTATTTTCAATTATTTATAATTATTTTCAATAATTTATCAATTATTTTCAATTATTTATAATTATTTTCAATTATTTATAATTATTTTCAATTATTTTCAATTATTTTCAATTATTTTCAATTATTTATCAATTATTTTCAATTATTTATAATTATTTTCAATAATTTATCAATTATTTTCAATTATTTATAATTATTTTCAATTATTTATAATTCTTTTCAATTATTTTCAATTATTTTCAATTATTTTCAATAATTTTCAATTATTTATAATTATTTTCAATTATTTATCAATTATTTTCAATTATTTATAATTATTTTCAATTATTTTCAATTATTTTCAATTATTTATAATTATTTTCAATTATTTATCAATTATTTTCTATTATTTATAATTATTTTCAATTATTTTCCATTATTTGCTATTATTTTTAATTATTTTCAATTATATATCAATTATTTTCAATTATTTATAATTATTTTCAATTATTTTCAATTATTTTCAATTATTTATAAATTATTTATAATTATTTTCAATTATTTATAATTATTTTCAATTATTTAAAATTATTTTCAATTATTTTCAATTATTTATAATTATTTTCAATTATTTTCAATTATTTTCAATTATTTATAATTATTTTCAATTATTTATTAATTATTTTCAATTATTTATAATTAATTTAAAATATTTTCAATTATTTCAAATTATTTTCAATTATTTCAAACTATTTTCAATTATTTATCAATTATTTTCAATTATTTATAATTATTTTCAATTATTTTAAATTATTTTCAATTATTTATCAATTATTTTCAATTATTTATAATTATTTTCAATTATTTTCAATTATTTTCAATTATTTATAAATTATTTATAATTATTTTCAATTATTTATAATTATTTTTAATTATTTGCAATTATTTTCAATTATTTTCAATTATTTATAATTATTTTCAATTATTTTCAATTATTTATCAATAATTTTCAATTATTTATAATTATTTTCAATTATTTTCAATTATTTTCAATTATTTATAATTATTTTCAATTATTTTCCATTATTTGCTATTATTTTTAATTATTTTCAATTATTTATCAATTATTTTCAATTATTTATAATTATTTTCAATTATTTTCAATTATTTTCAATTATTTATCAATTATTTTCAATTATTTATAATTATTTTCAATAATTTATCAATTATTTTCAATTATTTATAATTATTTTCAATTATTTATAATTCTTTTCAATTATTTTCAATTATTTTCAATTATTTTCAATTATTTTCAATTATTTATCAATTATTTTCAATTATTTATAATTATTTTCAATTATTTTCAATTATTTTAAATTATTTTCAATTATTTTCAATTATTTTAAATTATTTTCAATTATTTATCAATTATTTTCAATTATTTATAATTATTTTCAATTATTTTCAATTATTTTCAATTATTTATAAATTATTTATAATTATTTTCAATTATTTATAATTATTTTTAATTATTTGCAATTATTTTCAATTATTTTCAATTATTTATAATTATTTTCAATTATTTTCAATTATTTATAATTATTTTCAATTATTTTCAATTATTTTCAATTATTTATAATTATTTTCAATTATTTTCAATTATTTTCAATTATTTATAAATTATTTATAATTATTTTCAATTATTTATAATTATTTTCAATTATTTAAAATTATTTTCAATTATTTTCAATTATTTATAATTATTTTCAATTATTTTCAATTATTTTCAATTATTTATAATTATTTTCAATTATTTTCCATTATTTGCTATTATTTTTAATTATTTTCAATTATTTATCAATTATTTTCAATTATTTATAATTATTTTCAATTATTTTCAATTATTTTCAATTATTTATCAATTATTTTCAATTATTTATAATTATTTTCAATAATTTATCAATTATTTTCAATTATTTATAATTATTTTCAATTATTTATAATTCTTTTCAATTATTTTCAATTATTTTCAATTATTTTCAATTATTTTCAATTATTTATCAATTATTTTCAATTATTTATGATTATTTTCAATTATTTTCAATTATTTTCAATTATTTTAAATTATTTTCAATTATTTTCAATTATTTATAATTATTTTCAATTATTTTCAATTATTTTCAATTATTTATAATTATTTTCAATTATTTTCCATTATTTGCTATTATTTTTAATTATTTTCAATTATTTATCAATTATTTTCAATTATTTATAATTATTTTCAATTATTTTCAATTATTTTCAATTATTTATCAATTATTTTCAATTATTTATAATTATTTTCAATAATTTATCAATTATTTTCAATTATTTATAATTATTTTCAATTATTTATAATTCTTTTCAATTATTTTCAATTATTTTCAATTATTTTCAATAATTTTCAATTATTTATAATTATTTTCAATTATTTATCAATTATTTTCAATTATTTATAATTATTTTCAATTATTTTCAATTATTTTCAATTATTTATAATTATTTTCAATTATTTTCAATTATTTTCAATTATTTATCAATTATTTTCAATTATTTATAATTATTTTCAATAATTTATCAATTATTTTCAATTATTTATAATTATTTTCAATTATTTATAATTCTTTTCAATTATTTTCAATTATTTTCAATTATTTTCAATTATTTTCAATTATTTATCAATTATTTTCAATTATTTATGATTATTTTCAATTATTTTCAATTATTTTCAATTATTTTCAATTATTTTAAATTATTTTCAATTATTTTCAATTATTTATAATTATTTTCAATTATTTTCAATTATTTATAATTATTTTCAATTATTTTCCATTATTTGCTATTATTTTTAATTATTTTCAATTATTTATCAATTATTTTCAATTATTTATAATTATTTTCAATTATTTTCAATTATTTTCAATTATTTATCAATTATTTTCAATTATTTATAATTATTTTCAATAATTTATCAATTATTTTCAATTATTTATAATTATTTTCAATTATTTATAATTCTTTTCAATTATTTTCAATTATTTTCAATTATTTTCAATAATTTTCAATTATTTATAATTATTTTCAATTATTTATCAATTATTTTCAATTATTTATAATTATTTTCAATTATTTTCAATTATTTTCAATTATTTATAATTATTTTCAATTATTTATCAATTATTTTCTATTATTTATAATTATTTTCAATTATTTTCCATTATTTGCTATTATTTTTAATTATTTTCAATTATATATCAATTATTTTCAATTATTTATAATTATTTTCAATTATTTTCAATTATTTTCAATTATTTATAAATTATTTATAATTATTTTCAATTATTTATAATTATTTTCAATTATTTAAAATTATTTTCAATTATTTTCAATTATTTATAATTATTTTCAATTATTTTCAATTATTTTCAATTATTTATAAATTATTTATAATTATTTTCAATTATTTATAATTATTTTTAATTATTTGCAATTATTTTCAATTATTTTCAATTATTTATAATTATTTTCAATTATTTTCAATTATTTATAATTATTTTCAATTATTTTCAATTATTTTCAATTATTTATAATTATTTTCAATTATTTTCAATTATTTTCAATTATTTATAAATTATTTATAATTATTTTCAATTATTTATAATTATTTTCAATTATTTAAAATTATTTTCAATTATTTTCAATTATTTATAATTATTTTCAATTATTTTCAATTATTTTCAATTATTTATAATTATTTTCAATTATTTTCCATTATTTGCTATTATTTTTAATTATTTTCAATTATTTATCAATTATTTTCAATTATTTATAATTATTTTCAATTATTTTCAATTATTTTCAATTATTTATCAATTATTTTCAATTATTTATAATTATTTTCAATAATTTATCAATTATTTTCAATTATTTATAATTATTTTCAATTATTTATAATTCTTTTCAATTATTTTCAATTATTTTCAATTATTTTCAATTATTTTCAATTATTTATCAATTATTTTCAATTATTTATGATTATTTTCAATTATTTTCAATTATTTTCAATTATTTTAAATTATTTTCAATTATTTTCAATTATTTATAATTATTTTCAATTATTTTCAATTATTTTCAATTATTTATAATTATTTTCAATTATTTTCCATTATTTGCTATTATTTTTAATTATTTTCAATTATTTATCAATTATTTTCAATTATTTATAATTATTTTCAATTATTTTCAATTATTTTCAATTATTTATCAATTATTTTCAATTATTTATAATTATTTTCAATAATTTATCAATTATTTTCAATTATTTATAATTATTTTCAATTATTTATAATTCTTTTCAATTATTTTCAATTATTTTCAATTATTTTCAATAATTTTCAATTATTTATAATTATTTTCAATTATTTATCAATTATTTTCAATTATTTATAATTATTTTCAATTATTTTCAATTATTTATAATTATTTTCAATTATTTTCAATTATTTTCAATTATTTATCAATTATTTTCAATTATTTATAATTATTTTCAATAATTTATCAATTATTTTCAATTATTTATAATTATTTTCAATTATTTATAATTCTTTTCAATTATTTTCAATTATTTTCAATTATTTTCAATTATTTTCAATTATTTATCAATTATTTTCAATTATTTATGATTATTTTCAATTATTTTCAATTATTTTCAATTATTTTAAATTATTTTCAATTATTTTCAATTATTTATAATTATTTTCAATTATTTTCAATTATTTTCAATTATTTATAATTATTTTCAATTATTTTCCATTATTTGCTATTATTTTTAATTATTTTCAATTATTTATCTATTATTTTCAATTATTTATAATTATTTTCAATTATTTTCAATTATTTTCAATTATTTATCAATTATTTTCAATTATTTATAATTATTTTCAATAATTTATCAATTATTTTCAATTATTTATAATTATTTTCAATTATTTATAATTCTTTTCAATTATTTTCAATTATTTTCAATTATTTTCAATAATTTTCAATTATTTATAATTATTTTCAATTATTTATCAATTATTTTCAATTATTTATAATTATTTTCAATTATTTTCAATTATTTTCAATTATTTATAATTATTTTCAATTATTTATCAATTATTTTCTATTATTTATAATTATTTTCAATTATTTTCCATTATTTGCTATTATTTTTAATTATTTTCAATTATATATCAATTATTTTCAATTATTTATAATTATTTTCAATTATTTTCAATTATTTTCAATTATTTATAAATTATTTATAATTATTTTCAATTATTTATAATTATTTTCAATTATTTAAAATTATTTTCAATTATTTTCAATTATTTATAATTATTTTCAATTATTTTCAATTATTTTCAATTATTTATAATTATTTTCAATTATTTATTAATTATTTTCAATTATTTATAATTAATTTAAAATATTTTCAATTATTTCAAATTATTTTCAATTATTTCAAATTATTTTCAATTATTTATCAATTATTTTCAATTATTTATAATTATTTTCAATTATTTTAAATTATTTTCAATTATTTTAAATTATTTTCAATTATTTATCAATTATTTTCAATTATTTATAATTATTTTCAATTATTTTCAATTATTTTCAATTATTTATAAATTATTTATAATTATTTTCAATTATTTATAATTATTTTCAATTATTTAAAATTATTTTCAATTATTTTCAATTATTTATAATTATTTTCAATTATTTTCAATTATTTTCAATTATTTATAATTATTTTCAATTATTTATTAATTATTTTCAATTATTTATAATTAATTTAAAATATTTTCAATTATTTCAAATTATTTTCAATTATTTCAAATTATTTTCAATTATTTATCAATTATTTTCAATTATTTATAATTATTTTCAATTATTTTAAATTATTTTCAATTATTTATCAATTATTTTCAATTATTTATAATTATTTTCAATTATTTTCAATTATTTTCAATTATTTATAAATTATTTATAATTATTTTCAATTATTTATAATTATTTTTAATTATTTGCAATTATTTTCAATTATTTTCAATTATTTATAATTATTTTCAATTATTTTCAATTATTTATCAATAATTTTCAATTATTTATAATTATTTTCAATTATTTTCAATTATTTTCAATTATTTATAATTATTTTCAATTATTTTCCATTATTTGCTATTATTTTTAATTATTTTCAATTATTTATCAATTATTTTCAATTATTTATAATTATTTTCAATTATTTTCAATTATTTTCAATTATTTATCAATTATTTTCAATTATTTATAATTATTTTCAATAATTTATCAATTATTTTCAATTATTTATAATTATTTTCAATTATTTATAATTCTTTTCAATTATTTTCAATTATTTTCAATTATTTTCAATTATTTTCAATTATTTATCAATTATTTTCAATTATTTATAATTATTTTCAATTATTTTCAATTATTTTAAATTATTTTCAATTATTTTCAATTATTTATAATTATTTTCAATTATTTTCAATTATTTTCAATTATTTATAATTATTTTCAATTATTTTCCATTATTTGCTATTATTTTTAATTATTTTCAATTATTTATCAATTATTTTCAATTATTTATAATTATTTTCAATTATTTTCAATTATTTTCAATTATTTATCAATTATTTTCAATTATTTATAATTATTTTCAATAATTTATCAATTATTTTCAATTATTTATAATTATTTTCAATTATTTATAATTCTTTTCAATTATTTTCAATTATTTTCAATTATTTTCAATAATTTTCAATTATTTATAATTATTTTCAATTATTTATCAATTATTTTCAATTATTTATAATTATTTTCAATTATTTTCAATTATTTTCAATTATTTATAATTATTTTCAATTATTTATCAATTATTTTCTATTATTTATAATTATTTTCAATTATTTTCCATTATTTGCTATTATTTTTAATTATTTTCAATTATATATCAATTATTTTCAATTATTTATAATTATTTTCAATTATTTTCAATTATTTTCAATTATTTATAAATTATTTATAATTATTTTCAATTATTTATAATTATTTTCAATTATTTAAAATTATTTTCAATTATTTTCAATTATTTATAATTATTTTCAATTATTTTCAATTATTTTCAATTATTTATAATTATTTTCAATTATTTATTAATTATTTTCAATTATTTATAATTAATTTAAAATATTTTCAATTATTTCAAATTATTTTCAATTATTTCAAATTATTTTCAATTATTTATCAATTATTTTCAATTATTTATAATTATTTTCAATTATTTTAAATTATTTTCAATTATTTATCAATTATTTTCAATTATTTATAATTATTTTCAATTATTTTCAATTATTTTCAATTATTTATAAATTATTTATAATTATTTTCAATTATTTATAATTATTTTCAATTATTTAAAATTATTTTCAATTATTTTCAATTATTTATAATTATTTTCAATTATTTTCAATTATTTTCAATTATTTATAATTATTTTCAATTATTTATTAATTATTTTCAATTATTTATAATTAATTTAAAATATTTTCAATTATTTCAAATTATTTTCAATTATTTCAAATTATTTTCAATTATTTATCAATTATTTTCAATTATTTATAATTATTTTCAATTATTTTAAATTATTTTCAATTATTTATCAATTATTTTCAATTATTTATAATTATTTTCAATTATTTTCAATTATTTTCAATTATTTATCAATTATTTTCAATTATTTATAATTATTTTCAATAATTTATCAATTATTTTCAATTATTTATAATTATTTTCAATTATTTATAATTCTTTTCAATTATTTTCAATTATTTTCAATTATTTTCAATAATTTTCAATTATTTATAATTATTTTCAATTATTTATCAATTATTTTCAATTATTTATAATTATTTTCAATTATTTTCAATTATTTTCAATTATTTATAGTTATTTTCAATTATTTATCAATTATTTTCTATTATTTATAATTATTTTCAATTATTTTCCATTATTTGCTATTATTTTTAATTATTTTCAATTATATATCAATTATTTTCAATTATTTATAATTATTTTCAATTATTTTCAATTATTTTCAATTATTTATAAATTATTTATAATTATTTTCAATTATTTATAATTATTTTCAATTATTTAAAATTATTTTCAATTATTTTCAATTATTTATAATTATTTTCAAATATTTTCAATTATTTTCAATTATTTATAATTATTTTCAATTATTTATTAATTATTTTCAATTATTTATAATTAATTTAAAATATTTTCAATTATTTCAAATTATTTTCAATTATTTCAAATTATTTTCAATTATTTATCAATTATTTTCAATTATTTATAATTATTTTCAATTATTTTAAATTATTTTCAATTATTTATCAATTATTTTCAATTATTTATAATTATTTTCAATTATTTTCAATTATTTTCAATTATTTATAAATTATTTATAATTATTTTCAATTATTTATAATTATTTTTAATTATTTTCAATTATTTTCAATTATTTATAATTATTTTCAATTATTTTCAATTATTTATCAATAATTTTCAATTATTTATAATTATTTTCAATTATTTTCAATTATTTTCAATTATTTATAATTATTTTCAATTATTTTCCATTATTTGCTATTATTTTTAATTATTTTCAATTATTTATCAATTATTTTCAATTATTTATAATTATTTTCAATTATTTTCAATTATTTTCAATTATTTATCAATTATTTTCAATTATTTATAATTATTTTCAATAATTTATCAATTATTTTCAATTATTTATAATTATTTTCAATTATTTATAATTCTTTTCAATTATTTTCAATTATTTTCAATTATTTTCAATTATTTATAAATTATTTATAATTATTTTCAATTATTTATAATTATTTTCAATTATTTAAAATTATTTTCAATTATTTTCAATTATTTATAATTATTTTCAATTATTTTCAATTATTTTCAATTATTTATCAATTATTTTCAACTATTTATAATTATTTTCAATAATTTATCAATTATTTTCAATTATTTATAATTATTTTCAATTATTTATAATTCTTTTCAATTATTTTCAATTATTTTCAATTATTTTCAATTATTTTCAATTATTTATCAATTATTTTCAATTATTTATAATTATTTTCAATTATTTTCAATTATTTTAAATTATTTTCAATTATTTTCAATTATTTATAATTATTTTCAATTATTTTCAATTATTTTCAATTATTTATAATTATTTTCAATTATTTTCCATTATTTGCTATTATTTTTAATT
Source organism: Andrena bucephala (assembly GCA_947577245.1). Classification (NCBI taxonomy): domain Eukaryota; kingdom Metazoa; phylum Arthropoda; class Insecta; order Hymenoptera; family Andrenidae; genus Andrena; species Andrena bucephala. The sequence continues at coordinate 35,773,480 of OX387716.1, read as the reverse complement.
ATTTTCAATTATTTATCAATTATTTTCAATTATTTATAATTATTTTCAATTATTTTCAATTATTTTCAATTATTTATCAATTATTTTCAATTATTTATAATTATTTTCAATAATTTATCAATTATTTTCAATTATTTATAATTATTTTCAATTATTTATAATTCTTTTCAATTATTTTCAATTATTTTCAATTATTTTCAATAATTTTCAATTATTTATAATTATTTTCAATTATTTATCAATTATTTTCAATTATTTATAATTATTTTCAATTATTTTCAATTATTTTCAATTATTTATAATTATTTTCAATTATTTATCAATTATTTTCTATTATTTATAATTATTTTCAATTATTTTCCATTATTTGCTATTATTTTTAATTATTTTCAATTATATATCAATTATTTTCAATTATTTATAATTATTTTCAATTATTTTCAATTATTTTCAATTATTTATAAATTATTTATAATTATTTTCAATTATTTATAATTATTTTCAATTATTTTCAATTATTTTCAATTATTTATAATTATTTTCAATTATTTTCAATTATTTTCAATTATTTATAATTATTTTCAATTATTTATTAATTATTTTCAATTATTTATAATTAATTTAAAATATTTTCAATTATTTCAAATTATTTTCAATTATTTCAAATTATTTTCAATTATTTATCAATTATTTTCAATTATTTATAATTATTTTCAATTATTTTAAATTATTTTCAATTATTTATCAATTATTTTCAATTATTTATAATTATTTTCAATTATTTTCAATTATTTTCAATTATTTATAAATTATTTATAATTATTTTCAATTATTTATAATTATTTTCAATTATTTAAAATTATTTTCAATTATTTTCAATTATTTATAATTATTTTCAATTATTTTCAATTATTTTCAATTATTTATAATTATTTTCAATTATTTTCAATTATTTTCAATTATTTATAATTATTTTCAATTATTTATCAATTATTTTCTATTATTTATAATTATTTTCAATTATTTTCCATTATTTGCTATTATTTTTAATTATTTTCAATTATATATCAATTATTTTCAATTATTTATAATTATTTTCAATTATTTTCAATTATTTTCAATTATTTATAAATTATTTATAATTATTTTCAATTATTTATAATTATTTTCAATTATTTAAAATTATTTTCAATTATTTTCAATTATTTATAATTATTTTCAATTATTTTCAATTATTTTCAATTATTTATAATTATTTTCAATTATTTATTAATTATTTTCAATTATTTATAATTAATTTAAAATATATTCAATTATTTCAAATTATTTTCAATTATTTCAAATTATTTTCAATTATTTATCAATTATTTTCAATTATTTATAATTATTTTCAATTATTTTAAATTATTTTCAATTATTTATCAATTATTTTCAATTATTTATAATTATTTTCAATTATTTTCAATTATTTTCAATTATTTATAAATTATTTATAATTATTTTCAATTATTTATAATTATTTTCAATTATTTAAAATTATTTTCAATTATTTTCAATTATTTATAATTATTTTCAATTATTTTCAATTATTTTCAATTATTTATAATTATTTTCAATTATTTATTAATTATTTTCAATTATTTATAATTAATTTAAAATATTTTCAATTATTTCAAATTATTTTCAATTATTTCAAATTATTTTCAATTATTTATCAATTATTTTCAATTATTTATAATTATTTTCAATTATTTTAAATTATTTTCAATTATTTATCAATTATTTTCAATTATTTATAATTATTTTCAATTATTTTCAATTATTTTCAATTATTTATAAATTATTTATAATTATTTTCAATTATTTATAATTATTTTTAATTATTTGCAATTATTTTCAATTATTTTCAATTATTTATAATTATTTTCAATTATTTATCAATAATTTTCAATTATTTATAATTATTTTCAATTATTTTCAATTATTTTCAATTATTTATAATTATTTTCAATTATTTTCCATTATTTGCTATTATTTTTAATTATTTTCAATTATTTATCAATTATTTTCAATTATTTATAATTATTTTCAATTATTTTCAATTATTTTCAATTATTTTCAATTATTTTAAATTATTTTCAATTATTTTCAATTATTTATAATTATTTTCAATTATTTATAATTATTTTCAATTATTTATAATTCTTTTCAATTATTTTCAATTATTTTCAATTATTTTCAATTATTTTCAATTATTTATCAATTATTTTCAATTATTTATAATTATTTTCAATTATTTTCAATTATTTTCAATTATTTATCAATTATTTTCAATTATTTATAATTATTTTCAATAATTTATCAATTATTTTCAATTATTTATAATTATTTTCAATTATTTATAATTCTTTTCAATTATTTTCAATTATTTTCAATTATTTTCAATAATTTTCAATTATTTATAATTATTTTCAATTATTTATCAATTATTTTCAATTATTTATAATTATTTTCAATTATTTTCAATTATTTTCAATTATTTATAATTATTTTCAATTATTTATCAATTATTTTCTATTATTTATAATTATTTTCAATTATTTTCCATTATTTGCTATTATTTTTAATTATTTTCAATTATATATCAATTATTTTCAATTATTTATAATTATTTTCAATTATTTTCAATTATTTTCAATTATTTATAAATTATTTATAATTATTTTCAATTATTTAAAATTATTTTCAATTATTTTCAATTATTTATAATTATTTTCAATTATTTTCAATTATTTCAATTATTTATAATTATTTTCAATTATTTATTAATTATTTTCAATTATTTATAATTAATTTAAAATATTTTCAATTATTTCAAATTATTTTCAATTATTTCAAATTATTTTCAATTATTTATCAATTATTTTCAATTATTTATAATTATTTTCAATTATTTTAAATTATTTTCAATTATTTATCAATTATTTTCAATTATTTATAATTATTTTCAATTATTTTCAATTATTTTCAATTATTTATAAATTATTTATAATTATTTTCAATTATTTCAATTATTTTCAATTATTTCAAATTATTTTCAATTATTTATCAATTATTTTCAATTATTTATAATTATTTTCAATTATTTTAAATTATTTTCAATTATTTATCAATTTATTTTTCAATTATTTATAATTATTTTCAATTATTTTCAATTATTTTCAATTATTTATCAATTATTTTCAATTATTTATAATTATTTTCAATAATTTATCAATTATTTTCAATTATTTATAATTATTTTCAATTATTTATAATTCTTTTCAATTATTTTCAATTATTTTCAATTATTTTCAATAATTTTCAATTATTTATAATTATTTTCAATTATTTATCAATTATTTTCAATTATTTATAATTATTTTCAATTATTTTCAATTATTTTCAATTATTTATAATTATTTTCAATTATTTATCAATTATTTTCTATTATTTATAATTATTTTCAATTATTTTCCATTATTTGCTATTATTTTTAATTATTTTCAATTATATATCAATTATTTTCAATTATTTATAATTATTTTCAATTATTTTCAATTATTTTCAATTATTTATAAATTATTTATAATTATTTTCAATTATTTATAATTATTTTCAATTATTTAAAATTATTTTCAATTATTTTCAATTATTTATAATTATTTTCAAATATTTTCAATTTATTTTCAATTATTTATAATTATTTTCAATTATTTATTAATTATTTTCAATTATTTATAATTAATTTAAAATATTTTCAATTATTTCAAATTATTTTCAATTATTTCAAATTATTTTCAATTATTTATCAATTATTTTCAATTATTTATAATTATTTTCAATTATTTTAAATTATTTTCAATTATTTATCAATTATTTTCAATTATTTATAATTATTTTCAATTATTTTCAATTATTTTCAATTATTTATAAATTATTTATAATTATTTTTCAATTATTTATAATTATTTTTAATTATTTGCAATTATTTTCAATTATTTTCAATTATTTATAATTATTTTCAATTATTTTCAATTATTTATCAATAATTTTCAATTATTTATAATTATTTTCAATTATTTTCAATTATTTTCAATTATTTATAATTATTTTCAATTATTTTCCATTATTTGCTATTATTTTTAATTATTTTCAGATATTTATCAATTATTTTTCAATTATTTATAATTATTTTCAATTATTTTCAATTATTTTCAATTATTTATCAATTATTTTCAATTATTTATAATTATTTTCAATAATTTATCAATTATTTTCAATTATTTATAATTATTTTCAATTATTTATAATTCTTTTCAATTATTTTCAATTATTTTTCAATTATTTTCAATTATTTATAAATTATTTATAATTATTTTCAATTATTTATAATTATTTTCAATTATTTAAAATTATTTTCAATTATTTTCAATTATTTATAATTATTTTCAATTATTTTCAATTATTTTCAATTATTTATCAATTATTTTCAATTATTTATAATTATTTTCAATAATTTATCAATTATTTTCAATTATTTATAATTATTTTCAATTATTTATAATTCTTTTCAATTATTTTCAATTATTTTCAATTATTTTCAATTATTTTCAATTATTTATCAATTATTTTCAATTATTTATAATTATTTTCAATTATTTTCAATTATTTTAAATTATTTTCAATTATTTTCAATTATTTATAATTATTTTCAATTATTTTCAATTATTTTCAATTATTTATAATTATTTTTCAATTATTTTCCATTATTTGCTATTATTTTTAATTATTTTCAATTATTTATCAATTATTTTCAATTATTTATAATTATTTTCAATTATTTTCAATTATTTTCAATTATTTATCAATTATTTTCAATTATTTATAATTATTTTCAATAATTTATCAATTATTTTCAATTATTTATAATTATTTTCAATTATTTATAATTCTTTTCAATTATTTTCAATTATTTTCAATTATTTTCAATAATTTCAATTATTTATAATTATTTTCAATTATTTATCAATTATTTTCAATTATTTATAATTATTTTCAATTATTTTCAATTATTTTCAATTATTTATAATTATTTTCAATTATTTATCAATTATTTTCTATTATTTATAATTATTTTCAATTATTTTCCATTATTTGCTATTATTTTTAATTATTTTCAATTATATATCAATTATTTTCAATTATTTATAATTATTTTCAATTATTTTCAATTATTTTCAATTATTTATAAATTATTTATAATTATTTTTCAATTATTTATAATTATTTTCAATTATTTTCAATTATTTTCAATTATTTATAATTATTTTCAATTATTTTCAATTATTTTCAATTATTTATAATTATTTTCAATTATTTATTAATTATTTTCAATTATTTATAATTAATTTAAAATATTTTCAATTATTTCAAATTATTTTCAATTATTTCAAATTATTTTCAATTATTTATCAATTATTTTCAATTATTTATAATTATTTTCAATTATTTTAAATTATTTTCAATTATTTATCAATTATTTTCAATTATTTATAATTATTTTCAATTATTTTCAATTATTTTCAATTATTTATAAATTATTTATAATTATTTTCAATTATTTATAATTATTTTCAATTATTTAAAATTATTTTCAATTATTTTCAATTATTTATAATTATTTTCAATTATTTTCAATTATTATCAATTATTTATAATTATTTTCAATCATTTATTAATTATTTTCAATTATTTATAATTAATTTAAAATATTTTCAATTATTTCAAATTATTTTCAATTATTTCAAATTATTTTCAATTATTTATCAATTATTTTCAATTATTTATAATTATTTTCAATTATTTTAAATTATTTTCAATTATTTATCAATTATTTTCAATTATTTATAATTATTTTCAATTATTTTCAATTATTTTCAATTATTTTCAATTATTTATCAATTATTTTCAATTATTTATAATTATTTTCAATAATTTATCAATTATTTTCAATTATTTATAATTATTTTCAATTATTTATAATTCTTTTCAATTATTTTCAATTATTTTCAATTATTTTCAATAATTTTCAATTATTTATAATTATTTTCAATTATTTATCAATTATTTTCAATTATTTATAATTATTTTCAATTATTTTCAATTATTTTCAATTATTTATAATTATTTTCAATTATTTATCAATTATTTTCTATTATTTATAATTATTTTCAATTATTTTCCATTATTTGCTATTATTTTTAATTATTTTCAATTATATATCAATTATTTTCAATTATTTATAATTATTTTCAATTATTTTCAATTATTTTCAATTATTTATAAATTATTTATAATTATTTTCAATTATTTATAATTATTTTCAATTATTTAAAATTATTTTCAATTATTTTCAATTATTTATAATTATTTTCAATTATTTTCAATTATTTTCAATTATTTATAATTATTTTCAATTATTTATTAATTATTTTCAATTATTTATAATTAATTTAAAATATTTTCAATTATTTCAAATTATTTTCAATTATTTCAAATTATTTTCAATTATTTATCAATTATTTTCAATTATTTATAATTATTTTCAATTATTTTAAATTATTTTCAATTATTTATCAATTATTTTCAATTATTTATAATTATTTTCAATTATTTTCAATTATTTTCAATTATTTATAAATTATTTATAATTATTTTCAATTATTTATAATTATTTTTAATTATTTGCAATTATTTTCAATTATTTTCAATTATTTATAATTATTTTCAATTATTTTCAATTATTTATCAATAATTTTCAATTATTTATAATTATTTTCAATTATTTTCAATTATTTTCAATTATTTATAATTATTTTCAATTATTTTCCATTATTTGCTATTATTTTTAATTATTTTCAATTATTTATCAATTATTTTCAATTATTTATAATTATTTTCAATTATTTTCAATTATTTTCAATTATTTATCAATTATTTTCAATTATTTATAATTATTTTCAATAATTTATCAATTATTTTCAATTATTTATAATTATTTTCAATTATTTATAATTCTTTTCAATTATTTTCAATTATTTTCAATTATTTTCAATTATTTTCAATTATTTATCAATTATTTTCAATTATTTATAATTATTTTCAATTATTTTCAATTATTTTAAATTATTTTCAATTATTTTCAATTATTTTAATTATTTTCAATTATTTATCAATTATTTTCAATTATTTATAATTATTT
>OX387716.1:35688354-35765977 GCA_947577245.1 Andrena bucephala | reverse complement strand
GGATAATTGAAAATAATTGAAAATAATTGAAAATAATTGAAAATAATTATAAATAATTTAAAATAATTGATAAATAATTGAAAAGAATTGAAAATAATTGAAAATAATTGAAATTAATTGAAAATAATTGAAAATAATTGAAAATAATTATAAATAATTGAAAATAATTGAAAATAATTGAAAATAATTGATAAATAATTATAAATAATTGAAAATAATTGATAAATAATTGCAAATAATTTGAAATAATTGAAAATATTTTAAATTAATTATAAATAACTGAAAATAATTGATAAATAATTGAAAATAATTATAAATAATTGAAAATAATTGAAAATAATTGAAAATAATTATAAATAATTGAAAATAATTGAAAATAATTTTAAATAATTGAAAATAATTATAAATAATTGAAAATAATTATAAATAATTGAAAATAATTATAAATAATTTATAAATAATTGAAAATAATTGAAAATAATTGAAAATAATTATAAATAATTGAAAATAATTGAAAATAATTTTAAATAATTGAAAATAATTATAAATAATTGAAAATAATTATAAATAATTTATAAATAATTGAAAATAATTGAAAATAATTGAAAATAATTATAAATAATTGAAAATTATTGATAAATAATTGAAAATAATTATAAATAATTGAAAATAATTGAAAATAATTGAAAATAATTATAAATAAATGAATATAATTGAAAATAATTGAAAATAATTGAAAATAATTATAAATAATTGAAAATAATTGAAAGTATTTTAAATTAATTATAAATAATTGAAAATAATTGAAAATAATTGAAAATAATTATAAATGATTGAAAATAATTATAAATAATTGAAAATAATTGAAAATAATTGAAAATAATTATAAATAAATGAAAATAATTGAGAATAATTGAAAATAATTGAAAATAATTGAAAATAATTATAAATAATTGAAAATAATTATAAATAATTTATAAATAATTGAAAATAATTGAAAAAAAATTGTAAATAATTATAAATAATTGATAAATAATTGAAAATAATTGATAAATAATTGAAAATAATTTAAAATAATTGAAAATAATTATAAATAATTGAAAATAATTGATAAATAATTGAAAATAATTTGAAATAATTGAAAATATTTTAAATTAATTATAAATAATTGAAAATAATTGATAAATAATTGAAAATAATTATAAATAATTGAAAATAATTGAAAATAATTGAAAATAATTATAAATAATTGAAAATAATTGAAAATAATTTTAAATAATTGAAAATAATTATAAATAATTGAAAATAATTATAAATAATTGAAAATAATTATAAATAATTTATAAATAATTGAAAATAATTGAAAATAATTGAAAATAATTATAAATAATTGAAAATAATTGAAAATAATTTTAAATAATTGAAAATAATTATAAATAATTGAAAATAATTTATAAATAATTGAAAATAATTGAAAATAATTGAAAATAATTATAAATAATTGAAAATTATTGATAAATAATTGAAAATAATTGAAAATAATTGAAAATAATTATAAATAATTGAAAATAATTGACAAGTAATTGAAAATAATTATAAATAATTTAATATAATTGAAAATAATTGAAAATAATTATAAATAATTGAAAATAATTGATAAATAATTGATAAATAATTGAAAATAACATAAAACAATTGAAAATATTTTAAATTAATTATAAATAATTGACAATAATTGATAAATAATTGAAAATAATTATAAATAATCGAAAAAAATTGAAAATAATTTAAAATAATTGAAAATAATTATTAATAATTGAAAATAATTGATAAATAATTGAAAATAATTTGAAATAATTGAAAATATTTAAAATTAATTATAAATAATTGAAAATAATTGATAAATAATTGAAAATAATTATAAATAATTGAAAATAATTGAAAATAATTGAAAATAATTATAAATAATTGAAAATAATTATAAATAATTGAAAATAATTATAAATAAATGAAAATAATTGAAAATAATTGAAAATAATTGAAAATAATTATAAATAATTGAAAATAATTATATATAATTTATAAATAATTGAAGATAATTGAAAATAATTGAAAATAATTATAAATAATTGAAAATAATTGATAAATAATTGAAAATAATTTAAAATAATATAAAATAATTATAAATAATTGAAAATAATTGATAAATAATTGAAAATAATTTGAAATAATTGAAAATATTTTAAATTAATTATAAATAATTGAAAATAATTGATAAATAATTGAAAATAATTATAAATAATTGAAAATAATTGAAAATAATTGAAAATAATTATAAATAATTGAAAATAATTGAAAATAATTTTAAATAATTGAAAATAATTATAAATAATTGAAAATAATTATAAATAATTGAAAATAATTATAAATAATTTATAAATAATTGAAAATAATTGAAAATAATTGAAAATAATTGAAAATAATTGAAAATAATTGAAAATAATTATAAATAATTGAAAATAATTGAAAATAATTTTAAATAATTGAAAATAATTATAAATAATTGAAAATAATTATAAATAATTTATAAATAATTGAAAATAATTGAAAATAATTGAAAATAATTATAAATAATTGAAAATTATTGATAAATAATTGAAAATAATTGAAAATAATTATAAATAATTGAAAATAATTGAAAAAAATTGCAAATAATTAAAAATAATTATAAATAATTGAAAATAATTATAAATAATTTATAAATAATTGAAAATAATTGAAAATAATTGAAAATAATTATAAATAATTGAAAATAATTGAAAATAATTGATAAATAATTGAAAATAATTGAAAATAATTGAAAATAATTGATAAATTATTGAAAATAATTATAAATAATTGAAAATAATTGATAAATAATTGAAAATAATTGAAAATAATTGAAAATAATTATAAATAATTGAAAATAATTGATAAATAACTGAAAATAATTAAAAATAATAGCAAATAATGGAAAATAATTGAAAATAATTATAAATAATTGAAAATAATTGAAAATAATTTAAAATAATTTAAAATAATTGAAAATAATTATAAATAATTGAAAATAATTATAAATAATTTATAAATAATTGAAAATAATTGAAAATAATTGAAAATAATTGAAAATAATTATAAATAATTGAAAATAATTGATAAATAATTGAAAATAATTGGAAATAATTGAAAATATTTTAAATTAATTATAAATAATTGAAAATAATTGATAAATAATTGAAAATAATTATAAATAATTGAAAATAATTGAAAATAATTGAAAATAATTATAAATAATTGAAAATAATTGAAAATAATTTTAAATAATTGAAAATAATTATAAATAATTGAAAATAATTATAAATAATTTATAAATAATTGAAAATAATTGAAAATAATTGAAAATAATTGAAAATAATTGAAAATAATTATAAATAATTGAAAATAATTGAAAATAATTTTAAATAATTGAAAATAATTATAAATAATTGAAAATAATTATAAATAATTTATAAATAATTGAAAATAATTGAAAATAATTGAAAATAATTATAAATAATTGAAAATTATTGATAAATAATTGAAAATAATTGAAAATAATTATAAATAATTGAAAATAATTGAAAAAAATTGCAAATAATTAAAAATAATTATAAATAATTGAAAATAATTATAAATAATTTATAAATAATTGAAAATAATTGAAAATAATTGAAAATAATTGAAAATAATTATAAATAATTGAAAATAATTGAAAATAATTGATAAATAATTGAAAATAATTGAAAATAATTGAAAATAATTGATAAATTATTGAAAATAATTATAAATTATTGAAAATAATTATAAATAATTGAAAATAATTGATAAATAATTGAAAATAATTGAAAATAATTGAAAATAATTATAAATAATTGAAAATAATTGATAAATAACTGAAAATAATTAAAAATAATAGCAAATAATGGAAAATAATTGAAAATAATTATAAATAATTGAAAATAATTGAAAATAATTGAAAATAATTTAAAATAATTGAAAATAATTATAAATAATTGAAAATAATTATAAATAATTTATAAATAATTGAAAATAATTGAAAATAATTGAAAATAATTGAAAATAATTGAAAAAAATTGCAAATAATTAAAAATAATTATAAATAATTGAAAATAATTATAAATAATTTATAAATAATTGAAAATAATTGAAAATAATTGAAAATAATTATAAATAATTGAAAATAATTGAAAATAATTGATAAATAATTGAAAATAATTGAAAATAATTGATAAATTATTGAAAATAATTATAAATAATTGAAAATAATTGATAAATAATTGAAAATAATTGAAAATAATTGAAAATAATTATAAATAATTGAAAATAATTGATAAATAACTGAAAATAATTAAAAATAATAGCAAATAATGGAAAATAATTGAAAATAATTATAAATAATTGAAAATAATTGAAAATAATTGAAAATAATTTAAAATAATTGAAAATAATTATAAATAATTGAAAATAATTATAAATAATTTATAAATAATTGAAAATAATTGAAAATAATTGAAAATAATTGAAAATAATTGAAAATAATTATAAATAATTGAAAATAATTGATAAATAATTGAAAATAATTTGAAATAATTGAAAATATTTTAAATTAATTATAAATAATTGAAAATAATTGATAAATAATTGAAAATAATTATAAATAATTGAAAATAATTGAAAATAATTGAAAATAATTATAAATAATTGAAAATAATTGAAAATAATTTTAAATAATTGAAAATAATTATAAATAATTGAAAATAATTATAAATAATTTATAAATAATTGAAAATAATTGAAAATAATTGAAAATAATTGAAAATAATTGAAAATAATTATAAATAATTGAAAATAATTGAAAATAATTTTAAATAATTGAAAATAATTATAAATAATTGAAAATAATTATAAATAATTTATAAATAATTGAAAATAATTGAAAATAATTGAAAATAATTATAAATAATTGAAAATTATTGATAAATAATTGAAAATAATTGAAAATAATTGATAAATAATTGAAAATAATTATAAATAATTGAAAATAAATTAAAATAATTGAAAATAATTATAAATAAAAGAAAATAATTGATAAATAATTGATAAATAATTTAAAATAATTGAAAATATTTTAAATTAATTATAAATAATTGGAAATAATTGATAAATAATTGAAAATAATTATAAATAATTGAAAATAGTTTAAAATAATTTAAAATAATTGAAAATAATTATAAATAATTGAAAATAATTGATAAATAATTGAAAATAATTTGAAATAATTGAAAATATTTTAAATTAATTATAAATAATTGAAAATAATTGATAAATAATTGAAAATAATTATAAATAATTGAAAATAATTGAAAATAATTGAAAATAATTATAAATAATTGAAAATAATTGAAAATAATTTTAAATAATTGAAAATAATTATAAATAATTGAAAATAATTATAAATAATTTATAAATAATTGAAAATAATTGAAAATAATTATAAATAATTGAAAATAATTGAAAATAATTTTAAATAATTGAAAATAATTATAAATAATTGAAAATAATTATAAATAATTTATAAATAATTGAAAATAATTGAAAATAATTGAAAATAATTATAAATAATTGAAAATTATTGATAAATAATTGAAAATAATTGAAAATAATTATAAATAATTGAAAATAATTGAAAAAAATTGCAAATAATTAAGAATAATTATAAATAATTGAAAATAATTATAAATAATTTATAAATAATTGAAAATAATTGAAAATAATTGAAAATAATTATAAATAATTGAAAATAATTGAAAATAATTGATAAATAATTGAAAATAATTGAAAATAGTTGAAAATAATTGATAAATAATTGAAAATAATTATAAATAATTGAAAATAATTGAAAATAATTGAAAATAATTATAAATAATTGAAAATAATTGAAAATAATTTTAAATAATTGAAAATAATTGATAAATAATTGAAAATAATTATAAATAATTGAAAATAATTGAAAATAATTGAAAATAATTGAAAATAATTATATATAATTGAAAATAATTGATAAATAATTGAAAATAATTATAAATAATTGATAAATAATTTAAAATAATTGAAAATATTTTAAATTAATTATAAATAATTGGAAATAATTGATAAATAATTGAAAATAATTATAAATAATTGAAAATAGTTTAAAATAATTTAAAATAATTGAAAATAATTATAAATAATTGAAAATAATTGATAAATAATTGAAAATAATTTGAAATAATTGAAAATATTTTAAATTAATTATAAATAATTGAAAATAATTGATAAATAATTGAAAATAATTATAAATAATTGAAAATAATTGAAAATAATTGAAAATAATTATAAATAATTGAAAATAACTTTAAATAATTGAAAATAATTATAAATAATTGGAAATAATTATAAATAATTTATAAATAATTGAAAATAATTGAAAATAATTATAAATAATTGAAAATAATTGATATATAATTGAAAATAATTAAAAATAATAGCAAATAATGGAAAATAATTGAAAATAATTATAAATAATAGAAAATAATTGATAAATAATTGAAAATAATTGAAAATAATTATAAATAATTGAAAATAATTGATAAATAATTGAAAATAATTGAAAATAATTGAAAATAATTGAAAATAATTGAAAATAATTATAAATAATAGAAAATAATTGATAAATAATTGAAAATAATTATAAATAATTGAAAATAATTGAAAATAAATGAAAATAATTATAAATAATTGAAAATAATTGAAAATAATTATAAATAATTGAAAATAATTGAAAATAATTGAAAATAATTGAAAATAATTGAAAATAATTATAAATAATTGAAAATAATAGAAAATAATTGAAAATAATTGAAAATAATTGAAAATAATTGAAAATAATTATGGATAATTGAAAATAATTGAAAATAATTGAAAATAATTGAAAATAATTATAAATAATTTAAAATAATTGATAAATAATTGAAAAGAATTGAAAATAATTGAAAATAATTGAAATTAATTGAAAATAATTGAAAATAATTGAAAATAATTATAAATAATTGAAAATAATTGAAAATAATTGAAAATAATTGAAAATAATTGAAAAGAATTATAAATAATTGAAAATAATTATAAATAATTGAAAATAATTGATAAATTATTGAAAATAATTATAAATAATTGAAAATAATTGATAAATAATTGAAAATAATTGAAAATAATTGAAAATAATTGAAAATAATTGAAAATAATTGAAAATAATTATAAATAATTGAAAATAATAGAAAATAATTGAAAATAATTGAAAATAATTGAAAATAATTGAAAATAATTATGGATAATTGAAAATAATTGAAAATAATTGAAAATAATTGAAAATAATTATAAATAATTTAAAATAATTGATAAATAATTGAAAAGAATTGAAAATAATTGAAAATAATTGAAATTAATTGAAAATAATTATAAATAATTGAAAATAATTGAAAATAATTGAAAATAATTGAAAATAATTGAAAAGAATTATAAATAATTGAAAATAATTATAAATAATTGAAAATAATTGATAAATTATTGAAAATAATTATAAATAATTGAAAATAATTGATAAATAATTGAAAATAATTGAAAATAATTGAAAATAATTATAAATAATTGAAAATAATTGTTAATAATTGAAAATAATTAAAAAATAATAGCAAATAATGGAAAATATTAGAAAATAATTATAAATAATTGAAAATAATTGAAAATAATTGAAAATAATTTAAAATAATTGAAAATAATTATAAATAATTGAAAATAATTATAAATAATTTATAAATAATTGAAAATAATTGAAAATAATTGAAAATAATTGAAAATAATTATAAATAATTGAAAATAATTGATAAATAATTGATAAATAATTGAAAATGATTTAAAATAATTGAAAATATTTTAAATTAATTATAAATAATTGAAAATAATTGATAAATAATTGAAAATAATTATAAATAATTGAAAATAATTGAAAATAATTGAAAATAATTATAAATAATTGAAAATAATTATAAATAATTTATAAATAATTGAAAATAATTGAAAATAATTATAAATAATTGAAAATAATTGATAAATAATTGAAAATAATTTAAAATAATTTAAAATAATTATAAATAATTGAAAATAATTGATAAATAATTATAAATAATTGAAAATAATTGATAAATAATTGCAAATAATTTGAAATAATTGAAAATATTTTAAATTAATTATAAATAACTGAAAATAATTGATAAATAATTGAAAATAATTATAAATAATTGAAAATAATTGAAAATAATTGAAAATAATTATAAATAATTGAAAATAATTGAAAATAATTTTAAATAATTGAAAATAATTATAAATAATTGAAAATAATTATAAATAATTTATAAATAATTGAAAATAATTGAAAATAATTGAAAATAATTATAAATAATTGAAAATAATTGAAAATAATTTTAAATAATTGAAAATAATTATAAATAATTGAAAATAATTATAAATAATTTATAAATAATTGAAAATAATTGAAAATAATTGAAAATAATTATAAATAATTGAAAATTATTGATAAATAATTGAAAATTATTGATAAATAATTGAAAATTATTGATAAATAATTGAAAATAATTATAAATAATTGAAAATAATTGAAAATAATTGAAAATAATTATAAATAAATGAATATAATTGAAAATAATTGAAAATAATTGAAAATAATTATAAATAATTGAAAATAATTGAAAGTATTTTAAATTAATTATAAATAATTGAAAATAATTGAAAATAATTGAAAATAATTATAAATGATTGAAAATAATTATAAATAATTGAAAATAATTGAAAATAATTGAAAATAATTATAAATAAATGAAAATAATTGAAAATAATTGAAAATAATTGAAAATAATTATAAATAATTGAAAATAATTATAAATAATTTATAAATAATTGAAAATAATTGAAAAAAATTGTAAATAATTATAAATAATTGATAAATAATTGAAAATAATTGATAAATAATTGAAAATAATTTAAAATAATTGAAAATAATTATAAATAATTGAAAATAATTGATAAATAATTGAAAATAATTTGAAATAATTGAAAATATTTTAAATTAATTATAAATAATTGAAAATAATTGATAAATAATTGAAAATAATTATAAATAATTGAAAATAATTGAAAATAATTGAAAATAATTATAAATAATTGAAAATAATTGAAAATAATTTTAAATAATTGAAAATAATTATAAATAATTGAAAATAATTATAAATAATTGAAAATAATTATAAATAATTTATAAATAATTGAAAATAATTGAAAATAATTGAAAATAATTATAAATAATTGAAAATAATTGAAAATAATTTTAAATAATTGAAAATAATTATAAATAATTGAAAATAATTTATAAATAATTGAAAATAATTGAAAATAATTGAAAATAATTATAAATAATTGAAAATTATTGATAAATAATTGAAAATAATTGAAAATAATTGAAAATAATTATAAATAATTGAAAATAATTGACAAGTAATTGAAAATAATTATAAATAATTTAATATAATTGAAAATAATTGAAAATAATTGATAAATAATTGATAAATAATTGAAAATAACATAAAACAATTGAAAATATTTTAAATTAATTATAAATAATTGACAATAATTGATAAATAATTGAAAATAATTATAAATAATCGAAAAAAATTGAAAATAATTTAAAATAATTGAAAATAATTATTAATAATTGAAAATAATTGATAAATAATTGAAAATAATTTGAAATAATTGAAAATATTTAAAATTAATTATAAATAATTGAAAATAATTGATAAATAATTGAAAATAATTATAAATAATTGAAAATAATTGAAAATAATTGAAAATAATTATAAATAATTGAAAATAATTATAAATAATTGAAAATAATTGAAAATAATTGAAAATAATTATAAATAAATGAAAATAATTGAAAATAATTGAAAATAATTGAAAATAATTGAAAATAATTATAAATAATTGAAAATAATTGAAAATAATTTTAAATAATTGAAAATAATTATAAATAATTGAAAATAATTATAAATAATTTATAAATAATTGAAAATAATTGAAAATAATTGAAAATAATTATAAATAATTGAAAATTATTGATAAATAATTGAAAATAATTGAAAATAATTATAAATAATTGAAAATAATTGAAAAAAATTGCAAATAATTAAAAATAATTGAAAATAATTATAAATAATTTATAAATAATTGAAAATAATTGAAAATAATTGAAAATAATTATAAATAATTGAAAATAATTGAAAATAATTGATAAATAATTGAAAATAATTGAAAATAATTGAAAATAATTGATAAATTATTGAAAATAATTATAAATAATTGAAAATAATTGATAAATAATTGAAAATAATTGAAAATAATTGAAAATAATTATAAATAATTGAAAATAATTGATAAATAACTGAAAATAATGAAAAATAATAGCAAATAATGGAAAATAATTGAAAATAATTATAAATAATTGAAAATAATTGAAAATAATTGAAAATAACTTAAAATAATTGAAAATAATTATAAATAATTGAAAATAATTATAAATAATTTATAAATAATTGAAAATAATTGAAAATAATTGAAAATAATTGAAAATAATTATAAATAATTGAAAATAATTGATAAATAATTGAAAATAATTTGAAATAATTGAAAATATTTTAAATTAATTATAAATAATTGAAAATAATTGATAAATAATTGAAAATAATTATAAATAATTGAAAATAATTGAAAATAATTGAAAATAATTATAAATAATTGAAAATAATTGAAAATAATTTTAAATAATTGAAAATAATTATAAATAATTGAAAATAATTATAAATAATTTATAAATAATTGAAAATAATTGAAAATAATTGAAAATAATTGAAAATAATTGAAAATAATTATAAATAATTGAAAATAATTGAAAATAATTTTAAATAATTGAAAATAATTATAAATAATTGAAAATAATTATAAATAATTTATAAATAATTGAAAATAATTGAAAATAATTGAAAATAATTATAAATAATTGAAAATTATTGATAAATAATTGAAAATAATTGAAAATAATTATAAATAATTGAAAATAATTGAAAAAAATTGCAAATAATTAAAAATAATTATAAATAATTGAAAATAATTATAAATAATTTATAAATAATTGAAAATAATTGAAAATAATTGAAAATAATTATAAATAATTGAAAATAATTGAAAATAATTGATAAATAATTGAAAATAATTGAAAATAATTGAAAATAATTGATAAATTATTGAAAATAATTATAAATAATTGAAAATAATTGATAAATAATTGAAAATAATTGAAAATAATTGAAAATAATTATAAATAATTGAAAATAATTGATAAATAACTGAAAATAATTAAAAATAATAGCAAATAATGGAAAATAATTGAAAATAATTATAAATAATTGAAAATAATTGAAAATAATTGAAAATAATTTAAAATAATTGAAAATAATTATAAATAATTGAAAATAATTATAAATAATTTATAAATAACTGAAAATAATTGAAAATAATTGAAAATAATTGAAAATAATTGAAAAAAATTGCAAATAATTAAAAATAATTATAAATAATTGAAAATAATTATAAATAATTTATAAATAATTGAAAATAATTGAAAATAATTGAAAATAATTGAAAATAATTATAAATAATTGAAAATAATTGAAAATAATTGATAAATAATTGAAAATAATTGAAAATAATTGAAAATAATTGATAAATTATTGAAAATAATTATAAATAATTGAAAATAATTGATAAATAATTGAAAATAATTGAAAATAATTGAAAATAATTGAAAATAATTGAAAATAATTATAAATAATTGAAAATAATTGATAAATAACTGAAAATAATTAAAAATAATAGCAAATAATGGAAAATAATTGAAAATAATTATAAATAATTGAAAATAATTGAAAATAATTTAAAATAATTGAAAATAATTATAAATAATTGAAAATAATTATAAATAATTTATAAATAATTGAAAATAATTGAAAATAATTATAAATAATTGAAAATAATTTATAAATAATTGAAAATAATTTGAAATAATTGAAAATATTTTAAATTAATTATAAATAATTGAAAATAATTGATAAATAATTGAAAATAATTATAAATAATTGAAAATAATTGAAAATAATTGAAAATAATTATAAATAATTGAAAATAATTGAAAATAATTTTAAATAATTGAAAATAATTATAAATAATTGAAAATAATTATAAATAATTTATAAATAATTGAAAATAATTGAAAATAATTGAAAATAATTGAAAATAATTGAAAATAATTATAAATAATTGAAAATAATTGAAAATAATTTTAAATAATTGAAAATAATTATAAATAATTGAAAATAATTATAAATAATTTATAAATAATTGAAAATAATTGAAAATAATTGAAAATAATTATAAATAATTGAAAATTATTGATAAATAATTGAAAATAATTGAAAATAATTATAAATAATTGAAAATAATTGAAAAAAATTGCAAATAATTAAAAATAATTATAAATAATTGAAAATAATTATAAATAATTTATAAATAATTGAAAATAATTGAAAATAATTGAAAATAATTATAAATAATTGAAAATAATTGAAAATAATTGAAAATAATTGAAAATAATTGAAAATAATTGATAAATTATTGAAAATAATTATAAATAATTGAAAATAATTGATAAATAATTGAAAATAATTGAAAATAATTATAAATAATTGAAAATAATTGATAAATAACTGAAAATAATTAAAAATAATAGCAAATAATGGAAAATAATTGAAAATAATTATAAATAATTGAAAATAATTGAAAATAATTGAAAATAATTTAAAATAATTGAAAATAATTATAAATAATTGAAAATAATTATAAATAATTTATAAATAATTGAAAATAATTGAAAATAATTGAAAATAATTGAAAATAATTATAAATAATTGAAAATAATTGATAAATAATTGATAAATAATTGAAAATAATTGAAAATAATTATAAATAATTGAAAATAATTATAAATAATTTATAAATAATTGAAAATAATTGAAAATAATTGAAAATAATTATAAATAATTGAAAATAATTGATAAATAATTTAAATAATTATAAATAATTGAAAATAATTGATAAATAATTGAAAATAATTTGAAATAATTGAAAATATTTTAAATTAATTATAAATAATTGAAAATAATTGATAAATAATTGAAAATAATTTTAAATAATTATAAATAATTGAAAATAATTGAAAATAATTATAAATAATTGAAAATAATTGAAAATAATTTTAAATAATTGAAAATAATTATAAATAATTGAAAATAATTATAAATAATTTATAAATAATTGAAAATAATTGAAAATAATTGAAAATAATTATAAATAATTGAAAATAATTTTAAATAATTGAAAATAATTATAAATAATTGAAAATAATTATAAATAATTTATAAATAATTGAAAATAATTGAAAATAATTGAAAATAATTATAAATAATTGAAAATTATTGATAAATAATTGAAAATAATTGAAAATAATTATAAATAATTGAAAATAATTGAAAATAATTGCAAATAATTAAAAATAATTATAAATAATTGAAAATAATTATAAATAATTTATAAATAATTGAAAATAATTGAAAATAATTGAAAATAATTATAAATAATTGAAAATAATTGATAAATAATTGAAAATAATTGAAAATAATTGAAAATAATTGAAAATAATTGAAAATAATTGAAAATAATTATAAATAATAGAAAATAATTGATAAATAATTGAAAATAATTATAAATAATTGAAAATAATTGAAAATAATTGAAAATAATTATAAATAATTGAAAATAATTGAAAATAATTTTAAATAATTGAAAATAATTATAAATAATTGAAAATAATTATAAATAATTTATAAATAATTGAAAATAATTGAAAATAATTGAAAATAATTATAAATAATTGAAAATAATTGAAAATAATTTTAAATAATTGAAAATAATTATAAATAATTGAAAATAATTATAAATAATTTATAAATAATTGAAAATAATTGAAAATAATTGAAAATAATTATAAATAATTGAAAATTATTGATAAATAATTGAAAATAATTGAAAATAATTATAAATAATTGAAAATAATTGAAAATAATTGCAAATAATTAAAAATAATTATAAATAATTGAAAATAATTATAAATAATTTATAAATAATTGAAAATAATTGAAAATAATTGAAAATAATTTAAAATAATTATAAATAATAGAAAATAATTGATAAATAATTGAAAATAATTATAAATAATTGAAAATAATTGAAAATAATTATAAATAATTGAAAATAATAGAAAATAATTGAAAATAATTGAAAATAATTATAAATAATTGAAAATAATTGAAAATAATTTTAAATAATTGAAAATAATTATAAATAATTGAAAATAATTATAAATAATTTATAAATAATTGAAAATAATTGAAAATAATTGAAAATAATTATAAATAATTGAAAATAATTTTAAATAATTGAAAATAATTATAAATAATTGAAAATAATTATAAATAATTGAAAATAATTATAAATAATTTATAAATAATTGAAAATAATTGAAAATAATTGAAAATAATTATAAATAATTGAAAATTATTGATAAATAATTGAAAATAATTGAAAATAATTATAAATAATTGAAAATAATTGAAAATAATTGCAAATAATTAAAAATAATTATAAATAATTGAAAATAATTATAAATAATTTATAAATAATTGAAAATAATTGAAAATAATTGAAAATAATTATAAATAATTGAAAATAATTATAAATAATTTATAAATAATTGAAAATAATTGAAAATAATTGAAAATAATAATAAATAATTGAAAATTATTGATAAATAATTGAAAATAATTGAAAATAATTATAAATAATTGAAAATAATTGAAAATAATTGCAAATAATTAAAAATAATTATAAATAATTGAAAATAATTATAAATAATTTATAAATAATTGAAAATAATTTATAAATAATTGAAAATAATTGAAAATAATTGAAAATAATTTAAAATAATTATAAATAATAGAAAATAATTGATAAATAATTGAAAATAATTATAAATAATTGAAAATAATTGAAAATAATTATAAATAATTGAAAATAATAGAAAATAATTGAAAATAATTGAAAATAATTGAAAATAATTATAGATAATTGAAAATAATTGAAAATAATTGAAAATAATTGAAAATAATTATAAATAATTTAAAATAATTGATAAATAATTGAAAAGAATTGAAAATAATTGAAAATAATTGAAATTAATTGAAAATAATTGAAAATAATTGAAAATAATTGAAAATAATTATAAATAATTGAAAATAATTGAAAATAATTGAAAATAATTGAAAATAATTGAAAAGAATTATAAATAATTGAAAATAATTATAAATAATTGAAAATAATTGATAAATTATTGAAAATAATTATAAATAATTGAAAATAATTGATAAATAATTGAAAATAATTGAAAATAATTGAAAATAATTGAAAATAATTGAAAATAATTATAAATAATTGAAAATAATTGATAAATAATTGAAAATAATTGAAAATAATTGAAAATAATTGAAAATAATTGAAAATAATTGAAAATAATTATAAATAATAGAAAATAATTGATAAATAATTGAAAATAATTATAAATAATTGAAAATAATTGAAAATAATTGAAAATAATTATAAATAATTGAAAATAATTGACAAGTAATTGAAAATAATTATAAATAATTTAATATAATTGAAAATAATTGAAAATAATTATAAATAATTGAAAATAATTGATAAATAATTGATAAATAATTGAAAATAACATAAAACAATTGAAAATATTTTACATTAATTATAAATAATTGACAATAATTGATAAATAATTGAAAATAATTATAAATAATCGAAAAAAATTGAAAATAATTGAAAATAATTATAAATAATTGAAAATAATTGAAAATAATTTTAAATAATTGAAAATAATTATAAATAATTGAAAATAATTATAAATAATTTATAAATAATTGAAAATAATTGAAAATAATTGAAAATAATTATAAATAATTGAAAATAATTGATAAATAATTGAAAATAATTGAAAATAATTGAAAATAATTATAAATAATTGAAAATAATTGAAAATGATTGCAAATAATTGAAAATAATTATAAATAATTGAAAATAATTATAAATAATTTATAAATAATTTAAAATAATTGAAAATAATTGAAAATAATTATAAATAATTGAAAATAATTGATAAATAATTGAAAATAATTGAAAATAATTGAAAATAATTGAAAATAATTGAAAATAATTGAAAATAATTGAAAATAATTGAAAATAATTATAAATAATTGATAAATAATTGAAAATAATTAAAAATAATAGCAAATAATGGAAAATAATTGAAAATAATTATAAATAATTGAAAATAATTGAAAATAATTGAAAATAATTTAAAATAATTGAAAATAATTATAAATAATTGAAAATAATTATAAATAATTATAAATAATTGAAAATAATTGAAAATAATTGAAAATAATTATAAATAATTGAAAATAATTGATATATAATTGAAAATAATTAAAAATAATAGCAAATAATGGAAAATAATTGAAAATAATTATAAATAATAGAAAATAATTGATAAATAATTGAAAATAATTATAAATAATTGAAAATAATTGAAAATAATTGAAAATAATTATAAATAATTGAAAATAATTGATAAATAATTGAAAATAATTGAAAATAATTGAAAATAATTGAAAATAATTGAAAATAATTATAAATAATTGAAAATAATTGATAAATAACTGAAAATAATTAAAAATAATAGCAAATAATGGAAAATAATTGAAAATAATTATAAATAATTGAAAATAATTGAAAATAATTTAAAATAATTGAAAATAATTATAAATAATTGAAAATAATTATAAATAATTTATAAATAATTGAAAATAATTGAAAATAATTATAAATAATTGAAAATAATTTATAAATAATTGAAAATAATTTGAAATAATTGAAAATATTTTAAATTAATTATAAATAATTGAAAATAATTGATAAATAATTGAAAATAATTATAAATAATTGAAAATAATTGAAAATAATTGAAAATAATTATAAATAATTGAAAATAATTGAAAATAATTTTAAATAATTGAAAATAATTATAAATAATTGAAAATAATTATAAATAATTTATAAATAATTGAAAATAATTGAAAATAATTGAAAAAAATTGCAAATAATTAAAAATAATTATAAATAATTGAAAATAATTATAAATAATTTATAAATAATTGAAAATAATTGAAAATAATTGAAAATAATTATAAATAATTGAAAATAATTGAAAATAATTGAAAATAATTGAAAATAATTGGAAATAATTGATAAATTATTGAAAATAATTATAAATAATTGAAAATAATTGATAAATAATTGAAAATAATTGAAAATAATTGAAAATAATTATAAATAATTGAAAATAATTGATAAATAACTGAAAATAATTAAAAATAATAGCAAATAATGGAAAATAATTGAAAATAATTATAAATAATTGAAAATAATTGAAAATAATTGAAAATAATTTAAAATAATTGAAAATAATTATAAATAATTGAAAATAATTATAAATAATTTATAAATAATTGAAAATAATTGAAAATAATTGAAAATAATTGAAAATAATTATAAATAATTGAAAATAATTGATAAATAATTGATAAATAATTGAAAATAATTGAAAATAATTATAAATAATTGAAAATAATTATAAATAATTTATAAATAATTGAAAATAATTGAAAATAATTGAAAATAATTATAAATAATTGAAAATAATTGATAAATAATTGAAAATAATTTAAAATAATTTAAATAATTATAAATAATTGAAAATAATTGATAAATAATTGAAAATAATTTGAAATAATTGAAAATATTTTAAATTAATTATAAATAATTGAAAATAATTGATAAATAATTGAAAATAATTTTAAATAATTATAAATAATTGAAAATAATTGAAAATAATTATAAATAATTGAAAATAATTGAAAATAATTTTAAATAATTGAAAATAATTATAAATAATTGAAAATAATTATAAATAATTTATAAATAATTGAAAATAATTGAAAATAATTGAAAATAATTATAAATAATTGAAAATAATTTTAAATAATTGAAAATAATTATAAATAATTGAAAATAATTATAAATAATTTATAAATAATTGAAAATAATTGAAAATAATTGAAAATAATTATAAATAATTGAAAATTATTGATAAATAATTGAAAATAATTGAAAATAATTATAAATAATTGAAAATAATTGAAAATAATTGCAAATAATTAAAAATAATTATAAATAATTGAAAATAATTATAAATAATATATAAATAATTGAAAATAATTGAAAATAATTGAAAATAATTATAAATAATTGAAAATAATTGATAAATAATTGAAAATAATTGAAAATAATTGAAAATAATTGAAAATAATTGAAAATAATTGAAAATAATTGAAAATAATTATAAATAATAGAAAATAATTGATAAATAATTGAAAATAATTATAAATAATTGAAAATAATTGAAAATAATTGAAAATAATTATAAATAATTGAAAATAATTGAAAATAATTTTAAATAATTGAAAATAATTATAAATAATTGAAAATAATTATAAATAATTTATAAATAATTGAAAATAATTGAAAATAATTGAAAATAATTATAAATAATTGAAAATAATTGAAAATAATTTTAAATAATTGAAAATAATTATAAATAATTGAAAATAATTATAAATAATTTATAAATAATTGAAAATAATTGAAAATAATTGAAAATAATTATAAATAATTGAAAATTATTGATAAATAATTGAAAATAATTGAAAATAATTATAAATAATTGAAAATAATTGAAAATAATTGCAAATAATTAAAAATAATTATAAATAATTGAAAATAATTATAAATAATTTATAAATAATTGAAAATAATTGAAAATAATTGAAAATAATTTAAAATAATTATAAATAATAGAAAATAATTGATAAATAATTGAAAATAATTATAAATAATTGAAAATAATTGAAAATAATTATAAATAATTGAAAATAATAGAAAATAATTGAAAATAATTGAAAATAATTATAAATAATTGAAAATAATTGAAAATAATTTTAAATAATTGAAAATAATTATAAATAATTGAAAATAATTATAAATAATTTATAAATAATTGAAAATAATTGAAAATAATTGAAAATAATTATAAATAATTGAAAATAATTTTAAATAATTGAAAATAATTATAAATAATTGAAAATAATTATAAATAATTGAAAATAATTATAAATAATTTATAAATAATTGAAAATAATTGAAAATAATTGAAAATAATTATAAATAATTGAAAATTATTGATAAATAATTGAAAATAATTGAAAATAATTATAAATAATTGAAAATAATTGAAAATAATTGCAAATAATTAAAAATAATTATAAATAATTGAAAATAATTATAAATAATTTATAAATAATTGAAAATAATTGAAAATAATTGAAAATAATTATAAATAATTGAAAATAATTATAAATAATTTATAAATAATTGAAAATAATTGAAAATAATTGAAAATAATAATAAATAATTGAAAATTATTGATAAATAATTGAAAATAATTGAAAATAATTATAAATAATTGAAAATAATTGAAAATAATTGCAAATAATTAAAAATAATTATAAATAATTGAAAATAATTATAAATAATTTATAAATAATTGAAAATAATTTATAAATAATTGAAAATAATTGAAAATAATTGAAAATAATTTAAAATAATTATAAATAATAGAAAATAATTGATAAATAATTGAAAATAATTATAAATAATTGAAAATAATTGAAAATAATTATAAATAATTGAAAATAATAGAAAATAATTGAAAATAATTGAAAATAATTGAAAATAATTATAGATAATTGAAAATAATTGAAAATAATTGAAAATAATTATAAATAATTTAAAATAATTGATAAATAATTGAAAAGAATTGAAAATAATTGAAAATAATTGAAATTAATTGAAAATAATTGAAAATAATTGAAAATAATTGAAAATAATTATAAATAATTGAAAATAATTGAAAATAATTGAAAATAATTGAAAATAATTGAAAAGAATTATAAATAATTGAAAATAATTATAAATAATTGAAAATAATTGATAAATTATTGAAAATAATTATAAATAATTGAAAATAATTGATAAATAATTGAAAATAATTGAAAATAATTGAAAATAATTGAAAATAATTGAAAATAATTATAAATAATTGAAAATAATTGATAAATAATTGAAAATAATTGAAAATAATTGAAAATAATTGAAAATAATTGAAAATAATTGAAAATAATTATAAATAATAGAAAATAATTGATAAATAATTGAAAATAATTATAAATAATTGAAAATAATTGAAAATAATTGAAAATAATTATAAATAATTGAAAATAATTGACAAGTAATTGAAAATAATTATAAATAATTTAATATAATTGAAAATAATTGAAAATAATTATAAATAATTGAAAATAATTGATAAATAATTGATAAATAATTGAAAATAACATAAAACAATTGAAAATATTTTACATTAATTATAAATAATTGACAATAATTGATAAATAATTGAAAATAATTATAAATAATCGAAAAAAATTGAAAATAATTGAAAATAATTATAAATAATTGAAAATAATTGAAAATAATTTTAAATAATTGAAAATAATTATAAATAATTGAAAATAATTATAAATAATTTATAAATAATTGAAAATAATTGAAAATAATTATAAATAATTGAAAATAATTATAAATAATTTATAAATAATTGAAAATAATTTATAAATAATTGAAAATAATTGAAAATAATTGAAAATAATTTAAAATAATTATAAATAATAGAAAATAATTGATAAATAATTGAAAATAATTATAAATAATTGAAAATAATTGAAAATAATTATAAATAATTGAAAATAATAGAAAATAATTGAAAATAATTGAAAATAATTGAAAATAATTATAGATAATTGAAAATAATTGAAAATAATTGAAAATAATTATAAATAATTTAAAATAATTGATAAATAATTGAAAAGAATTGAAAATAATTGAAAATAATTGAAATTAATTGAAAATAATTGAAAATAATTGAAAATAATTGAAAATAATTATAAATAATTGAAAATAATTGAAAATAATTGAAAATAATTGAAAATAATTGAAAAGAATTATAAATAATTGAAAATAATTATAAATAATTGAAAATAATTGATAAATTATTGAAAATAATTATAAATAATTGAAAATAATTGATAAATAATTGAAAATAATTGAAAATAATTGAAAATAATTGAAAATAATTGAAAATAATTATAAATAATTGAAAATAATTGATAAATAATTGAAAATAATTGAAAATAATTGAAAATAATTGAAAATAATTGAAAATAATTGAAAATAATTATAAATAATAGAAAATAATTGATAAATAATTGAAAATAATTATAAATAATTGAAAATAATTGAAAATAATTGAAAATAATTATAAATAATTGAAAATAATTGACAAGTAATTGAAAATAATTATAAATAATTTAATATAATTGAAAATAATTGAAAATAATTATAAATAATTGAAAATAATTGATAAATAATTGATAAATAATTGAAAATAACATAAAACAATTGAAAATATTTTACATTAATTATAAATAATTGACAATAATTGATAAATAATTGAAAATAATTATAAATAATCGAAAAAAATTGAAAATAATTGAAAATAATTATAAATAATTGAAAATAATTGAAAATAATTGAAAATAATTGAAAATAATTGAAAAGAATTATAAATAATTGAAAATAATTATAAATAATTGAAAATAATTGATAAATTATTGAAAATAATTATAAATAATTGAAAATAATTGATAAATAATTGAAAATAATTGAAAATAATTGAAAATAATTGAAAATAATTGAAAATAATTATAAATAATTGAAAATAATTGATAAATAATTGAAAATAATTGAAAATAATTGAAAATAATTGAAAATAATTGAAAATAATTGAAAATAATTATAAATAATAGAAAATAATTGATAAATAATTGAAAATAATTATAAATAATTGAAAATAATTGAAAATAATTGAAAATAATTATAAATAATTGAAAATAATTGACAAGTAATTGAAAATAATTATAAATAATTTAATATAATTGAAAATAATTGAAAATAATTATAAATAATTGAAAATAATTGATAAATAATTGATAAATAATTGAAAATAACATAAAACAATTGAAAATATTTTACATTAATTATAAATAATTGACAATAATTGATAAATAATTGAAAATAATTATAAATAATCGAAAAAAATTGAAAATAATTGAAAATAATTATAAATAATTGAAAATAATTGAAAATAATTTTAAATAATTGAAAATAATTATAAATAATTGAAAATAATTATAAATAATTTATAAATAATTGAAAATAATTGAAAATAATTATAAATAATTGAAAATAATTATAAATAATTTATAAATAATTGAAAATAATTTATAAATAATTGAAAATAATTGAAAATAATTGAAAATAATTTAAAATAATTATAAATAATAGAAAATAATTGATAAATAATTGAAAATAATTATAAATAATTGAAAATAATTGAAAATAATTATAAATAATTGAAAATAATAGAAAATAATTGAAAATAATTGAAAATAATTGAAAATAATTATAGATAATTGAAAATAATTGAAAATAATTGAAAATAATTATAAATAATTTAAAATAATTGATAAATAATTGAAAAGAATTGAAAATAATTGAAAATAATTGAAATTAATTGAAAATAATTGAAAATAATTGAAAATAATTGAAAATAATTATAAATAATTGAAAATAATTGAAAATAATTGAAAATAATTGAAAATAATTGAAAAGAATTATAAATAATTGAAAATAATTATAAATAATTGAAAATAATTGATAAATTATTGAAAATAATTATAAATAATTGAAAATAATTGATAAATAATTGAAAATAATTGAAAATAATTGAAAATAATTGAAAATAATTGAAAATAATTATAAATAATTGAAAATAATTGATAAATAATTGAAAATAATTGAAAATAATTGAAAATAATTGAAAATAATTGAAAATAATTGAAAATAATTATAAATAATAGAAAATAATTGATAAATAATTGAAAATAATTATAAATAATTGAAAATAATTGAAAATAATTGAAAATAATTATAAATAATTGAAAATAATTGACAAGTAATTGAAAATAATTATAAATAATTTAATATAATTGAAAATAATTGAAAATAATTATAAATAATTGAAAATAATTGATAAATAATTGATAAATAATTGAAAATAACATAAAACAATTGAAAATATTTTACATTAATTATAAATAATTGACAATAATTGATAAATAATTGAAAATAATTATAAATAATCGAAAAAAATTGAAAATAATTGAAAATAATTATAAATAATTGAAAATAATTGAAAATAATTTTAAATAATTGAAAATAATTATAAATAATTGAAAATAATTATAAATAATTTATAAATAATTGAAAATAATTGAAAATAATTGAAAATAATTATAAATAATTGAAAATAATTGATAAATAATTGAAAATAATTGAAAATAATTGAAAATAATTATAAATAATTGAAAATAATTGAAAATGATTGCAAATAATTGAAAATAATTATAAATAATTGAAAATAATTATAAATAATTTATAAATAATTTAAAATAATTGAAAATAATTGAAAATAATTATAAATAATTGAAAATAATTGATAAATAATTGAAAATAATTGAAAATAATTGAAAATAATTGAAAATAATTGAAAATAATTGAAAATAATTGAAAATAATTGAAAATAATTATAAATAATTGAAAATAATTGATAAATAATTGAAAATAATTAAAAATAATAGCAAATAATGGAAAATAATTGAAAATAATTATAAATAATTGAAAATAATTGAAAATAATTGAAAATAATTTAAAATAATTGAAAATAATTATAAATAATTGAAAATAATTATAAATAATTGAAAATAATTATAAATAATTATAAATAATTGAAAATAATTGAAAATAATTATAAATAATTGAAAATAATTGATATATAATTGAAAATAATTAAAAATAATAGCAAATAATGGAAAATAATTGAAAATAATTATAAATAATAGAAAATAATTGATAAATAATTGAAAATAATTATAAATAATTGAAAATAATTGAAAATAATTGAAAATAATTATAAATAATTGAAAATAATTGATAAATAATTGAAAATAATTATAAATAATTGAAAATAATTGAAAATAATTGAAAATAATTGAAAATAATTGAAAATAATTGAAAATAATTATAAATAATTGAAAATAATTGATAAATAATTGAAAATAATTAAAAATAATAGCAAATAATGGAAAATAATTGAAAATAATTATAAATAATTGAAAATAATTGAAAATAATTGAAAATAATTTAAAATAACTGAAAATAATTATAAATAATTGAAAATAATTATAAATAATTTATAAATAATTGAAAATAATTTAAAATAATTGAAAATAATTGTAAATAATTATAAATAATTGAAAATAATTGATAAATAATTGATAAATAATTGAAAATAATTTAAAATAATTGAAAATATTTTAAATTAATTATAAATAATTGAAAATAATTGATAAATAATTGAAAATAATTATAAATAATTGAAAATAATTGAAAATAATTGAAAATAATTATAAATAATTGAAAATAATTATAAATAATTGAAAATAATTGAAAATAATTGAAAATAATTATAAATAAATGAAAATAATTGAAAATAATTGAAAATAATTGAAAATAATTGAAAATAATTATAAATAATTGAAAATAATTATAAATAAT
Organism: Andrena bucephala; assembly: GCA_947577245.1. Taxonomy (NCBI): domain Eukaryota; kingdom Metazoa; phylum Arthropoda; class Insecta; order Hymenoptera; family Andrenidae; genus Andrena; species Andrena bucephala. Next base: position 35,740,567 of record OX387716.1, on the reverse strand, counting down.
TTATAAATAATTGAAAATAATTGAAAATAATTGAAAATAATTATAAATAATTGAAAATAATTGTTAAATAATTGAAAATAATTTAAAATAATTTAAAATAATTATAAATAATTGAAAATAATTGATAAATAATTATAAATAATTGAAAATAATTGATAAATAATTGCAAATAATTTGAAATAATTGAAAATATTTTAAATTAATTATAAATAACTGAAAATAATTGATAAATAATTGAAAATAAATATAAATAATTGAAAATAATTGAAAATAATTGAAAATAATTATAAATAATTGAAAATAATTGAAAATAATTTTAAATAATTGAAAATAATTATAAATAATTGAAAATAATTATAAATAATTGAAAATAATTGATATATAATTGAAAATAATTAAAAATAATAGCAAATAATGGAAAATAATTGAAAATAATTATAAATAATAGAAAATAATTGATAAATAATTGAAAATAATTGAAAATAATTATAAATAATTGAAAATAATTGATAAATAATTGAAAATAATTGAAAATAATTGAAAATAATTGAAAATAATTGAAAATAATTGAAAATAATTATAAATAATAGAAAATAATTGATAAATAATTGAAAATAATTATAGATAATTGAAAATAATTGAAAATAATTGAAAATAATTTAAAATAATTGATAAATAATTGAAAAGAATTGAAAATAATTGAAAATAATTGAAATTAATTGAAAATAATTGAAAATAATTGAAAATAATTATAAATAATTGAAAATAATTGAAAATAATTGAAAATAATTGAAAATAATTGAAAAGAATTATAAATAATTGAAAATAATTATAAATAATTGAAAATAATTGATAAATTATTGAAAATAATTATAAATAATTGAAAATAATTGATAAATAATTGAAAATAATTGAAAATAATTGAAAATAATTATAAATAATTGAAAATAATTGATAAATAATTGAAAATAATTAAAAATAATAGCAAATAATGGAAAATAATTGAAAATAATTATAAATAATTGAAAATAATTGAAAATAATTGAAAATAATTTAAAATAATTGAAAATAATTATAAATAATTGAAAATAATTATAAATAATTTATAAATAATTGAAAATAATTGAAAATAATTGAAAATAATTGAAAATAATTATAAATAATTGAAAATAATTGATAAATAATTGATAAATAATTTAAAATAATTTAAAATAATTGAAAATATTTTAAATTAATTATAAATAATTGAAAATAATTGATAAATAATTGAAAATAATTATAAATAATTGAAAATAATTGAAAATAATTGAAAATAATTGAAAATAATTATAAATAATTGAAAATAATTATAAATAATTTATAAATAATTGAAAATAATTGAAAATAATTGAAAATAATTATAAATAATTGAAAATAATTGATAAATAATTGAAAATAATTTAAAATAATTTAAAATAATTATAAATAATTGAAAATAATTGATAAATAATTATAAATAATTGAAAATAATTGATAAATAATTGCAAATAATTTGAAATAATTGAAAATATTTTAAATTAATTATAAATAACTGAAAATAATTGATAAATAATTGAAAATAATTATAAATAATTGAAAATAATTGAAAATAATTGAAAATAATTATAAATAATTGAAAATAATTGAAAATAATTTTAAATAATTGAAAATAATTATAAATAATTGAAAATAATTATAAATAATTTATAAATAATTGAAAATAATTGAAAATAATTGAAAATAATTATAAATAATTGAAAATAATTGAAAATAATTTTAAATAATTGAAAATAATTATAAATAATTGAAAATAATTGAAAATAATTGAAAATAATTGAAAATAATTATAAATAATTGAAAATTATTGATAAATAATTGAAAATAATTATAAATAATTGAAAATAATTGAAAATAATTGAAAATAATTATAAATAAATGAAAATAATTGAAAATAATTGAAAATAATTGAAAATAATTATAAATAATTGAAAATAATTGAAAGTATTTTAAATTAATTATAAATAATTGAAAATAATTGAAAATAATTGAAAATAATTATAAATGATTGAAAATAATTATAAATATGTAACGTCCCACTATTTTTCGAGCCGGTTTTATAACAATGTCTGTCTCCCAAATCACTCCTGATTCGAGACCGCGCTCACCTATTTCCAACTAAAACTCCCCAAAATCCATTAAATCAGATAAATGCTCTCTTGTCAAAAGTCCAAGCAACTGAAAAACCCCGGAAGTCCTTGCGGCTGATAGTTCGTGCCAATGAAAAACCCCCAGAGGTCTTACTCTATTGTCCGCGCGTTCCAATTGTGGACACTTTTTCATGCGGCAAAGAAACCCGGAAATGATATCGCGGCGCGTGCCACGGTGCATACCGCGCATCCCCTTCGCCCGTAACGATCTTCCGAAAACCGTATAAATACCCGGGCCCAAGAGGCCGTGAACTCTCTTCGACTGACAACAGTGGTCAATAACGTGTATCATCAAAAGTATTCGGAAAGTTTGAACTCTCTTCGACTGACACCAGTGGTCAATAACGTGTATCATCAAAAGTATTCGGAAAGTTGAACTCTCTTCTACACTCTTCTTCGACTGACTCCAGTGGTCAATAACGTGTATCATCAAAAGTATTCGGAAAGTTTAAACTGTGTCACACCCTACGATCTACGACAACTACTGTAAGCGATTTATATTACTAAAATTACATTGTGTATCACCTTCATACCATTTACTACCTTATAACAAAACGCCTATTGCGTTTCATATATCATTTAAAAGTATTAACTCTTATTGCATTTCGTATTGCTTTCTTACTAAAGCTTATTGCTCGTATTATTGTACTTTCTTAACGCCTATTGCGTTTCATATATCATTTACTTGCATTAACTCTTATTGTATTTCAAATTGCTTTCTTTCGTGTGTTCGCATGTATTCATGTTCATCATTTCATATTATTATTCTTGTTACTGCATAAAGCGCCATCGCGGTGCATATATATATATATATATACGTGCTTAAAGCTAATAAACCGCTTTGCTTTAAACCTCGCTTCATATTATTGTGTTTACCCTGTGGCCGCGGAGATTCCAAGCCATAACGGACTGCAGCAACAGCTGATCTCGGTTCGCGAACTCAAGTGTTCTTATAGTGTTTACTAACGTTCTTTTGTATGGGCCGCGTATAGCCAGGTGATTTCTTATATGGATGCATCGGTAAATCCAATTACCAAATAGAAACAAAAAACCAACAAGTGTTCTAACGGGTGTTCCCCCAGTATAATTTCGCCTTTAAACCTCCCTGGTCGCCGAGTGTGCAGGATTCAAGATCCTCGCCTCCAATCCCTCTACTCCGAGTGTGCAGGATTCAAGATCCTCGCCTCCAATCCCTCTACTCCGAGTGTGCAGGATTCAAGATCCTCGCCTCCAATCCCTCTACTCCGAGTGTGCAGGATTCAAGATCCTCGCCTCCAATCCCTCTACTCCGAGTGTGCAGGATTCAAGATCCTCGCCTCCAATCCCTCTACTCCGAGTGTGCAGGATTCAAGATCCTCGCCTCCAATCCCTCTACACCGAGTGTGCAGGATTCAAGATCCTCGCCTCCAATCCCTCTACTCCGAGTGTGCAGGATTCAAGATCCTCGCCTCCAACTCCATTAACCCCACAGTGTCATTGTCCCCATAGACCTCCACCCGGGACGTGACATAAAATTGGTGACAGCGCGGTGGGATCTTCGTCTACCGTCGAGAGACAACAAAATCTTGGACACGGTACCCACAAGGTCCCGAAAATTGATATGTACATTACTCGCCCACAACTACTATCGCGGTAGCTTACAGGAGCCGCGTACCAGAAAACGTTAATGCACTTGCGCAACCCTTAGTGTGTGTAAAAGGGAATCTAGCGACAACGAACCAGAGCGAAGATATTTGCTTATGCTGCTCCTGGGTGGACCCGGAGAATACGGTGACTGTATACGTCGTGCACTATTACCAAACGCCTTATTCGTTCTCCCCTTGCCCTCGGTGCGATAACGATATATATATAACTCGTCCCATACATAAGTGCGCCGTGTGCACGGAATTTTACTTCCTCTCCAACGAGGATTACGACCAAGTTAATGACCAAGAGGATCTGTATTTTTAAATAACAAACAGCGTGACGCGACATAATTCTGGTGATTTGATCATTCTTACCCGGGTATAAAACACTCTGATTTCTAAAACAACGGCTTCCGGATGCCGTAAATATTAAAATCACTTCCAACGCCATTTGAGAAAAGACGGGCGAACTAAACATGTCCGTGTACGGTGAAACCGACGACTCTCGCGTAATGGACCAAGACGCGGGCCCTTCCACTAGCGCTGTAGACACCGCAACCGCCGAATTAATGGAACGGGTGCAATTATTGCGGGAAAAACAAGCTGAAATAGAGAGCTTGCACGCGAGATATGTAATAAACCCAAAACCCAATACGCGTTCGGGCGTTACCACCGGTTTAGACGGCCCCGCGTTAGAAGGTCTCCCCGGTCAGATTCAAGCCATCCGCGAAATGATGGAGAAACTTCTTTCACCCCCGCCAACGACAAATAACTTCGCCACCCCCAATTCCGCCCGGTTTGATAGGAAACCGGAAACGAATTATAACAATGTTTTGGAACAAGGTCCATCACCCCAGATCACGTTAAGGGACGCTATACAAACAGTCCCAAATTTTAACGGTCACAACATGTCCGTTTTGCAATTCGCGAGAGCCTGCAATAGGGCTAAGGCTCTGGTTCCCTCGCAATCCGAACCCCAGCTAGCGAGGTTGTTGAGGAACAAGCTGCAAGACCATGCATACTTGGCCGTTGAGGATCGGGTCTTCGACTCCGTGAATGACTTAATCAAGCGACTTAAACGTACCTTCTCCCCCGCGAAAACCTCGGACCACTATCGTGGAGAACTCGCCAACGTTATCAAGGGAACCAACGAGCATATGTTGGAATATATTTCGCGCATTAAGGACCTTCGATTCGCCATTCTAGAGGAAGATAGGGAATATTACCGCGATTTCGCGCGAAATCAGCCCCAGGATTTGGATCGCCTAACATTAGATTCGTTCGTCGATGGCCTTCCACCGCACATAAGGTCAAGCCTACTGCTACACCCCTTCGAGACGCTCGAGGAAGTGTTCGATTTGGCCGTCCTAGTGGATAAAAAGATTGAAAGAGATCGTCTCAGGTTTGCAGAACAGAAGACCCCCAAGCTAATATGCCAACTCTGCAACAAGACCGGTCACGATGCACGGGCCTGTCGCGGCAATCAAAGTCCGTTGACACAATATCCCGAGAGGCACTCTCCAAACTTTGCTGCGGGATATGGGAACCAAGCGTCGAAGCCACTACTTCCCTACTGGGACAGGACTAGACCTCCACCTTCAAGACCTACGGAGTTACGCATCTGCAGTTATTGCAAGAAGCCCGGGCACGAAATGTCGGAATGCAGAAAACGCATCCTCACCATCGACAAGGATCCTAGAGCCTTGTGGGAAATGGAGTTAGGAAATACCTCGCCGGGCATCGATGGATGCGAACCGTGGAGTGGGCCAAGCAGGTGCACACCTACTTACGATTCAACCCAAGACACCAGCGATACCGTAAAAATCGGTACCGTTCGACTAAACCCAGTTGGCGAAGCCCCGTCTGTGATAATGCACTCACCAGACTTCGGGAAAATACCCGAATTAATGATCGACACCGGTACTGAGGTAAACGTACTAAAACTTCAGGCCGTAAAGCGATTTCAAGACATCGATCCAGAGCAACAAATGCTATTAAGAGGCATCTCTCCGGACCCTGTCTCCACCCTTGGAACAATAAAGGTAACCCTTTTGGGCGACGACGTCACGTTCCACATAGTTGAAGATGACTTCCCAATCAAAACCCAAGGAATACTAGGGTCAGAATTCCTAAGGGAAGGGAATGTCGCGATAAACTATTCCAAAAAGCAGTTGGACCTCCATGGGATTTCCATCCCATTCGTAGACAAGAATCCAGTCGTGTTACCCGCGAGGTCAAAATCCTCCTTCTTCGTGCATACAGCTGATCCGGGTTATAAGGACCACCCACAAATTATAAACTCCAGCGAGATTGACACTCCAAGCACCATGCCCACCATCGAATTAGAGGAATCCGACAGTGTAATTCCAGAATCCAAATCGGTACGACCAGAAGAGACTACGATGCCAACAGGCATCACTCCCATCCCTCACCTAATAAAAAACAAGTCCCTCTTAGCCCCGGATCCGTCGATCCAACATCTCGAGGCACCCGAGAAGGTGCACTCACTCTCACCCCGTGCGCATGACGCCAAATCAACCCTTCCCCTAACCTCCCAAGAGTCTCTTGCGGCTACGCCGGAATCGGAAACAATGGAAAAATCTGAAGAAATTTCTCCAATGGCAGGACAATCACTTCAGTCGATCTCCAAAGAGCACCCGAATCCCGGGAAGAGCAATAAGGTCGCCGACGTTGCACCTCGCACACCAAAAGGAATTAAAGAATTCCTTGATTTAACCGGATATCACAGAAGATTTATCCCAGAATCTTCTAGAACGGCTCGCTCATTGACCTCAACGTTGAAGAAAACTGCACCATATGACTGTGGACCGTCCCAACATACCGCTTCTGACCAATTAAAATCAGCATTGCAGAAGGAACACATCCTGCAATATCCGAATTTTGAGCCAGAAATTCCACTACGATCCTCTCCAGAAAACATACGTGAACCATTGCCTATAAAAAGAGCAGGCAACACGTACCTATTAACCATGCAGGATTTATTGACAAAATACCTTGTGTTCGTACTCCTCAGCCTATCCACATCAATTAAGATCGTTGACCCATTCATTAAAAGATTCATTAGTCAATTCGGAGCTCCTAGAGCCATCCTCACTTGCCGAGCACCAAATTTTACTGACGCTTTCACGAAAGCAGTAGCGCGGAAATGTAAAATCCAACAATTCCGAACCACAGCCTTTCACCCACAGACTAACAGCTCTTTAGAAAGATTGCAAATCGTTTGGACCGAATATCTAAAAATGTTTATCAGTAGATACACTGACTGGGACGAATGGACCGACTTGGCCGCGTTCTCGTATAATTCCAGTGTTCACGAGTGCACTAGATACACTCCGCATAAAATAATATTCGGGAACTTAGCTCGGATACCCAGCCGGAACCCGGTTCTTGGAAAAATCGAAAACGAAACATACTATGGTTATCCTTCAAAACTGAGTAGGAACCTACGGTACAAAAGACATTACGATCACTATACCCACGTGCGCGAGAGTCCCGGTTGACCCCAAATCAACATAAACAAAATAATCTAATCAATTTTCCGCCATAGATCGTTGCTACTGCAACATTTATTGCAACACCAGTTACGCGGCTATGCCGTCCAGAAGGAAGGAAAATCGCATCCCTCCTCCCTAAAGTCATCTCATCCATCATCATCAGGGAAGTCGCCACCACACCTGAAGTTATCATCATCGATGACTCCCTCCCTTTCAACACCAGCTGACTGAGAGCAGCTCCAAGAAGCCACAACCCCTTCGCCCCGTACAGACCCCTCTAACGAACAATCATATCCACCGCACTCCTTATGGTTAAGAAATGCACTCATTTCTTCGTATAAGGGGGGAGGTGTAACGTCCCACTATTTTTCGAGCCGGTTTTATAACAATGTCTGTCTCCCAAATCACTCCTGATTCGAGACCGCGCTCACCTATTTCCAACTAAAACTCCCCAAAATCCATTAAATCAGATAAATGCTCTCTTGTCAAAAGTCCAAGCAACTGAAAAACCCCGGAAGTCCTTGCGGCTGATAGTTCGTGCCAATGAAAAACCCCCAGAGGTCTTACTCTATTGTCCGCGCGTTCCAATTGTGGACACTTTTTCATGCGGCAAAGAAACCCGGAAATGATATCGCGGCGCGTGCCACGGTGCATACCGCGCATCCCCTTCGCCCGTAACGATCTTCCGAAAACCGTATAAATACCCGGGCCCAAGAGGCCGTGAACTCTCTTCGACTGACACCAGTGGTCAATAACGTGTATCATCAAAAGTATTCGGAAAGTTTGAACTCTCTTCGACTGACACCAGTGGTCAATAACGTGTATCATCAAAAGTATTCGGAAAGTTGAACTCTCTTCTACACTCTTCTTCGACTGACTCCAGTGGTCAATAACGTGTATCATCAAAAGTATTCGGAAAGTTTAAACTGTGTCACACCCTACGATCTACGACAACTACTGTAAGCGATTTATATTACTAAAATTACATTGTGTATCACCTTCATACCATTTACTACCTTATAACAAAACGCCTATTGCGTTTCATATATCATTTAAAAGTATTAACTCTTATTGCATTTCGTATTGCTTTCTTACTAAAGCTTATTGCTCGTATTATTGTACTTTCTTAACGCCTATTGCGTTTCATATATCATTTACTTGCATTAACTCTTATTGTATTTCAAATTGCTTTCTTTCGTGTGTTCGCATGTATTCATGTTCATCATTTCATATTATTATTCTTGTTACTGCATAAAGCGCCATCGCGGTGCATATATATATATATATACGTGCTTAAAGCTAATAAACCGCTTTGCTTTAAACCTCGCTTCATATTATTGTGTTTACCCTGTGGCCGCGGAGATTCCAAGCCATAACGGACTGCAGCAACAGCTGATCTCGGTTCGCGAACTCAAGTGTTCTTATAGTGTTTACTAACGTTCTTTTGTATGGGCCGCGTATAGCCAGGTGATTTCTTATATGGATGCATCGGTAAATCCAATTACCAAATAGAAACAAAAAACCAACAAGTGTTCTAACGGGTGTTCCCCCAGTATAATTTCGCCTTTAAACCTCCCTGGTCGCCGAGTGTGCAGGATTCAAGATCCTCGCCTCCAATCCCTCTACTCCGAGTGTGCAGGATTCAAGATCCTCGCCTCCAATCCCTCTACTCCGAGTGTGCAGGATTCAAGATCCTCGCCTCCAATCCCTCTACTCCGAGTGTGCAGGATTCAAGATCCTCGCCTCCAATCCCTCTACTCCGAGTGTGCAGGATTCAAGATCCTCGCCTCCAATCCCTCTACTCCGAGTGTGCAGGATTCAAGATCCTCGCCTCCAATCCCTCTACACCGAGTGTGCAGGATTCAAGATCCTCGCCTCCAATCCCTCTACTCCGAGTGTGCAGGATTCAAGATCCTCGCCTCCAACTCCATTAACCCCACAGTGTCATTGTCCCCATAGACCTCCACCCGGGACGTGACAAATAATTGAAAATAATTGAAAATAATTGAAAATAATTATAAATAAATGAAAATAATTGAAAATAATTGAAAATAATTGAAAATAATTATAAATAATTGAAAATAATTATAAATAATTTATAAATAATTGAAAATAATTGAAAAAAATTGTAAATAATTATAAATAATTGATAAATAATTGAAAATAATTGATAAATAATTGAAAATAATTTAAAATAATTGAAAATAATTATAAATAATTGAAAATAATTGATAAATAATTGAAAATAATTTGAAATAATTGAAAATATTTTAAATTAATTATAAATAATTGAAAATAATTGATAAATAATTGAAAATAATTATAAATAATTGAAAATAATTGAAAATAATTGAAAATAATTATAAATAATTGAAAATAATTGAAAATAATTTTAAATAATTGAAAATAATTATAAATAATTGAAAATAATTATAAATAATTGAAAATAATTATAAATAATTTATAAATAATTGAAAATAATTGAAAATAATTGAAAATAATTATAAATAATTGAAAATAATTGAAAATAATTTTAAATAATTGAAAATAATTATAAATAATTGAAAATAATTTATAAATAATTGAAAATAATTGAAAATAATTGAAAATAATTATAAATAATTGAAAATTATTGATAAATAATTGAAAATAATTGAAAATAATTGAAAATAATTATAAATAATTGAAAATAATTGACAAGTAATTGAAAATAATTATAAATAATTTAATATAATTGAAAATAATTGAAAATAATTATAAATAATTGAAAATAATTGATAAATAATTGATAAATAATTGAAAATAACATAAAACAATTGAAAATATTTTAAATTAATTATAAATAATTGACAATAATTGATAAATAATTGAAAATAATTATAAATAATCGAAAAAAATTGATAAATAATTGAAAATAATTTGAAATAATTGAAAATATTTAAAATTAATTATAAATAATTGAAAATAATTGATAAATAATTGAAAATAATTATAAATAATTGAAAATAATTGAAAATAATTGAAAATAATTATAAATAATTGAAAATAATTATAAATAATTGAAAATAATTGAAAATAATTGAAAATAATTGAAAATAATTATAAATAAATGAAAATAATTGAAAATAATTGAAAATAATTGAAAATAATTATAAATAATTGAAAATAATTATATATAATTTATAAATAATTGAAAATAATTGAAAATAATTGAAAATAATTATAAATAATTGAAAATAATTGATAAATAATTGAAAATAATTTAAAATAATATAAAATAATTATAAATAATTGAAAATAATTGATAAATAATTGAAAATAATTTGAAATAATTGAAAATATTTTAAATTAATTATAAATAATTGAAAATAATTGATAAATAATTGAAAATAATTATAAATAATTGAAAATAATTGAAAATAATTGAAAATAATTATAAATAATTGAAAATAATTGAAAATAATTTTAAATAATTGAAAATAATTATAAATAATTGAAAATAATTATAAATAATTTATAAATAATTGAAAATAATTGAAAATAATTGAAAATAATTGAAAATAATTATAAATAATTGAAAATAATTGAAAATAATTTTAAATAATTGAAAATAATTATAAATAATTGAAAATAATTATAAATAATTTATAAATAATTGAAAATAATTGAAAATAATTGAAAATAATTATAAATAATTGAAAATTATTGATAAATAATTGAAAATAATTGAAAATAATTATAAATAATTGAAAATAATTGAAAAAAATTGCAAATAATTAAAAATAATTATAAATAATTGAAAATAATTATAAATAATTTATAGATAATTGAAAATAATTGAAAATAATTATAAATAATTGAAAATAATTGAAAATAATTGATAAATAATTGAAAATAATTGAAAATAATTGAAAATAATTGATAAATTATTGAAAATAATTATAAATAATTGAAAATAATTGATAAATAATTGAAAATAATTGAAAATAATTGAAAATAATTATAAATAATTGAAAATAATTGATAAATAACTGAAAATAATTAAAAATAATAGCAAATAATGGAAAATAATTGAAAATAATTATAAATAATTGAAAATAATTGAAAATAATTGAAAATAATTTAAAATAATTGAAAATAATTATAAATAATTGAAAATAATTATAAATAATTTATAAATAATTGAAAATAATTGAAAATAATTGAAAATAATTGAAAATAATTATAAATAATTGAAAATAATTGATAAATAATTGAAAATAATTTGAAATAATTGAAAATATTTTAAATTAATTATAAATAATTGAAAATATTTTAAATTAATTATAAATAATTGAAAATAATTGATAAATAATTGAAAATAATTATAAATAATTGAAAATAATTGAAAATAATTGAAAATAATTATAAATAATTGAAAATAATTGAAAATAATTTTAAATAATTGAAAATAATTATAAATAATTGAAAATAATTATAAATAATTTATAAATAATTGAAAATAATTGAAAATAATTGAAAATAATTGAAAATAATTGAAAATAATTATAAATAATTGAAAATAATTGAAAATAATTTTAAATAATTGAAAATAATTATAAATAATTGAAAATAATTATAAATAATTTATAAATAATTGAAAATAATTGAAAATAATTGAAAATAATTATAAATAATTGAAAATTATTGATAAATAATTGAAAATAATTGAAAATAATTATAAATAATTGAAAATAATTGAAAAAAATTGCAAATAATTAAAAATAATTATAAATAATTGAAAATAATTATAAATAATTTATAAATAATTGAAAATAATTGAAAATAATTGAAAATAATTATAAATAATTGAAAATAATTGAAAATAATTGATAAATAATTGAAAATAATTGAAAATAATTGAAAATAATTGATAAATTATTGAAAATAATTATAAATAATTGAAAATAATTGATAAATAATTGAAAATAATTGAAAATAATTGAAAATAATTATAAATAATTGAAAATAATTGATAAATAACTGAAAATAATTAAAAATAATAGCAAATAATGGAAAATAATTGAAAATAATTATAAATAATTGAAAATAATTGAAAATAATTTAAAATAATTTAAAATAATTGAAAATAATTATAAATAATTGAAAATAATTATAAATAATTTATAAATAATTGAAAATAATTGAAAATAATTGAAAATAATTGAAAATAATTATAAATAATTGAAAATAATTGATAAATAATTGATAAATAATTGAAAATAATTGAAAATAATTATAAATAATTGAAAATAATTATAAATAATTTATAAATAATTGAAAATAATTGAAAATAATTGAAAATAATTGAAAATAATTATAAATAATTGAAAATAATTGATAAATAATTGAAAATAATTTAAAATAATTTAAATAATTATAAATAATTGAAAATAATTTATAAATAATTGAAAATAATTTGAAATAATTGAAAATATTTTAAATTAATTATAAATAATTGAAAATAATTGATAAATAATTGAAAATAATTATAAATAATTGAAAATAATTGAAAATAATTTTAAATAATTGAAAATAATTATAAATAATTGAAAATAATTATAAATAATTTATAAATAATTGAAAATAATTGAAAATAATTGAAAATAATTATAAATAATTGAAAATTATTGATAAATAATTGAAAATAATTGAAAATAATTATAAATAATTGAAAATAATTGAAAATAATTGCAAATAATTAAAAATAATTATAAATAATTGAAAATAATTATAAATAATTTATAAATAATTGAAAATAATTGAAAATAATTGAAAATAATTATAAATAATTGAAAATAATTATAAATAATTTATAAATAATTGAAAATAATTTATAAATAATTGAAAATAATTGAAAATAATTGAAAATAATTTAAAATAATTATAAATAATAGAAAATAATTGATAAATAATTGAAAATAATTATAAATAATTGAAAATAATTGAAAATAATTATAAATAATTGAAAATAATAGAAAATAATTGAAAATAATTGAAAATAATTGAAAATAATTATAGATAATTGAAAATAATTGAAAATAATTGAAAATAATTGAAAATAATTATAAATAATTTAAAATAATTGATAAATAATTGAAAAGAATTGAAAATAATTGAAAATAATTGAAATTAATTGAAAATAATTGAAAATAATTGAAAATAATTGAAAATAATTATAAATAATTGAAAATAATTGAAAATAATTGAAAATAATTGAAAATAATTGAAAAGAATTATAAATAATTGAAAATAATTATAAATAATTGAAAATAATTGATAAATTATTGAAAATAATTATAAATAATTGAAAATAATTGAAATTAATTGAAAATAATTGAAAATAATTGAAAATAATTGAAAATAATTATAAATAATTGAAAATAATTGAAAATAATTGAAAATAATTGATAAATAATTGAAAATAATTGAAAATAATTGAAAATAATTGAAAATAATTGAAAATAATTGAAAATAATTATAAATAATAGAAAATAATTGATAAATAATTGAAAATAATTATAAATAATTGAAAATAATTGAAAATAATTGAAAATAATTATAAATAATTGAAAATAATTGACAAGTAATTGAAAATAATTATAAATAATTTAATATAATTGAAAATAATTGAAAATAATTATAAATAATTGAAAATAATTGATAAATAATTGATAAATAATTGAAAATAACATAAAACAATTGAAAATATTTTACATTAATTATAAATAATTGACAATAATTGATAAATAATTGAAAATAATTATAAATAATCGAAAAAAATTGAAAATAATTGAAAATAATTATAAATAATTGAAAATAATTGAAAATAATTTTAAATAATTGAAAATAATTATAAATAATTGAAAATAATTATAAATAATTTATAAATAATTGAAAATAATTGAAAATAATTGAAAATAATTATAAATAATTGAAAATAATTGATAAATAATTGAAAATAATTGAAAATAATTGAAAATAATTATAAATAATTGAAAATAATTGAAAATGATTGCAAATAATTGAAAATAATTATAAATAATTGAAAATAATTATAAATAATTTATAAATAATTTAAAATAATTGAAAATAATTGAAAATAATTATAAATAATTGAAAATAATTGATAAATAATTGAAAATAATTGAAAATAATTGAAAATAATTGAAAATAATTGAAAATAATTGAAAATAATTGAAAATAATTGAAAATAATTATAAATAATTGAAAATAATTGATAAATAATTGAAAATAATTAAAAATAATAGCAAATAATGGAAAATAATTGAAAATAATTATAAATAATTGAAAATAATTGAAAATAATTGAAAATAATTTAAAATAATTGAAAATAATTATAAATAATTGAAAATAATTATAAATAATTATAAATAATTGAAAATAATTGAAAATAATTGAAAATAATTATAAATAATTGAAAATAATTGATATATAATTGAAAATAATTAAAAATAATAGCAAATAATGGAAAATAATTGAAAATAATTATAAATAATAGAAAATAATTGATAAATAATTGAAAATAATTATAAATAATTGAAAATAATTGAAAATAATTGAAAATAATTATAAATAATTGAAAATAATTGATAAATAATTGAAAATAATTATAAATAATTGAAAATAATTGAAAATAATTGAAAATAATTGAAAATAATTGAAAATAATTGAAAATAATTATAAATAATTGAAAATAATTGATAAATAATTGAAAATAATTAAAAATAATAGCAAATAATGGAAAATAATTGAAAATAATTATAAATAATTGAAAATAATTGAAAATAATTGAAAATAATTTAAAATAATTGAAAATAATTATAAATAATTGAAAATAATTATAAATAATTTATAAATAATTGAAAATAATTTAAAATAATTGAAAATAATTGTAAATAATTATAAATAATTGAAAATAATTGATAAATAATTGATAAATAATTGAAAATAATTTAAAATAATTGAAAATATTTTAAATTAATTATAAATAATTGAAAATAATTGATAAATAATTGAAAATAATTATAAATAATTGAAAATAATTGAAAATAATTGAAAATAATTATAAATAATTGAAAATAATTATAAATAATTGAAAATAATTGAAAATAATTGAAAATAATTATAAATAAATGAAAATAATTGAAAATAATTGAAAATAATTGAAAATATTTGAAAATAATTATAAATAATTGAAAATAATTATAAATAATTTATAAATAATTGAAAATAATTGAAAATAATTGAAAATAATTATAAATAATTGAAAATAATTGTTAAATAATTGAAAATAATTTAAAATAATTTAAAATAATTATAAATAATTGAAAATAATTGATAAATAATTATAAATAATTGAAAATAATTGATAAATAATTGCAAATAATTTGAAATAATTGAAAATATTTTAAATTAATTATAAATAACTGAAAATAATTGATAAATAATTGAAAATAAATATAAATAATTGAAAATAATTGAAAATAATTGAAAATAATTATAAATAATTGAAAATAATTGAAAATAATTTTAAATAATTGAAAATAATTATAAATAATTGAAAATAATTATAAATAATTGAAAATAATTGATATATAATTGAAAATAATTAAAAATAATAGCAAATAATGGAAAATAATTGAAAATAATTATAAATAATAGAAAATAATTGATAAATAATTGAAAATAATTGAAAATAATTATAAATAATTGAAAATAATTGATAAATAATTGAAAATAATTGAAAATAATTGAAAATAATTGAAAATAATTGAAAATAATTGAAAATAATTATAAATAATAGAAAATAATTGATAAATAATTGAAAATAATTGAAAATAATTTTAAATAATTGAAAATAATTATAAATAATTGAAAATAATTATAAATAATTGAAAATAATTGAAAATAATTGAAAATAATTGAAAATAATTATAAATAAATGAAAATAATTGAAAATAATTGAAAATAATTGAAAATAATTATAAATAATTGAAAATAATTATATATAATTTATAAATAATTGAAAATAATTGAAAATAATTGAAAATAATTATAAATAATTGAAAATAATTGATAAATAATTGAAAATAATTTAAAATAATATAAAATAATTATAAATAATTGAAAATAATTGATAAATAATTGAAAATAATTTGAAATAATTGAAAATATTTTAAATTAATTATAAATAATTGAAAATAATTGATAAATAATTGAAAATAATTATAAATAATTGAAAATAATTGAAAATAATTGAAAATAATTATAAATAATTGAAAATAATTGAAAATAATTTTAAATAATTGAAAATAATTATAAATAATTGAAAATAATTATAAATAATTTATAAATAATTGAAAATAATTGAAAATAATTGAAAATAATTGAAAATAATTGAAAATAATTGAAAATAATTGAAAATAATTATAAATAATTGAAAATAATTGAAAATAATTTTAAATAATTGAAAATAATTATAAATAATTGAAAATAATTATAAATAATTTATAAATAATTGAAAATAATTGAAAATAATTGAAAATAATTGAAAATAATTATAAATAATTGAAAATTATTGATAAATAATTGAAAATAATTGAAAATAATTATAAATAATTGAAAATAATTGAAAAAAATTGCAAATAATTAAAAATAATTATAAATAATTGAAAATAATTATAAATAATTTATAGATAATTGAAAATAATTGAAAATAATTATAAATAATTGAAAATAATTGAAAATAATTGATAAATAATTGAAAATAATTGAAAATAATTGAAAATAATTGATAAATTATTGAAAATAATTATAAATAATTGAAAATAATTGATAAATAATTGAAAATAATTGAAAATAATTGAAAATAATTATAAATAATTGAAAATAATTGATAAATAACTGAAAATAATTAAAAATAATAGCAAATAATGGAAAATAATTGAAAATAATTATAAATAATTGAAAATAATTGAAAATAATTGAAAATAATTTAAAATAATTGAAAATAATTATAAATAATTGAAAATAATTATAAATAATTTATAAATAATTGAAAATAATTGAAAATAATTGAAAATAATTGAAAATAATTATAAATAATTGAAAATAATTGATAAATAATTGAAAATAATTTGAAATAATTGAAAATATTTTAAATTAATTATAAATAATTGAAAATATTTTAAATTAATTATAAATAATTGAAAATAATTGATAAATAATTGAAAATAATTATAAATAATTGAAAATAATTGAAAATAATTGAAAATAATTATAAATAATTGAAAATAATTGAAAATAATTTTAAATAATTGAAAATAATTATAAATAATTGAAAATAATTATAAATAATTTATAAATAATTGAAAATAATTGAAAATAATTGAAAATAATTGAAAACAATTGAAAATAATTATAAATAATTGAAAATAATTGAAAATAATTTTAAATAATTGAAAATAATTATAAATAATTGAAAATAATTATAAATAATTTATAAATAATTGAAAATAATTGAAAATAATTGAAAATAATTATAAATAATTGAAAATTATTGATAAATAATTGAAAATAATTGAAAATAATTATAAATAATTGAAAATAATTGAAAAAAATTGCAAATAATTAAAAATAATTATAAATAATTGAAAATAATTATAAATAATTTATAAATAATTGAAAATAATTGAAAATAATTGAAAATAATTATAAATAATTGAAAATAATTGAAAATAATTGATAAATAATTGAAAATAATTGAAAATAATTGAAAATAATTGATAAATTATTGAAAATAATTATAAATAATTGAAAATAATTGATAAATAATTGAAAATAATTATAAATAATTGAAAATAATTGATAAATAATTGATAAATAATTGAAAATAATTGAAAATAATTATAAATAATTGAAAATAATTATAAATAATTTATAAATAATTGAAAATAATTGAAAATAATTGAAAATAATTATAAATAATTGAAAATAATTGATAAATAATTGAAAATAATTTAAAATAATTTAAATAATTATAAATAATTGAAAATAATTTATAAATAATTGAAAATAATTTGAAATAATTGAAAATATTTTAAATTAATTATAAATAATTGAAAATAATTGATAAATAATTGAAAATAATTATAAATAATTGAAAATAATTGAAAATAATTTTAAATAATTGAAAATAATTATAAATAATTGAAAATAATTATAAATAATTTATAAATAATTGAAAATAATTGAAAATAATTGAAAATAATTATAAATAATTGAAAATTATTGATAAATAATTGAAAATAATTGAAAATAATTATAAATAATTGAAAATAATTGAAAATAATTGCAAATAATTAAAAATAATTATAAATAATTGAAAATAATTATAAATAATTTATAAATAATTGAAAATAATTGAAAATAATTGAAAATAATTATAAATAATTGAAAATAATTGATAAATAATTGAAAATAATTGAAAATAATTGAAAATAATTGAAAATAATTGAAAATAATTGAAAATAATTATAAATAATAGAAAATAATTGATAAATAATTGAAAATAATTATAAATAATTGAAAATAATTGAAAATAATTATAAATAATTGAAAATAATTGAAAATAATTTTAAATAATTGAAAATAATTATAAATAATTGAAAATAATTATAAATAATTGAAAATAATTGAAAATAATTATAAATAATTGAAAATAATTGAAAATAATTTTAAATAATTGAAAATAATTATAAATAATTGAAAATAATTATAAATAATTTATAAATAATTGAAAATAATTGAAAATAATTGAAAATAATTATAAATAATTGAAAATTATTGATAAATAATTGAAAATAATTGAAAATAATTATAAATAATTGCAAATAATTAAAAATAATTATAAATAATTGAAAATAATTATAAATAATTTATAAATAATTGAAAATAATTGAAAATAATTGAAAATAATTTAAAATAATTATAAATAATAGAAAATAATTGATAAATAATTGAAAATAATTATAAATAATTGAAAATAATTGAAAATAATTGAAAATAATTATAAATAATTGAAAATAATAGAAAATAATTGAAAATAATTGAAAATAATTGAAAATAATTGAAAATAATTGAAAATAATTATAGATAATTGAAAATAATTGAAAATAATTGAAAATAATTGAAAATAATTATAAATAATTTAAAATAATTGATAAATAATTGAAAAGAATTGAAAATAATTGAAAATAATTGAAATTAATTGAAAATAATTGAAAATAATTGAAAATAATTATAAATAATTGAAAATAATTGAAAATAATTGAAAATAATTGAAAATAATTGAAAAGAATTATAAATAATTGAAAATAATTATAAATAATTGAAAATAATTGATAAATTATTGAAAATAATTATAAATAATTGAAAATAATTGATAAATAATTGAAAATAATTGAAAATAATTGAAAATAATTATAAATAATTGAAAATAATTGATAAATAATTGAAAATAATTAAAAATAATAGCAAATAATGGAAAATAATTGAAAATAATTATAAATAATTGAAAATAATTGAAAATAATTGAAAATAATTTAAAATAATTGAAAATAATTATAAATAATTGAAAATAATAATAAATAATTTATAAATAATTGAAAATAATTGAAAATAATTGAAAATAATTGAAAATAATTATAAATAATTGAAAATAATTGATAAATAATTGATAAATAATTGAAAATAATTTAAAATAATTGAAAATATTTTAAATTAATTATAAATAATTGAAAATAATTGATAAATAATTGAAAATAATTATAAATAATTGAAAATAATTGAAAATAATTGAAAATAATTATAAATAATTGAAAATAATTATAAATAATTTATAAATAATTGAAAATAATTGAAAATAATTGAAAATAATTGAAAATAATTGAAAATAATTATAAATAATTGAAAATAATTGATAAATAATTGAAAATAATTATAAATAATTGAAAATAATTGATAAATAATTGAAAATAATTGAAAATAATTGAAAATAATTGAAAATAATTGAAAATAATTGAAAATAATTATAAATAATAGAAAATAATTGATAAATAATTGAAAATAATTATAAATAATTGAAAATAATTGAAAATAATTGAAAATAATTATAAATAATTGAAAATAATTGAAAATAATTATAAATAATTGAAAATAATTGAAAATAATTGAAAATAATTATAAATAATTGAAAATAATAGAAAATAATTGAAAATAATTGAAAATAATTGAAAATAATTGAAAATAATTATAGATAATTGAAAATAATTGAAAATAATTGAAAATAATTGAAAATAATTATAAATAATTTAAAATAATTGATAAATAATTGAAAAGAATTGAAAATAATTGAAAATAATTGAAATTAATTGAAAATAATTGAAAATAATTGAAAATAATTGAAAATAATTATAAATAATTGAAAATAATTGAAAATAATTGAAAATAATTGAAAATAATTGAAAAGAATTATAAATAATTGAAAATAATTATAAATAATTGAAAATAATTGATAAATTATTGAAAATAATTATAAATAATTGAAAATAATTGATAAATAATTGAAAATAATTGAAAATAATTGAAAATAATTATAAATAATTGAAAATAATTGATAAATAATTGAAAATAATTAAAAATAATAGCAAATAATGGAAAATAATTGAAAATAATTATAAATAATTGAAAATAATTGAAAATAATTGAAAATAATTGAAAATAATTGAAAATAATTATAAATAATTGAAAATAATTGATAAATAATTGAAAATAATTGAAAATAATTGAAAATAATTGAAAATAATTGAAAATAATTGAAAATAATTGAAAATAATTATAAATAATAGAAAATAATTGATAAATAATTGAAAATAATTATAAATAATTGAAAATAATTGAAAATAATTGAAAATAATTATAAATAATTGAAAATAATTGACAAGTAATTGAAAATAATTATAAATAATTTAATATAATTGAAAATAATTGAAAATAATTATAAATAATTGAAAATAATTGATAAATAATTGATAAATAATTGAAAATAACATAAAACAATTGAAAATATTTTACATTAATTATAAATAATTGACAATAATTGATAAATAATTGAAAATAATTATAAATAATCGAAAAAAATTGAAAATAATTGAAAATAATTATAAATAATTGAAAATAATTGAAAATAATTTTAAATAATTGAAAATAATTATAAATAATTGAAAATAATTATAAATAATTTATAAATAATTGAAAATAATTGAAAATAATTGAAAATAATTATAAATAATTGAAAATAATTGATAAATAATTGAAAATAATTGAAAATAATTATAAATAATTGAAAATAATTGAAAATAATTGAAAATAATTGAAAAGAATTATAAATAATTGAAAATAATTATAAATAATTTATAAATAATTTAAAATAATTGAAAATAATTGAAAATAATTATAAATAATTGAAAATAATTGATAAATAATTTAAAATAATTGAAAATAATTGAAAATAATTGAAAATAATTATAAATAATAGAAAATAATTGATAAATAATTGAAAATAATTATAAATAATTGAAAATAATTGAAAATAATTGACAAGTAATTGAAAATAATTATAAATAATTAAATATAATTGAAAATAATTAGAAATAATAATATATAATTGAAAATAATTGATAAATAATTGAAAATAATTATAAATAATTGAAAATAAATTAAAATAATTGAAAATAATTATAAATAATTGAAAATAATTGATAAATAATTGATAAATAATTTAAAATAATTGAAAATATTTTAAATTAATTATAAATAATTGAAAATAATTGATAAATAATTGAAAATAATTATAAATAATTGAAAATAATTGAAAATAATTGAAAATAATTATAAATAATTGAAAATAATTGAAAATAATTTAAAATAATTGAAAATAATTATAAATAATTGAAAATAATTATAAATAATTTATAAATAATTGAAAATAATTGAAAATAATTGAAAATAATTATAAATAATTGAAAATAATTGATAAATAATTGAAAATAATTTAAAATAATTGAAAATAATTATAAATAATTGAAAATAATTGATAAATAATTGAAAATAATTTGAAATAATTGAAAATATTTTTAATTAATTATAAATAATTGAAAATAATTGATAAGTAATTGAAAATAATTATAAATAATTGAAAATAATTGAAAATAATTGAAAATAATTATAAATAATTGAAAATAATTGAAAATAATTTTAAATAATTGAAAATAATTATAAATAATTGAAAATAATTATAAATAATTTATAAATAATTCAAAATAATTGAAAATAATTGAAAATAATTATAAATAATTGAAAATAATTGATATATAATTGAAAATAATTAAAAATAATAGCAAATAATGGAAAATAATTGAAAATAATTATAAATAATAGAAAATAATTGATAAATAATTGAAAATAATTATAAATAATTGAAAATAATTGAAAATAATTGAAAATAATTATAAATAATTGAAAATAATTGATAAATAATTGAAAATAATTATAAATAATTGAAAATAATTGAAAATAATTGAAAATAATTGAAAATAATTGAAAATAATTGAAAATAATTATAAATAATTGAAAATAATTGATAAATAATTGAAAATAATTTAAAATAATTGAAAATAATTATAAATAATTGAAAATAATTATAAATAATTTATAAATAATTGAAAATAATTTAAAATAATTGAAAATAATTGAAAATAATTATAAATAATTGAAAATAATTGATAAATAATTGAAAATAATTTAAAATAATTGAAAATATTTTAAATTAATTATAAATAATTGAAAATAATTGATAAATAATTGAAAATAATTATAAATAATTGAAAATAATTGAAAATAATTGAAAATAATTATAAATAATTGAAAATAATTATAAATAATTGAAAATAATTATAAATAATTGAAAATAATTGAAAATAATTGAAAATAATTATAAATAAATGAAAATAATTGAAAATAATTGAAAATAATTGAAAATAATTGAAAATAATTATAAATAATTGAAAATAATTATAAATAATTTATAAATAATTGAAAATAATTGAAAATAATTGAAAATAATTATAAATAATTGAAAATAATTGTTAAATAATTGAAAATAATTTAAAATAATTTAAAATAATTATAAATAATTGAAAATAATTGATAAATAATTATAAATAATTGAAAATAATTGATAAATAATTGCAAACAATTTGAAATAATTGAAAATATTTTAAATTAATTATAAATAACTGAAAATAATTGATAAATAATTGAAAATAAATATAAATAATTGAAAATAATTGAAAATAATTGAAAATAATTATAAATAATTGAAAATAATTGAAAATAATTTTAAATAATTGAAAATAATTATAAATAATTTATAAATAATTGAAAATAATTGAAAATAATTGAAAATAATTATAAATAATTGAAAATAATTGAAAATAATTTTAAATAATTGAAAATAATTATAAATAATTGAAAATAATTATAAATAATTTATAAATAATTGAAAATAATTGAAAATAATTGAAAATAATTATAAATAATTGAAAATTATTGATAAATAATTGAAAATAATTGAAAATAATTATAAATAATTGAAAATAATTGAAAATAATTGCAAATAATTAAAAATAATTATAAATAATTGAAAATAATTATAAATAATTTATAAATAATTGAAAATAATTGAAAATAATTGAAAATAATTATAAATAATTGAAAATAATTGATAAATAATTGAAAATAATTGAAAATAATTGAAAATAATTGAAAATAATTGAAAATAATTGAAAATAATTGAAAATAATTGAAAATAATTGAAAATAATTGAAAATAATTGAAAATAATTGAAAATAATTATAAATAATAGAAAATAATTGATAAATAATTGAAAATAATTATAAATAATTGAAAATAATTGAAAATAAATGAAAATAATTATAAATAATTGAAAATAATTGAAAATAATTATAAATAATTGAAAATAATTGAAAATAATTGAAAATAATTGAAAATAATTGAAAATAATTATAAATAATTGAAAATAATAGAAAATAATTGAAAATAATTGAAAATAATTGAAAATAATTGAAAATAATTGAAAATAATTGAAAATAATTATAAATAATTGAAAATAATTGAAAATAATTATAAATAATTGAAAATAATTGATAAATAATTGAAAATAATTTAAAATAATTGAAAATAATTGATAAATAATTGAAAATAATTATAAATAATTGAAAATAATTGAAAATAATTGAAAATAATTATAAATAATTGAAAATAATTGAAAATAATTTAAAATAATTGAAAATAATTATAAATAATTGAAAATAATTATAAATAATTTATAAATAATTGAAAATAATTGAAAATAATTGAAAATAATTATAAATAATTGAAAATAATTGATAAATAATTGAAAATAATTTAAAATAATTGAAAATAATTATAAATAATTGAAAATAATTGATAAATAATTGAAAATAATTTGAAATAATTGAAAATATTTTTAATTAATTATAAATAATTGAAAATAATTGATAAGTAATTGAAAATAATTATAAATAATTGAAAATAATTGAAAATAATTGAAAATAATTATAAATAATTGAAAATAATTGAAAATAATTTTAAATAATTGAAAATAATTATAAATAATTGAAAATAATTATAAATAATTTATAAATAATTCAAAATAATTGAAAATAATTGAAAATAATTATAAATAATTGAAAATAATTGATATATAATTGAAAATAATTAAAAATAATAGCAAATAATGGAAAATAATTGAAAATAATTATAAATAATAGAAAATAATTGATAAATAATTGAAAATAATTATAAATAATTGAAAATAATTGAAAATAATTGAAAATAATTATAAATAATTGAAAATAATTGATAAATAATTGAAAATAATTATAAATAATTGAAAATAATTGAAAATAATTGAAAATAATTGAAAATAATTGAAAATAATTGAAAATAATTATAAATAATTGAAAATAATTGATAAATAATTGAAAATAATTTAAAATAATTGAAAATAATTATAAATAATTGAAAATAATTATAAATAATTTATAAATAATTGAAAATAATTTAAAATAATTGAAAATAATTGAAAATAATTATAAATAATTGAAAATAATTGATAAATAATTGAAAATAATTTAAAATAATTGAAAATATTTTAAATTAATTATAAATAATTGAAAATAATTGATAAATAATTGAAAATAATTATAAATAATTGAAAATAATTGAAAATAATTGAAAATAATTATAAATAATTGAAAATAATTATAAATAATTGAAAATAATTGAAAATAATTGAAAATAATTATAAATAAATGAAAATAATTGAAAATAATTGAAAATAATTGAAAATAATTGAAAATAATTATAAATAATTGAAAATAATTATAAATAATTTATAAATAATTGAAAATAATTGAAAATAATTGAAAATAATTATAAATAATTGAAAATAATTGTTAAATAATTGAAAATAATTTAAAATAATTTAAAATAATTATAAATAATTGAAAATAATTGATAAATAATTATAAATAATTGAAAATAATTGATAAATAATTGCAAATAATTTGAAATAATTGAAAATATTTTAAATTAATTATAAATAACTGAAAATAATTGATAAATAATTGAAAATAAATATAAATAATTGAAAATAATTGAAAATAATTGAAAATAATTATAAATAATTGAAAATAATTGAAAATAATTTTAAATAATTGAAAATAATTATAAATAATTTATAAATAATTGAAAATAATTGAAAATAATTGAAAATAATTATAAATAATTGAAAATAATTGAAAATAATTTTAAATAATTGAAAATAATTATAAATAATTGAAAATAATTATAAATAATTTATAAATAATTGAAAATAATTGAAAATAATTGAAAATAATTATAAATAATTGAAAATTATTGATAAATAATTGAAAATAATTGAAAATAATTATAAATAATTGAAAATAATTGAAAATAATTGCAAATAATTAAAAATAATTATAAATAATTGAAAATAATTATAAATAATTTATAAATAATTGAAAATAATTGAAAATAATTGAAAATAATTATAAATAATTGAAAATAATTGATAAATAATTGAAAATAATTGAAAATAATTGAAAATAATTGAAAATAATTGAAAATAATTGAAAATAATTGAAAATAATTGAAAATAATTGAAAATAATTGAAAATAATTGAAAATAATTATAAATAATAGAAAATAATTGATAAATAATTGAAAATAATTATAAATAATTGAAAATAATTGAAAATAAATGAAAATAATTATAAATAATTGAAAATAATTGAAAATAATTATAAATAATTGAAAATAATTGAAAATAATTGAAAATAATTGAAAATAATTGAAAATAATTATAAATAATTGAAAATAATAGAAAATAATTGAAAATAATTGAAAATAATTGAAAATAATTGAAAATAATTGAAAATAATTGAAAATAATTATAAATAATTGAAAATAATTGAAAATAATTTTAAATAATTGAAAATAATTATAAATAATTTATAAATAATTGAAAATAATTGAAAATAATTGAAAATAATTATAAATAATTGAAAATAATTGATAAATAATTGAAAATAATTGAAAATAATTGAAAATAATTGAAAATAATTATAAATAAGTGAAAATAATTGAAAATAATTTAAAATAATTGAAAATAATTATAAATAATTGAAAACAATTATAAATAATTTATAAATAAATGAAAATAATTGAAAATCATTATAAATAATTGAAAATAATTGATAAATAATTGAAAATATTTGAGAATAATTGAAAATAATTGATAAATAATTGAAAATAATTAAAAATAATTGAAAATAATTGAAAATAATTGAAAATAATTATAAATAATAGAAAATAATTGATAAATAATTGAAAATAATTATAAATAATTGAAAATAATTGAAAATAATTGAAAATAATTATAAATAATTGAAAATAATTGACAAGTAATTGAAAATAATTATAAATAATTTAATATAATTGAAAATAATTGAAAATAATTATAAATAATTGAAAATAATTGATAAATAATTGATAAATAATTGAAAATAACATAAAACAATTGAAAATATTTTACATTAATTATAAATAATTGACAATAATTGATAAATAATTGAAAATAATTATAAATAATCGAAAAAAATTGAAAATAATTGAAAATAATTATAAATAATTGAAAATAATTGAAAATAATTTTAAATAATTGAAAATAATTATAAATAATTGAAAATAATTATAAATAATTTATAAATAATTGAAAATAATTGAAAATAATTGAAAATAATTATAAATAATTGAAAATAATTGATAAATAATTGAAAATAATTGAAAATAATTGAAAATAATTATAAATAATTGAAAATAATTGAAAATAATTGCAAATAATTGAAAATAATTATAAATAATTGAAAATAATTATAAATAATTTATAAATAATTTAAAATAATTGAAAATAATTGAAAATAATTAGAAATAATTGAAAATAATTGAAAATAATTGAAAATAATTGAAAATAATTATAAATAATAGAAAATAATTGATAAATAATTGAAAATAATTATAAATAATTGAAAATAATTGAAAATAATTATAAATAATTGAAAATAATTGACAAGTAATTGAAAATAATTATAAATAATTAAATATAATTGAAAATAATTAGAAATAATAATATATAATTGAAAATAATTGATAAATAATTGAAAATAATTATAAATAATTGAAAATAAATTAAAATAATTGAAAATAATTATAAATAATTGAAAATAATTGATAAATAATTGATAAATAATTTAAAATAATTGAAAATATTTTAAATTAATTATAAATAATTGAAAATAATTTATAAATAATTGAAAATAATTATAAATAATTGAAAATAATTGAAAATAATTGAAAATAATTATAAATAATTGAAAATAATTGAAAATAATTTAAAATAATTGAAAATAATTATAAATAATTGAAAATAATTATAAATAATTTATAAATAATTGAAAATAATTGAAAATAATTGAAAATAATTATAAATAATTGAAAATAATTGATAAATAATTGAAAATAATTGAAAATAATTATAAATAATTGAAAATAATTTGAAATAATTGAAAATAATTTGAAATAATTGAAAATATTTTTAATTAATTATAAATAATTGAAAATAATTGATAAGTAATTGAAAATAATTATAAATAATTGAAAATAATTGAAAATAATTGAAAATAATTATAAATAATTGAAAATAATTGAAAATAATTTTAAATAATTGAAAATAATTATAAATAATTGAAAATAATTATAAATAATTTATAAATAATTGAAAATAATTGAAAATAATTGAAAATAATTATAAATAATTGAAAATAATTGATATATAATTGAAAATAATTAAAAATAATAGCAAATAATGGAAAATAATTGAAAATAATTATAAATAATAGAAAATAATTGATAAATAATTGAAAATAATTATAAATAATTGAAAATAATTGAAAATAATTGAAAATAATTATAAATAATTGAAAATAATTGATAAATAATTGAAAATAATTATAAATAATTGAAAATAATTGAAAATAATTGAAAATAATTGAAAATAATTGAAAATAATTGAAAATAATTATAAATAATTGAAAATAATTGATAAATAATTGAAAATAATTAAAAATAATAGCAAATAATGGAAAATAATTGAAAATAATTATAAATAATTGAAAATAATTTAAAATAATTGAAAATAATTTAAAATAATTGAAAATAATTATAAATAATTGAAAATAATTATAAATAATTTATAAATAATTGAAAATAATTTAAAATAATTTAAAATAATTGAAAATAATTATAAATAATTGAAAATAATTGATAAATAATTGAAAATAATTTAAAATAATTGAAAATATTTTAAATTAATTATAAATAATTGAAAATAATTGATAAATAATTGAAAATAATTATAAATAATTGAAAATAATTGAAAATAATTGAAAATAATTATAAATAATTGAAAATAATTATAAATAATTGAAAATAATTGAAAATAATTGAAAATAATTATAAATAAATTAAAATAATTGTTAAATAATTGAAAATAATTTAAAATAATTTAAAATAATTATAAATAATTGAAAATAATTGATAAATAATTATAAATAATTGAAAATAATTGATAAATAATTGCAAATAATTTGAAATAATTGAAAATATTTTAAATTAATTATAAATAACTGAAAATAATTGATAAATAATTGAAAATAAATATAAATAATTGAAAATAATTGAAAATAATTGAAAATAATTATAAATAATTGAAAATAATTGAAAATAATTTTAAATAATTGAAAATAATTATAAATAATTGAAAATAATTATAAATAATTTATAAATAATTGAAAATAATTGAAAATAATTGAAAATAATTATAAATAATTGAAAATAAATGAAAATAATTTTAAATAATTGAAAATAATTATAAATAATTGAAAATAATTATAAATAATTTATAAATAATTGAAAATAATTGAAAATAATTGAAAATAATTATAAATAATTGAAAATTATTGATAAATAATTGAAAATAATTGAAAATAATTATAAATAATTGAAAATAATTGAAAATAATTGCAAATAATTAAAAATAATTATAAATAATTGAAAATAATTATAAATAATTTATAAATAATTGAAAATAATTGAAAATAATTGAAAATAATTATAAATAATTGAAAATAATTGATAAATAATTGAAAATAATTGAAAATAATTGAAAATAATTGAAAATAATTGAAAATAATTATAAATAATAGAAAATAATTGATAAATAATTGAAAATAATTGACAAGTAATTGAAAATAATTATAAATAATTTAATATAATTGAAAATAATTGAAAATAATTATAAATAATTGAAAATAATTGATAAATACTTGATAAATAATTGAAAATAACATAAAACAATTGAAAATATTTTAAATTAATTATAAATAATTGACAATAATTGATAAATAATTGAAAATAATTATAAATAATCGAAAAAAATTGAAAATAATTGAAAATAATTGAAAATAATTGCAAATAATTGAAAATAATTATAAATAATTGAAAATAATTCTAAATAATTTATAAATAATTGAAAATAATTGAAAATAATTGAAAATAATTATAAATAATTGAAAATAATTGATAGATAATTGAAAATAATTGAAAATAATTGAAAATAATTGAAAATAATTGAAAATAATTGAAAATAATTGAAAATAATTATAAATAATAGAAAATAATTGATAAATAATTGAAAATAATTGAAAATAATTGAAAATAATTATAAATAATTGAAAATAATTTGAAATAATTGAAAATATTTAAAATTAATTATAAATAATTGAAAATAATTAATAAATAATTGAAAATAATTATAAATAATTGAAAATAATTGAAAATAATTGAAAATAATTATAAATAATTGAAAATAATTGAAAATAATTTTAAATAATTGAAAATAATTATAAATAATTGAAAATAATTATAAATAATTTATAAATAATTGAAAATAATTGAAAATAATTGAAAATAATTATAAATAATTGAAAATAATTGATATATAATTGAAAATAATTAAAAATAATAGCAAATAATGGAAAATAATTGAAAATAATTATAAATAATAGAAAATAATTGATAAATAATTGAAAATAATTATAAATAATTGAAAATAATTGAAAATAATTGAAAATAATTATAAATAATTGAAAATAATTGATAAATAATTGAAAATAATTATAAATAATTGAAAATTATTGAAAATAATTGAAAATAATTGAAAATAATTGAAAAGAATTATAAATAATTGAAAATAATTATAAATAATTGAAAATAATTGATAAATTATTGAAAATAATTATAAATAATTGAAAATAATTGATAAATAATTGAAAATAATTGAAAATAATTGAAAATAATTATAAATAATTGAAAATAATTGATAAATAATTGAAAATAATTAAAAATAATAGCAAATAATGGAAAATAATTGAAAATAATTATAAATAATTGAAAATAATTGAAAATAATTGAAAATAATTATAAATAATTGAAAATAATTGAAAATAATTTAAAATAATTGAAAATAATTGAAAATAATTATAAATAATTGAAAATAATTGATAAATAATTGAAAATAATTGAAAATAATTGAAAATAATTGAAAAGAATTATAAATAATTGAAAATAATTATAAATAATTGAAAATAATTGATAAATTATTGAAAATAATTATAAATAATTGAAAATAATTGATAAATAATTGAAAATAATTGAAAATAATTGAAAATAATTATAAATAATTGAAAATAATTGATAAATAATTGAAAATAATTAAAAATAATAGCAAATAATGGAAAATAATTGAAAATAATTATAAATAATTGAAAATAATTGAAAATAATTGAAAATAATTATAAATAATTGAAAATAATTGAAAATAATTTTAAATAATTGAAAATAATTGATAAATAATTGAAAATAATTATAAATAATTGAAAATAATTATAAATAATTTATAAATAATTGAAAATAATTGAAAATAATTATAAATAATTGAAAATAATTGATAAATAATTGAAAATAATTTGAAATAATTGAAAATAATTTGAAATAATTGAAAATATTTTAAATTAATTATAAATAATTGAAAATAATTAATAAATAATTGAAAATAATTATAAATAATTGAAAATAATTGAAAATAATTGAAAATAATTATAAATAATTGAAAATAATTGAAAATAATTTTAAATAATTGAAAATAATTATAAATAATTGAAAATAATTATAAATAATTTATAAATAATTGAAAATAATTGAAAATAATTGAAAATAATTGAAAATAATTGAAAAGAATTATAAATAATTGAAAATAATTATAAATAATTGAAAATAATTGATAAATTATTGAAAATAATTATAAATAATTGAAAATAATTGATAAATAATTGAAAATAATTGAAAATAATTGAAAATAATTATAAATAATTGAAAATAATTGATAAATAATTGAAAATAATTAAAAATAATAGCAAATAATGTAAAATAATTGAAAATAATTATAAATAATTGAAAATAATTGAAAATAATTGAAAATAATTATAAATAATTGAAAATAATTGATAAATAATTGAAAATAATTGAAAATAATTGAAAATAATTATAAATAATTGAAAATAATTGATAAATAATTGAAAATAATTAAAAATAATAGCAAATAATGGAAAATAATTGAAAATAATTATAAATAATTGAAAATAATTGAAAATAATTGAAAATAATTGAAAATAATTGAAAATAATTATAAATAATTGAAAATTATTGATAAATGATTGAAAATAATTGAAAATAATTATAAATAATTGAAAATAATTGAAAATAATTGCAAATAATTAAAAATAATTATAAATAATTGAAAATAATTATAAATAATTTATAAATAATTGAAAATAATTGAAAATAATTGAAAATAATTATAAATAATTGAAAATAATTGATAAATAATTGAAAATAATTTAAAATAATTGAAAATAATTATAAATAATTGAAAATAATTGATAAATAATTGAAAATAATTTGAAATAATTGAAAATAATTTGAAATAATTGAAAATATTTTAAATTAATTATAAATAATTGAAAATAATTAATAAATAATTGAAAATAATTATAAATAATTGAAAATAATTATAAATAATTATAAATAATTGAAAATAATTTTAAATAATTGAAAATAATTATAAATAATTGAAAATAATTATAAATAATTTATAAATAATTGAAAATAATTGAAAATAATTGAAAATAATTATAAATAATTGAAAATAATTGATATATAATTGAAAATAATTAAAAATAATAGCAAATAATGGAAAATAATTGAAAATAATTATAAATAATAGAAAATAATTGATAAATAATTGAAAATAATTATAAATAATTGAAAATAATTGAAAATAATTGAAAATAATTATAAATAATTGAAAATAATTGATAAATAATTGAAAATAATTATAAATAATCGAAAATTATTGAAAATAATTGAAAATAATTGAAAATAATTGAAAAGAATTATAAATAATTGAAAATAATTATAAATAATTGAAAAGAATTGATAAATTATTGAAAATAATTATAAATAATTGAAAATAATTGATAAATAATTGAAAATAATTGAAAATAATTGAAAATAATTGATAAATAATTGATAAATAATTTAAAATAATTGAAAATATTTTAAATTAATTATAAATAATTGAAAATAATTGATAAATAATTGAAAATAATTATAAATAATTGAAAATAATTGAAAATAATTGAAAATAATTATAAATAATTGAAAATAATTGAAAATAATTTAAAATAATTTAAAATAATTATAAATAATTGAAAATAATTATAAATAATTTCTAAATAATTGAAAATAATTGAAAATAATTATAAATAATTGAAAATAATTGAAAATAATTGAAAAGAATTATAAATAATTGAAAATAATTATAAATAATTGAAAATAATTGATAAATTATTGAAAATAATTATAAATAATTGAAAATAATTGATAAATAATTGAAAATAATTGAAAATAATTGAAAATAATTATAAATAATTGAAAATAATTGATAAATAATTGAAAATAATTAAAAATAATAGCAAATAATGGAAAATAATTGAAAATAATTATAAATAATTGAAAATAATTGAAAATAATTGAAAATAATTATAAATAATTGAAAATAATTGAAAATAATTTAAAATAATTGAAAATAATTGAAAATAATTATAAATAATTGAAAATAATTGATAAATAATTGAAAATAATTGAAAATAATTGAAAATAATTGAAAAGAATTATAAATAATTGAAAATAATTATAAATAATTGAAAATAATTGATAAATAATTGAAAATAATTGAAAATAATTGAAAATAATTATAAATAATTGAAAATAATTGATAAATAATTGAAAATAATTAAAAATAATAGCAAATAATGGAAAATAATTGAAAATAATTATAAATAATTGAAAATAATTGAAAATAATTGAAAATAATTATAAATAATTGAAAATTATTGATAAATAATTGAAAATAATTGAAAATAATTATAAATAATTGAAAATAATTGAAAATAATTGCAAATAATTAAAAATAATTATAAATAATTGAAAATAATTATAAATAATTTATAAATAATTGAAAATAATTGAAAATAATTGAAAATAATTATAAATAATTGAAAATAATTGATAAATAATTGAAAATAATTTAAAATAATTGAAAATAATTATAAATAATTGAAAATAATTGATAAATAATTGAAAATAATTTGAAATAATTGAAAATAATTTGAAATAATTGAAAATATTTTAAATTAATTATAAATAATTGAAAATAATTAATAAATAATTGAAAATAATTATAAATAATTGAAAATAATTATAAATAATTATAAATAATTGAAAATAATTTTAAATAATTGAAAATAATTATAAATAATTGAAAATAATTATAAATAATTTATAAATAATTGAAAATAATTGAAAATAATTGAAAATAATTATAAATAATTGAAAATAATTGATATATAATTGAAAATAATTAAAAATAATAGCAAATAATGGAAAATAATTGAAAATAATTATAAATAATAGAAAATAATTGATAAATAATTGAAAATAATTATAAATAATTGAAAATAATTTAAAATAATTGAAAATAATTTAAAATAATTGAAAATAATTATAAATAATTGAAAATAATTGATAAATAATTGAAAATAATTATAAATAATTGAAAATTATTGAAAATAATTGAAAATAATTGAAAATAATTGAAAAGAATTATAAATAATTGAAAATAATTATAAATAATTGAAAATAATTGATAAATTATTGAAAATAATTATAAATAATTGAAAATAATTGATAAATAATTGAAAATAATTGAAAATAATTGATAAATAATTGATAAATAATTTAAAATAATTGAAAATATTTTAAATTAATTATAAATAATTGAAAATAATTGATAAATAATTGAAAATAATTATAAATAATTGAAAATAATTGAAAATAATTGAAAATAATTATAAATAATTGAAAATAATTGAAAATAATTTAAAATAATTGAAAATAATTATAAATAATTGAAAATAATTATAAATAATTTCTAAATAATTGAAAATAATTGAAAATAATTATAAATAATTGAAAATAATTGATAAATAATTGAAAATAATTTAAAATAATTGAAAATAATTATAAATAATTGAAAATAATTGATAAATAATTGAAAATAATTTGAAATAATTGAAAATAATTTGAAATAATTGAAAATATTTTTAATTAATTATAAATAATTGAAAATAATTGATAAGTAATTGAAAATAATTATAAATAATTGAAAATAATTGAAAATAATTGAAAATAATTATAAATAATTGAAAATAATTGAAAATAATTTTAAATAATTGAAAATAATTATAAATAATTGAAAATAATTATAAATAATTTATAAATAATTGAAAATAATTGAAAATAATTGAAAATAATTATAAATAATTGAAAATAATTGATATATAATTGAAAATAATTAAAAATAATAGCAAATAATGGAAAATAATTGAAAATAATTATAAATAATAGAAAATAATTGATAAATAATTGAAAATAATTATAAATAATTGAAAATAATTGAAAATAATTATAAATAATTGAAAATAATTGATAAATAATTGAAAATAATTATAAATAATTGAAAATAATTGAAAATAATTGAAAATAATTGAAAATAATTGAAAATAATTATAAATAATTGAAAATAATTGATAAATAATTGAAAATAATTAAAAATAATAGCAAATAATTGAAAATAATTGAAAATAATTATAAATAATTGAAAATAATTGAAAATAATTGAAAATAATTTAAAATAATTGAAAATAATTATAAATAATTGAAAATAATTATAAATAATTTATAAATAATTGAAAATAATTGAAAATAATTGAAAATAATTGAAAATAATTATAAATAATTGAAAATAATTGATAAATAATTGAAAATAATTGAAAATAATTGAAAATATTTTAAATTAATTATAAATAATTGAAAATAATTGATAAATAATTGAAAATAATTATAAATAATTGAAAATAATTGAAAATAATTGAAAATAATTATAAATAATTGAAAATAATTATAAATAATTGAAAATAATTGAAAATAATTGAAAATAATTATAAATAAATGAAAATAATTGAAAATAATTGAAAATAATTGAAAATAATTGAAAATAATTATAAATAATTGAAAATAATTATAAATAATTTATAAATAATTGAAAATAATTGAAAATAATTGAAAATAATTATAAATAATTGAAAATAATTGTTAAATAATTAAAAATAATTTAAAATAATTTAAAATAATTATAAATAATTGAAAATAATTGATAAATAATTATAAATAATTGAAAATAATTGATAAATAATTGCAAATAATTTGAAATAATTGAAAATATTTTAAATTAATTATAAATAACTGAAAATAATTGATAAATAATTGAAAATAAATATAAATAATTGAAAATAATTGAAAATAATTGAAAATAATTGAAAATAATTATAAATAATTGAAAATAATTGAAAATAATTTTAAATAATTGAAAATAATTATAAATAATTGAAAATAATTATAAATAATTTATAAATAATTGAAAATAATTGAAAATAATTGAAAATAATTATAAATAATTGAAAATAATTGAAAAAAAATTTTAAATAATTGAAAATAATTATAAATAATTGAAAATAATTATAAATAATTTATAAATAATTGAAAATAATTGAAAATAATTGAAAATAATTATAAATAATTGAAAATTATTGATAAATAATTGAAAATAATTGAAAATAATTATAAATAATTGAAAATAATTGAAAATAATTGCAAATAATTAAAAATAATTATAAATAATTGAAAATAATTATAAATAATTTATAAATAATTGAAAATAATTGAAAATAATTGAAAATAATTATAAATAATTGAAAATAATTGATAAATAATTGAAAATAATTGAAAATAATTGAAAATAATTGAAAATAATTGAAAATAATTGAAAATAATTATAAATAATAGAAAATAATTGATAAATAATTGAAAATAATTGACAAGTAATTGAAAATAATTATAAATAATTTAATATAATTGAAAATAATTGAAAATAATTATAAATAATTGAAAATAATTGATAAATACTTGATAAATAATTGAAAATAACATAAAACAATTGAAAATATTTTAAATTAATTATAAATAATTGACAATAATTGATAAATAATTGAAAATAATTATAAATAATCGAAAAAAATTGAAAATAATTGAAAATAATTGAAAATAATTATAAATAATTGAAAATAATTATAAATAATTGAAAATAATTGAAAATAATTGAAAATAATTATAAATAATTGAAAATAATTGATAGATAATTGAAAATAATTGAAAATAATTGAAAATAATTGAAAATAATTGAAAATAATTGAAAATAATTATAAATAATAGAAAATAATTGATAAATAATTGAAAATAATTGAAAATAATTGAAAATAATTATAAATAATTGAAAATAATTTGAAATAATTGAAAATATTTTAAATTAATTATAAATAATTGAAAATAATTAATAAATAATTGAAAATAATTATAAATAATTGAAAATAATTGAAAATAATTGAAAATAATTATAAATAATTGAAAATAATTGAAAATAATTTTAAA
Source organism: Andrena bucephala (assembly GCA_947577245.1). NCBI lineage: Eukaryota > Metazoa > Arthropoda > Insecta > Hymenoptera > Andrenidae > Andrena > Andrena bucephala. The sequence goes on along the minus strand of OX387716.1, from coordinate 35,702,110 downwards.
TAATTGAAAATAATTATAAATAATTGAAAATAATTATAAATAATTTATAAATAATTGAAAATAATTGAAAATAATTGAAAATAATTGAAAATAATTATAAATAATTGAAAATAATTGATATATAATTGAAAATAATTAAAAATAATAGCAAATAATGGAAAATAATTGAAAATAATTATAAATAATTGAAAATAATTGATAAATAATTGAAAATAATTAAAAATAATAGCAAATAATGGAAAATAATTGAAAATAATTATAAATAATTGAAAATAATTGAAAATAATTGAAAATAATTATAAATAATTGAAAATAATTGAAAATAATTTAAAATAATTGAAAATAATTGAAAATAATTATAAATAATTGAAAATAATTGATAAATAATTGAAAATAATTGATAAATAATTGAAAATAATTGAAAATAATTGAAAATAATTGAAAATAATTGAAAAGAATTATAAATAATTGAAAATAATTATAAATAATTGAAAATAATTGATAAATTATTGAAAATAATTATAAATAATTGAAAATAATTGATAAATAATTGAAAATAATTGAAAATAATTGAAAATAATTATAAATAATTGAAAATAATTGATAAATAATTGAAAATAATTAAAAATAATAGCAAATAATGGAAAATAATTGAAAATAATTATAAATAATTGAAAATAATTGAAAATAATTGAAAATAATTATAAATAATTGAAAATAATTGAAAATAATTTTAAATAATTGAAAATAATTATAAATAATTGAAAATAATTATAAATAATTTATAAATAATTGAAAATAATTGAAAATAATTGAAAATAATTATAAATAATTGAAAATAATTGATATATAATTGAAAATAATTAAAAATAATAGCAAATAATGGAAAATAATTGAAAATAATTATAAATAATAGAAAATAATTGATAAATAATTGAAAATAATTATAAAAAATTGAAAATAATTATAAATAATTTATAAATAATTGAAAATAATTGAAAATAATTATAAATAATTGAAAATAATTGATAAATAATTGAAAATAATTTGAAATAATTGAAAATAATTTGAAATAATTGAAAATATTTTAAATTAATTATAAATAATTGAAAATAATTAATAAATAATTGAAAATAATTATAAATAATTGAAAATAATTGAAAATAATTGAAAATAATTATAAATAATTGAAAATAATTGAAAATAATTTTAAATAATTGAAAATAATTATAAATAATTGAAAATAATTATAAATAATTTATAAATAATTGAAAATAATTGAAAATAATTGAAAATAATTGAAAAGAATTATAAATAATTGAAAATAATTATAAATAATTGAAAATAATTGATAAATTATTGAAAATAATTATAAATAATTGAAAATAATTGATAAATAATTGAAAATAATTGAAAATAATTGAAAATAATTATAAATAATTGAAAATAATTGATAAATAATTGAAAATAATTGAAAAATAATAGCAAATAATGGAAAATAATTGAAAATAATTATAAATAATTGAAAATAATTGAAAATAATTGAAAATAATTATAAATAATTGAAAATTATTGATAAATAATTGAAATAATTGAAAATAATTATAAATAATTGAAAATAATTGAAAATAATTGCAAATAATTAAAAATAATTATAAATAATTGAAAATAATTATAATAATTTATAAATAATTGAAAATAATTGAAAATAATTGAAAATAATTATAAATAATGAAAATAATTGATAAATAATTGAAAATAATTTAAAATAATTGAAATAATTATAAATAATTGAAAATAATTGATAAATAATTGAAATAATTTGAAATAATTGAAAATAATTTGAAATAATTGAAAATATTTTAAATTAATTATAAATAATTGAAAATAATTAATAAATAATTGAAAATAATTATAAATAATTGAAAATAATTGAAAATAATTGAAAATAATTATAAATAATTGAAAATAATTGAAAATAATTTAAATAATTGAAAATAATTATAAATAATTGAAAATAATTATAAATAATTTATAAATAATTGAAAATAATTGAAATAATTGAAAATAATTATAAATAATTGAAAATAATTGATATATAATTGAAAATAATTAAAAATAATAGCAAATAATGGAAAATAATTGAAAATAATTATAAATAATAGAAAATAATTGATAAATAATTGAAAATAATTATAAATAATTGAAAATAATTGAAAATAATTGAAAATAATATAAATAATTGAAAATAATTGATAAATAATTGAAAATAATTATAATAATTGAAAATTATTGAAAATAATTGAAAATAATTGAAAATAATTGAAAAGAATTATAAATAATTGAAAATAATTATAAATAATTGAAAATAATTGATAAATTATTGAAAATAATTATAAATAATTGAAAATAATTGATAAATAATTGAAAATAATTGAAAATAATTGAAAATAATTATAAATAATTGAAAATAATTGATAAATAATTGAAAATAATTTAAATAATTGAAAATAATTATAAATAATTGAAAATAATTGATAAATAATTGAAAATAATTTGAATAATGAAATAATTTGAAATAATTGAAAATATTTTAAATTAATTATAAATAATTGAAAATAATTAATAAATAATTGAAAATAATTATAAATAATTGAAAATAATTGAAAATAATTGAAAATAATTATAAATAATTGAAAATAATTGAAAATAATTTTAAATAATTGAAAATAATTATAAATAATTGAAAATAATTATAAATAATTTATAAATAATTGAAAATAATTGAAAATAATTGAAAATAATTATAAATAATTGAAAATAATTGATAAATAATTGAAAATAATTTAAAATAATTGAAAATAATTATAAATAATTGAAAATAATTGATAAATAATTGAAAATAATTTGAAATAATTGAAAATAATTGAAATAATTGAAAATATTTTAAATTAATTATAAATAATTGAAAATAATTAATAAATAATTGAAAATAATTATAAATAATTGAAATATTGAAATAATTGAAAATAATTATAAATAATTGAAAATAATTGAAAATAATTTAAATAATGAAATAATTATAAATAATTGAAAATAATTATAAATAATTTATAAATAATTGAAAATAATTGAAAATAATTGAAAATAATTATAAATAATTGAAAATAATTGATATATAATTGAAAATAATTAAAAATAATAGCAAATAATGGAAAATAATTGAAAATAATTATAAATAATAGAAAATAATTGATAAATAATTGAAAATAATTATAAATAATTGAAAATATGAAAATAATTGAAAATAATTATAAATAATTGAAAATAATTGATAAATAATTGAAAATAATTATAAATAATTGAAAATTATTGAAAATAATTGAAAAGAATTATAAATAATTGAAAATAATTATAAATAATTGAAAATAATTGATAAATTATTGAAAATAATTATAAATAATTGAAAATAATTGATAAATAATTGAAAATAATTGAAAATAATTGAAAATAATTATAAATAATTGAAAATAATTGATAAATAATTGAAAATAATTAAAAATAATAGCAAATATGGAAAATAATTGAAAATAATTATAAATAATTGAAAATAATTGAAAATAATTGAAAATAATTGAAAATAATTATAAATAATTGAAAATAATTGAAAATAATTTAAAATAATTGAAAATAATTGAAAATAATTATAAATAATTGAAAATAATTGATAAATAATTGAAAATAATTGAAAATAATTGAAAATAATTGAAAATAATTGAAAAGAATTATAAATAATTGAAAATAATTATAAATAATTGAAAATAATTGATAAATTATTGAAAATAATTATAAATAATTGAAAATAATTGATAAATAATTGAAAATAATTGAAAATAATTGAAAATAATTGAAAATAATTATAAATAATTGAAAATAATTGATAAATAATTGAAAATAATTAAAAATAATAGCAAATAATGGAAAATAATTGAAAATAATTATAAATAATTGAAAATAATTGAAAATAATTGAAAATAATTATAAATAATTGAAAATTATTGATAAATAATTGAAAATAATTGAAAATAATTATAAATAATTGAAAATAATTGAAAATAATTGCAAATAATTAAAAATAATTATAAATAATTGAAAATAATTATAAATAATTTATAAATAATTGAAAATAATTGAAAATAATTGAAAATAATTATAAATAATTGAAAATAATTGATAAATAATTGAAAATAATTTAAAATAATTGAAAATAATTATAAATAATTGAAAATAATTGATAAATAATTGAAAATAATTTGAAATAATTGAAAATAATTTGAAATAATTGAAAATATTTTAAATTAATTATAAATAATTGAAAATAATTAATAAATAATTGAAAATAATTATAAATAATTGAAAATAATTGAGAATAATTGAAAATAATTATAAATAATTGAAAATAATTGAAAATAATTTTAAATAATTGAAAATAATTATAAATAATTGAAAATAATTATAAATAATTTATAAATAATTGAAAATAATTGAAAATAATTGAAAATAATTATAAATAATTGAAAATAATTGATATATAATTGAAAATAATTATAAATAATTGAAAATAATTGAAAATAATTTTAAATAATTGAAAATAATTCTAAATAATTGAAAATAATTATAAATAATTTATAAATAATTGAAAATAATTGAAAATAATTGAAAATAATTATAAATAATTGAAAATAATTGATATATAATTGAAAATAATTAAAAATAATAGCAAATAATGGAAAATAATTGAAAATAATTATAAATAATAGAAAATAATTGATAAATAATTGAAAATAATTATAAATAATTGAAAATAATTGAAAATAATTATAAATAATTGAAAATTATTGAAAATAATTGAAAATAATTGAAAATAATTGAAAAGAATTATAAATAATTGAAAATAATTATAAATAATTGAAAATAATTGATAAATTATTGAAAATAATTATAAATAATTGAAAATAATTGATAAATAATTGAAAATAATTGAAAATAATTGAAAATAATTATAAATAATTGAAAATAATTGAAAATAATTTTAAATAATTGAAAATAATTATAAATAATTGAAAATAATTATAAATAATTTATAAATAATTGAAAATAATTGAAAATAATTGAAAATAATTATAAATAATTGAAAATAATTGAAAATAATTGAAAATAATTATAAATAATTGAAAATAATTGAAAATAATTTTAAATAATTGAAAATAATTATAAATAATTGAAAATAATTATAAATAATTTATAAATAATTGAAAATAATTGAAAATAATTGAAAATAATTATAAATAATTGAAAATAATTGATAAATAATTGAAAATAATTTAAAATAATTGAAAATAATTATAAATAATTGAAAATAATTGATAAATAATTGAAAATAATTTGAAATAATTGAAAATAATTTGAAATAATTGAAAATATTTTAAATTAATTATAAATAATTGAAAATAATTATAAATAATTGAAAATAATTGATAAATAATTGAAAATAATTATAAATAATTGAAAATTATTGAAAATAATTGAAAATAATTGAAAATAATTGATAAATAATTGAAAATAATTGAAAATAATTGAAAATAATTATAAATAATTGAAAATAATTGATAAATAATTGAAAATAATTAAAAATAATAGCAAATAATGGAAAATAATTGAAAATAATTATAAATAATTGAAAATAATTGAAAATAATTGAAAATAATTATAAATAATTGAAAATTATTGATAAATAATTGAAAATAATTGAAAATAATTATAAATAATTGTAAATAATTGAAAATAATTGCAAATAATTAAAAATAATTATAAATAATTGAAAATAATTATAAATAATTTATAAATAATTGAAAATAATTGAAAATAATTGAAAATAATTATAAATAATTGAAAATAATTGATAAATAATTGAAAATAATTTAAAATAATTGAAAATAATTATAAATAATTGAAAATAATTGATAAATAATTGAAAATAATTTGAAATAATTGAAAATAATTTGAAATAATTGAAAATATTTTAAATTAATTATAAATAATTGAAAATAATTATAAATAATTGAAAATAATTGATAAATAATTGAAAATAATTATAAATAATTGAAAATTATTGAAAATAATTGAAAATAATTGAAAATAATTGAAAAGAATTATAAATAATTGAAAATAATTATAAATAATTGAAAATAATTGATAAATTATTGAAAATAATTATAAATAATTGAAAATAATTGATAAATAATTGAAAATAATTGAAAATAATTGAAAATAATTATAAATAATTGAAAATAATTGATAAATAATTGAAAATAATTAAAAATAATAGCAAATAATGGAAAATAATTGAAAATAATTATAAATAATTGAAAATAATTGAAAATAATTGAAAATAATTGAAAATAATTATAAATAATTGAAAATAATTGAAAATAATTTAAAATAATTGAAAATAATTGAAAATAATTATAAATAATTGAAAATAATTGAAAATAATTGAAAATAATTGAAAATAATTGAAAAGAATTATAAATAATTGAAAATAATTATAAATAATTGAAAATAATTGATAAATTATTGAAAATAATTATAAATAATTGAAAATAATTGATAAATAATTGAAAATAATTGAAAATAATTGAAAATAATTATAAATAATTGAAAATAATTGATAAATAATTGAAAATAATTAAAAATAATATCAAATAATGGAAAATAATTGAAAATAATTATAAATAATTGAAAATAATTGAAAATAATTGAAAATAATTATAAATAATTGAAAATTATTGATAAATAATTGAAAATAATTGAAAATAATTATAAATAATTGAAAATAATTGAAAATAATTGCAAATAATTAAAAATAATTATAAATAATTGAAAATAATTATAAATAATTTATAAATAATTGAAAATAATTGAAAATAATTGAAAATAATTATAAATAATTGAAAATAATTGATAAATAATTGAAAATAATTTAAAATAATTGAAAATAATTATAAATAATTGAAAATAATTGATAAATAATTGAAAATAATTTGAAATAATTGAAAATAATTTGAAATAATTGAAAATATTTTAAATTAATTATAAATAATTGAAAATAATTAATAAATAATTGAAAATAATTATAAATAATTGAAAATAATTGAAAATAATTGAAAATAATTATAAATAATTGAAAATAATTGAAAATAATTTTAAATAATTGAAAATAATTATAAATAATTGAAAATAATTATAAATAATTTATAAATAATTGAAAATAATTGAAAATAATTGAAAATAATTATAAATAATTGAAAATAATTGATATATAATTGAAAATAATTAAAAATAATAGCAAATAATGGAAAATAATTGAAAATAATTATAAATAATAGAAAATAATTGATAAATAATTGAAAATAATTATAAATAATTGAAAATAATTGAAAATAATTGAAAATAATTATAAATAATTGAAAATAATTGATAAATAATTGAAAATAATTATAAATAATTGAAAATTATTGAAAATAATTGAAAATAATTGAAAATAATTGAAAAGAATTATAAATAATTGAAAATAATTATAAATAATTGAAAATAATTGATAAATTATTGAAAATAATTATAAATAATTGAAAATAATTGATAAATAATTGAAAATAATTGAAAATAATTGAAAATAATTATAAATAATTGAAAATAATTGATAAATAATTGAAAATAATTTAAAATAATTGAAAATAATTATAAATAATTGAAAATAATTGATAAATAATTGAAAATAATTTGAAATAATTGAAAATAATTTGAAATAATTGAAAATATTTTAAATTAATTATAAATAATTGAAAATAATTAATAAATAATTGAAAATAATTATAAATAATTGAAAATAATTGAAAATAATTGAAAATAATTATAAATAATTGAAAATAATTGAAAATAATTTTAAATAATTGAAAATAATTATAAATAATTGAAAATAATTATAAATAATTTATAAATAATTGAAAATAATTGAAAATAATTGAAAATAATTATAAATAATTGAAAATAATTGATAAATAATTGAAAATAATTTAAAATAATTGAAAATAATTATAAATAATTGAAAATAATTGATAAATAATTGAAAATAATTTGAAATAATTGAAAATAATTTGAAATAATTGAAAATATTTTAAATTAATTATAAATAATTGAAAATAATTAATAAATAATTGAAAATAATTATAAATAATTGAAAATAATTGAAAATAATTGAAAATAATTATAAATAATTGAAAATAATTGAAAATAATTTTAAATAATTGAAAATAATTATAAATAATTGAAAATAATTATAAATAATTTATAAATAATTGAAAATAATTGAAAATAATTGAAAATAATTATAAATAATTGAAAATAATTGATATATAATTGAAAATAATTAAAAATAATAGCAAATAATGGAAAATAATTGAAAATAATTATAAATAATAGAAAATAATTGATAAATAATTGAAAATAATTATAAATAATTGAAAATAATTGAAAATAATTGAAAATAATTATAAATAATTGAAAATAATTGATAAATAATTGAAAATAATTATAAATAATTGAAAATTATTGAAAATAATTGAAAATAATTGAAAATAATTGAAAAGAATTATAAATAATTGAAAATAATTATAAATAATTGAAAATAATTGATAAATTATTGAAAATAATTATAAATAATTGAAAATAATTGATAAATAATTGAAAATAATTGAAAATAATTGAAAATAATTATAAATAATTGAAAATAATTGATAAATAATTGAAAATAATTAAAAATAATAGCAAATAATGGAAAATAATTGAAAATAATTATAAATAATTGAAAATAATTGAAAATAATTGAAAATAATTGAAAATAATTATAAATAATTGAAAATAATTGAAAATAATTTAAAATAATTGAAAATAATTGAAAATAATTATAAATAATTGAAAATAATTGATAAATAATTGAAAATAATTGAAAATAATTGAAAATAATTGAAAATAATTGAAAAGAATTATAAATAATTGAAAATAATTATAAATAATTGAAAATAATTGATAAATTATTGAAAATAATTATAAATAATTGAAAATAATTGATAAATAATTGAAAATAATTGAAAATAATTGAAAATAATTATAAATAATTGAAAATAATTGATAAATAATTGAAAATAATTAAAAATAATAGCAAATAATGGAAAATAATTGAAAATAATTATAAATAATTGAAAATAATTGAAAATAATTGAAAATAATTATAAATAATTGAAAATTATTGATAAATAATTGAAAATAATTGAAAATAATTATAAATAATTGAAAATAATTGAAAATAATTGCAAATAATTAAAAATAATTATAAATAATTGAAAACAATTATAAATAATTTATAAATAATTGAAAATAATTGAAAATAATTGAAAATAATTATAAATAATTGAAAATAATTGATAAATAATTGAAAATAATTTAAAATAATTGAAAATAATTATAAATAATTGAAAATAATTGATAAATAATTGAAAATAATTGATAAATAATTGAAAATAATTTGAAATAATTGAAAATAATTTGAAATAATTGAAAATATTTTAAATTAATTATAAATAATTGAAAATAATTAATAAATAATTGAAAATAATTATAAATAATTGAAAATAATTGAAAATAATTGAAAATAATTATAAATAATTGAAAATAATTGAAAATAATTTTAAATAATTGAAAATAATTATAAATAATTGAAAATAATTATAAATAATTTATAAATAATTGAAAATAATTGAAAATAATTGAAAATAATTATAAATAATTGAAAATAATTGATATATAATTGAAAATAATTATAAATAATTGAAAATAATTGAAAATAATTTTAAATAATTGAAAATAATTCTAAATAATTGAAAATAATTATAAATAATTTATAAATAATTGAAAATAATTGAAAATAATTATAAATAATTGAAAATAATTGATATATAATTGAAAATAATTAAAAATAATAGCAAATAATGGAAAATAATTGAAAATAATTATAAATAATAGAAAATAATTGATAAATAATTGAAAATAATTATAAATAATTGAAAATAATTGAAAATAATTATAAATAATTGAAAATTATTGAAAATAATTGAAAATAATTGAAAATAATTGAAAAGAATTATAAATAATTGAAAATAATTATAAATAATTGAAAATAATTGATAAATTATTGAAAATAATTATAAATAATTGAAAATAATTGATAAATAATTGAAAATAATTGAAAATAATTGAAAATAATTGAAAATAATTGAAAATAATTGAAAATAATTATAAATAATTGAAAATAATTGATAAATAATTGAAAATAATTAAAAATAATAGCAAATAATGGAAAATAATTGAAAATAATTATAAATAATTGAAAATAATTGATAAATTATTGAAAATAATTATAAATAATTGAAAATAATTGATAAATAATTGAAAATAATTGAAAATAATTGAAAATAATTATAAATAATTGAAAATAATTGATAAATAATTGAAAATAATTAAAAATAATAGCAAATAATGGAAAATAATTGAAAATAATTATAAATAATTGAAAATAATTGAAAATAATTGAAAATAATTGAAAATAATTATAAATAATTGAAAATAATTGAAAATAATTGCAAATAATTAAAAATAATTATAAATAATTGAAAACAATTATAAATAATTTATAAATAATTGAAAATAATTGAAAATAATTGAAAATAATTATAAATAATTGAAAATAATTGATAAATAATTGAAAATAATTTAAAATAATTGAAAATAATTATAAATAATTGAAAATAATTGATAAATAATTGAAAATAATTTGAAATAATTGAAAATAATTTGAAATAATTGAAAATATTTTAAATTAATTATAAATAATTGAAAATAATTAATAAATAATTGAAAATAATTATAAATAATTGAAAATAATTGAAAATAATTGAAAATAATTATAAATAATTGAAAATAATTGAAAATAATTTTAAATAATTGAAAATAATTATAAATAATTGAAAATAATTATAAATAATTTATAAATAATTGAAAATAATTGAAAATAATTGAAAATAATTATAAATAATTGAAAATAATTGATATATAATTGAAAATAATTATAAATAATTGAAAATAATTGAAAATAATTTTAAATAATTGAAAATAATTCTAAATAATTGAAAATAATTATAAATAATTTATAAATAATTGAAAATAATTGAAAATAATTGAAAATAATTATAAATAATTGAAAATAATTGATATATAATTGAAAATAATTAAAAATAATAGCAAATAATGGAAAATAATTGAAAATAATTATAAATAATAGAAAATAATTGATAAATAATTGAAAATAATTATAAATAATTGAAAATAATTGAAAATAATTATAAATAATTGAAAATTATTGAAAATAATTGAAAATAATTGAAAATAATTGAAAAGAATTATAAATAATTGAAAATAATTATAAATAATTGAAAATAATTGATAAATTATTGAAAATAATTATAAATAATTGAAAATAATTGATAAATAATTGAAAATAATTGAAAATAATTGAAAATAATTGAAAATAATTGAAAATAATTGAAAATAATTATAAATAATTGAAAATAATTGATAAATAATTGAAAATAATTAAAAATAATAGCAAATAATGGAAAATAATTGAAAATAATTATAAATAATTGAAAATAATTGATAAATTATTGAAAATAATTATAAATAATTGAAAATAATTGATAAATAATTGAAAATAATTGAAAATAATTGAAAATAATTATAAATAATTGAAAATAATTGATAAATAATTGAAAATAATTAAAAATAATAGCAAATAATGGAAAATAATTGAAAATAATTATAAATAATTGAAAATAATTGAAAATAATTGAAAATAATTGAAAATAATTATAAATAATTGAAAATAATTGAAAATAATTTAAAATAATTGAAAATAATTGAAAATAATTATAAATAATTGAAAATAATTGATAAATAATTGAAAATAATTGAAAATAATTGAAAATAATTGAAAATAATTGAAAAGAATTATAAATAATTGAAAATAATTATAAATAATTGAAAATAATTGATAAATTATTGAAAATAATTATAAATAATTGAAAATAATTGATAAATAATTGAAAATAATTGAAAATAATTGAAAATAATTATAAATAATTGAAAATAATTGATAAATAATTGAAAATAATTAAAAATAATAGCAAATAATGGAAAATAATTGAAAATAATTATAAATAATTGAAAATAATTGAAAATAATTGAAAATAATTATAAATAATTGAAAATTATTGATAAATAATTGAAAATAATTGAAAATAATTATAAATAATTGAAAATAATTGAAAATAATTGCAAATAATTAAAAATAATTATAAATAATTGAAAATAATTATAAATAATTTATAAATAATTGAAAATAATTGAAAATAATTGAAAATAATTATAAATAATTGAAAATAATTGATAAATAATTGAAAATAATTTAAAATAATTGAAAATAATTATAAATAATTGAAAATAATTGATAAATAATTGAAAATAATTTGAAATAATTGAAAATAATTTGAAATAATTGAAAATATTTTAAATTAATTATAAATAATTGAAAATAATTAATAAATAATTGAAAATAATTATAAATAATTGAAAATAATTGAAAATAATTGAAAATAATTATAAATAATTGAAAATAATTGAAAATAATTTTAAATAATTGAAAATAATTATAAATAATTGAAAATAATTATAAATAATTTATAAATAATTGAAAATAATTGAAAATAATTGAAAATAATTATAAATAATTGAAAATAATTGATATATAATTGAAAATAATTATAAATAATTGAAAATAATTGAAAATAATTTTAAATAATTGAAAATAATTCTAAATAATTGAAAATAATTATAAATAATTTATAAATAATTGAAAATAATTGAAAATAATTGAAAATAATTATAAATAATTGAAAATAATTGATATATAATTGAAAATAATTAAAAATAATAGCAAATAATGGGAAATAATTGAAAATAATTATAAATAATAGAAAATAATTGATAAATAATTGAAAATAATTATAAATAATTGAAAATAATTGAAAATAATTATAAATAATTATAAATTATTGAAAATAATTGAAAATAATTGAAAATAATTGAAAAGAATTATAAATAATTGAAAATAATTATAAATAATTGAAAATAATTGATAAATTATTGAAAATAATTATAAATAATTGAAAATAATTGATAAATAATTGAAAATAATTGAAAATAATTGAAAATAATTATAAATAATTGAAAATAATTGAAAATAATTTTAAATAATTGAAAATAATTATAAATAATTTATAAATAATTGAAAATAATTGAAAATAATTGAAAATAATTATAAATAATTGAAAATAATTGATATATAATTGAAAATAATTATAAATAATTGAAAATAATTGAAAATAATTTTAAATAATTGAAAATAATTATAAATAATTGAAAATAATTATAAATAATTTATAAATAATTGAAAATAATTGAAAATAATTGAAAATAATTATAAATAATTGAAAATAATTGATATATAATTGAAAATAATTAAAAA